>ML664177.1:31524140-32091373 GCA_007570785.1 Antilocapra americana | reverse complement strand
TGGTGGTAACGGTGATGATGGTAATGGTGCTGGTGGTGGTGATGGTGGTGATAGTGATGATAACAGTGGTGGTGGTAACAATGGTGCTGGTGATAGTGACGATAGTGATGATGGTGGTGGTGGCAGCCCTTCACTGAGACTGCACAGTACTATGGGTCCTGTCTATGTGTGTTACCGTTTAAATCAGAGTTTTTCTAATTGGCGCTTTGACATTTTGGCTGGCTAATCTGATGTTTCGGGGTGGGGTGCTCCGCTCTGCATTGTAAGGTGTTTAGCAGCATTCTGACCTCTCCCCACCACCCATCTGGCCCCCCATGTACCTCCTGGGGGAACAAAATCACCCTGATTCAGAACCACGGATCCAATTTACTCTTCCCTACGGGGGAGGCAGCTACTCATTTTACCGATGAGGCAACTAAGGCTTAGAGATGAAGGAAGCTGCCAAGGTCACTGAGCTAATAATTCACACAGAGCCAGAAGGCAGATCCCAGATACCTGCCCCAAAGAACAGACTCGGAAGGAGTCTGCCCTTTATGTTTTGGCAGAAGAAGAGAATTCATCAGCCATTGGCAGGGCCACCTGGGGTATGTGACCAGGTTGGGGCCTGCTCGGTCAGCCCGGGTATCCGTTGCCAGATTCATTTGGAGCTAATAAAACCAGTGGCTGCTGCCCATCTTCTGACTTGGTTTGAAACCAAAGACTGAATGTTATGTGGAGACTCTCTGCAGGCCCCTGGCCTTGGCCGCGACACTGCTTCTCCTACCTCCAGACAGAACCCTGTCGCCTGCAGACACCCGTGGGGAGAAGGAACTGGCGTGGGTGTATTTTTCTGCAGGGGGACCTCCCAGGTGCATTCACCCACCGAGGCTGTGAATCTGGTTTGTGGTTTGCATGCCCAAAATATTCTTTTGTAATTTTACTTTTATTTAATAATAGTTTATCATGAAAAATTAAAAATATATAGCAAAGTTGAAAGAAGTTTGTGGTGTCCACCTGCACACTCACTGCTTTAGATTCTATTAATATTTACTGCACTTGTTTCTCAGGTCCGTGTCATCTCTGGCTGGTGGGTATGTGAACACACTGTAAATTCTGCCTGAGGAGAATATATAGATAACATACAGTGGTAATAAGACAAAATGCCCCCCAGGTTAATCGGGGAGGTCAAGTGTCATGGATGACTCAGCTCACTGTTAAAGCAAAACTACAATTATACTCCAGTAAAAATTAATTTTAAAAAGATAAAATGTTTAAAAATAAATAAAGCAAAACTAATGAAAACAAGGCACCAAGTAGATTGGAAAGTTATTTAGTTAAAAATGTCATCTAGTATTTAGTCCATGCCATCTTAAGGTATAGAAATAATACAGGTTCAATAGTTTCTTTTTTTTTTGACTGTGACCTGCAACACACAGAATCTTAGTTCCCCGACCAGGGATTGAACCTGGGCCCTCGGTGAAAACACTGAGTCCTAACCACTGGGGGCCACCAGGAAGTCCCCAAGTGCAATAGTTTCAAACAATAGAAGTCATATAAACTGCCTGACACACAAAAAAGCCACATGTGTGAAATTCTAGATTATGTCTTCTTTTCCTTTTGTGAAGTCATCCTTTGTCTCAGAAATAAGAAAGACCTTGGCAGACATCTAACCCCTTCCTCCACTAATTCCTGCTCCAGCCCAGATCTCATGCGGGGAAGTGGGGGCCCCCACAGTCACCCCTTGAGTCCCTTCTCACCTTCCTCAGGTGGGCTTTGGGCTGGGAGGGGATGTGGGCACTGTCCTTTGAGGCCACAGCATGTTATGTATCCCTTGGTATATGTGATTCTGAATAACAGATACCTTTAATCAAGCTTGCTTTTATTATATATATTTATTTGGCCACACAGGATATGGGATCTTAGTTCCCTGACCCAGAATCCAACACGTGTACCCTGCATTGGAAACACAGATTTTTTTTAACCACTGGACCACTGGGGAAGTCCCAAACTTGTTGTTGTTTTTTTTAATTGTGAAAAAAATTAAAGCTTTTTTATTTTGAAATTATTTAGGCTTCCATAAATGTTGAAAGAATGTTTCAGAGTTCCTGCCTACCCCTCACCCTGCTTGCCTTGTTAATATATGACAATACAGCTGCTTCTCAGTTTTGTTTTTTTTTCTTATTTGCTGTACTGGGTCTTCGTTGTGACCTGTGGGATCTAGTTCCCTGACCAGGGATCAAACCCAGGCCCCCTGCATTGGGAGCATGGAGTCTTAGCCACTGGACTAAGAAGTTCCTTGAGTTTTTCCTTATCATTTATGACCTTCAGATTTCTGAAGAGTTCTAGTCAGTTCTTTTGTAGAGCATCTCTCTGTTTGGATTCATCTGGTATTTTCTCATGTTTAGATTGCAGTTATGTGTTTTCGACAGGAATACCACCAAAACGATGATCTGTCTTTCTCAGGACATGGTATCAGGAGGGACATGATGTCCATGTGTCTTCTCACCAGTGGTGTTAGTCTTGATGACTTGGATAAGGCAGTACCTGCAAGGTGTCTCCCCTGTAAGGTTACTATTCTTTTAACTTTGTAATTTAGTATCTGCCCACGAATCTGGCCTGCAGCAGTCATTACTGGGGTGCTTTAATGCTGATTCTTCTGTTTCCTTCATTCCCTCTGTACCAGGAAGACTGCACATTTATTTCAGATTCAGTTCCAGACCACTGGGATAAAGCAAATGTCAAAATAAAGGGAGTCACACATTTTTTGGTTTCCCAGTGCTTGTAAAAGTTATGTTCACCTAATACCACAGTTATTAAGTGTACAATAACATTGTGTCTAAAAAACAAAGTAACAACCTGAGTAAATTAAAGCCACTCAGTTGTAGCCAACTCTTTGCAACCCCCATGGACTGTAGCCCCCAGACTTCTGTGTCCTTGGAATTCTTCAGGCAAGAATACTGGAGTGTGTTGCCATTCTCTTCTCCAGGGGATCTTCCTGACCCAGGGAATGAACCCAGGTGTCCTGCGCTGTAGGCAGATTCTTTACTGTCTGAGCCACTAGGGAAGCCTGTAACAACATACACGCCTCAAATAAAAAATACTCTATTGCTAAAAGATGCAAACTATCATCTGAGCCTTCAGTAAGTTGTAATCTTTTTGCAATAATAACATCAAAGATCACTGATTATAGATCACCTAACTGATAAAAGTAATGAACATTTTGAAGTAGTGTAAGAATCACCAAAGTGTAACACAGAGACACAAAAAGTGAGCAAATGCTGTTAGAAAAATGGTCCCGATAGACATTCAATGCAAGGTTGCCACAAAACTCAAATTTGCTGAAAAACACTATTAGATAAAATAAAAAAGCACAATAAAATGTGGTGTGCCTGTATTTATTAACCAGTACCCTTCTGTAAGAGAGAATTGTCCACTTCCCCTATGAATTTATTTATTCAATTTTTATATCATATTTATTTTATGAATTATAATCCAGTACTATTGTTATTTTTGTTGTTACACAGTGTTCCAGCTTTGGGGACTTCCCTGGCAGTCCAGTGGTTAAGACTTGGCGTTCCAATTCAGAGGTTTTAGATTAAATCCCTGGTTGGGAGCTAAGATCCCACATGCCTCTGGCCAAAAAAGCCAAATCATTAAACAGAAGCAATATTGTAACAAATTTAATAAAGACTTTAAAAGTGGTCCATATTAAAAAAAAATCTTAAAAAAAAAAGTTCCAGCTTTAGGTGTTGAGAGTTCATTATGGAAGTTTTATTGTGAAAGTTTTCAACCCTTACAGAAAAGCTGGAAGAACAGAACAAAGAAACCCCTCCACTTAGATTCAGTCATTCTTAGCATTTGACCATATTTGCTTTCTCTCTCTTTCTCTTCCCTGCCCCTCTCCTACAGTGTTTTCACAAATGTACCATCTGTTGTTTTCATATAGAGATTAATTTGTAGTTAATCTGTCCCCAGGCCATCAGGGGGTGACAGTAAAATGTAAGCGGCCAGTTCTTGTCCCCTGGAGACTGTGTACCTGGTTGCCCTGTCCAGACCCCCCAGGTCATGCTCCACTGTGCTCCATGCTTTGTTTTCTTTATTGAGATGTAATTCATATACCGTAGAAGTCACCCATAAAATGTATACAATTCTGTGGGGTTTGGTGTATTCACAGATATAAGCAGCAATCACCACAGACAGTTTTAGAACATTTTCATCTCCCCAAAGAGAGACCCCATGTCCTTTATCTATTACCTGTCTTCCTCCCCAGTAAGCTCTAGGCAGCTATTATTATTGTTTTGGCTGTGCCACATGGCATGTGAGATCTTAGTTCCCCAACCAGGGATCGAACCCATGCCCCCTGCAGTGGAAGTGCAGTCTTAACCCCTGGCCCACTGAGGGAACTCCAGCCCTAGACAACTACTAAACCTACTTAGAGTCTCTATAGATGTGTCTATTCTGGACATTTCACATACAAGGAGTCATATGCTATGCTGTCTTTCGTGGCCTGGCTTCCTTTAACACGGTGTTTTCAAGGTTCATCCGTGTCGTTGCCTGAATCGGCACTTTGTTCTCTTTTATGGCCAAGTAGTAGTCCACTGTTGGTTACACCACCTCTTGTTTACCAGTTTATGGACATTTGGGTGGTTTCTACCATTTAGCCGATGTGAATAGATCTTCTGTGAACACCTGTGCACAAGTTTTTGCTTCAAAATGTATTTTCAGTTCTTTTGGATTAGGATTATAATTCTGTATTTCTGAACTGTTTTCTGCAGTGGTGGCACCATTTTACATTTGTACCAGCAATGAATTAGGTTCCCATTTCTCTGCATCCTTGCTAACACACATTGTTTTCTGTTCTTAAAACCATAGCCATCCTAGTGGGCGTGAAGAGCTATCTCACTGTGGTCTGGGTTTGCGTTTCTCTGATGGCTGATAATGTGCAGTGTCTTTCCATGGGCTTTTAGGCATGTGTGCTTCTCCTTTGGAGAAATGTATATTCAAATCCTTTGTTGTTGCTGTTCAGTCACTAAGTCATGTTTGACACTTAGCAGCCCTATGGACAGAGCCAGCCAGGCTCCTTCATCCATGGTATTTCCCAGGCAAGAGTACTGGGCTGGGTTGCCATTCCCTTCTCCAGGGAATCTTCCTGGATCAGGGATCGAATCCATATCTCCTGCATTGGCAGGCAGATTCTCTACAGTTGAGCCACCAGGGAGGCCCCATTCAAGACTTTTACCCATTTATTAGTTGAGTTGTCTTTTTATTGTTGAGTCGTAGGCGTTCTTTATCTTTTCTGGATGCTAGATCCTTATATGTGATATGCAAATTTTTCCCCATTCTGTGAATTACCTTTTCACCTTCTTTTTTTACATTTTATGAATCATTTATGTATATATTTCACTCTACATGGACATTTGAAACTATTTCTTGTTTGTGTGCATCAAGACAATTTAATAATAAACATACTTGTACCTATCTTTTGTTGTAAAAGACAGGAACCTGTTTTTGAGGTAGAAGATAGTTCCAAGACTGGGTGGCAGCTTTTTTAGCATCCTTGCCTTCCAAAATTACATTGTCACGTGTTCAACTTTAAAGATTTGCACCCACGAGAACAAGATGGGTTGTTCTGGCTGTGTGTGGGCCTGGGTCTCAAGGTACAGGCATTGAAAGCCACCTATTTTATTCAAAATCTTGAAAGGCAGTGTTTATTAATAGATATTTTTTATTTTTCTCTCAAACACTTAAGGTAGACCTGAGCCATAAAAATCAGGGAGGTTATACATGGAGAGCAATAGTAATTCTGCTGTTTGTGAAATTTAATAAAAGGTTTGTATGGTAAGCATTTGTTCTTTTAATATTTTTTCTATAAATATATCATGAAAATACTGCATTTGGGATTAAGGTTAGTTCTTTGGTGCACAGAGGTTTTTAATGTCAGTGACATCCCCTTTATTTTGTTTTCTTTTGTTGCTTATGCTTTTGGTATGAAGTGATACCTCATTGTGGTTTGGGTTTGCATCCTTTTGTATTTATTTATTTGCCCTGGGTCTTAGTTGTAGCACACAGGATCTTTGATCTTTGTTGTGGCATGTGGGGTATCTAGTGTGGCACGTGGGATCTAGTTCCCTGGTCAGGGATCAAACCCAGGCCTCCTGTATTGGAAGCATGGAGTCTTAGCCCCTGGACTACTACGGAAGTCCCTGGATTTACATTCTAATACCTAAGAAACCACTGCCACATCTGAGGTCATGAAGTTTTGCCCCTCTATTATCTTCTTAGTGCTGTGTAGGTCTTTGATCCATTTAGAGTGACATTTTTAAATGGTATGATGTAATGGTCCAACTTAATTCTTTTGCATGTGACTGCTCCGTTGTCATCGCACCATTTACTGAGAAGACTTCTTCCCCCATTGAGTGGTCTTGACACTCTTGTCAAATAATCAGTTGATCACAGATGTACGGGTTTATTTGTGGACTCTCAGTTCTATTCTGGCACACGTGCTTTGAGTGTCATCTGGGAACAAGGTTTGTCCTGCTCTTGGGGAGCGTTTGGTACAGTAGGAGAGGTCAGGTGCCTTCACAAGCCACCAGAAACTGAGAAGTGCTGGGAAGAGGTGAAAAATGTGGAGATGCCGAGGGGGGAACCAGGGCTTCAGGCCGGGACAATAGATGTGGGTTGGGGAGCAGCAGGGGGCTGTCTGGAGGAGGCCTGGGCTTGGACGTCTAACAGGGTATGATGCCATGTGTTTCTGTTTGTCTGGAGACAGACTTGGCAAGGTGGCATAGAGCCTGGGGATGGCCTGGCACTCCCAAGTGAGGACAATGGGCTTGATTTGCAAGTGTCTGAGCAGAGCCAGGCTTTGCAGGGCCCCTCTGATGGCAGGGTAGGCTGAATCAGGTGGGTGAGCCAGGAGACAGGAAACCCACTTAGGATCCTAGGGTGACTGAGGTCTGGGTGAGCTCCTGGGTCAGGCAGTGGAAGTGGTGGAGAACAAGGGGTCCTGTCTGAGACCTGTGGCTTCATGTCACTCTGCCCTGTGGGCATAGGAGGAGCATAGCAGCCCTGGAGACCCATCTCCTGGGCCTCACGCCTCTAGTCCCAGCTGCTGGCTGCCTGCTCCAGGAAATTCACACCAGCCTGCCTCCTCTGCAGTACCCGCAGCTCTGCTCCAGGTAACCTCGAGCCTTCTCCTGTTTGGCCAGTTCCTACAGTTCTCAGTTTCCATGAGCTCCTGGCATGCTCCTCAGGGCTGGGAGCACAGAGAGGCTTGGAGAGTGTGCCCTGGCTTACTGCCTTCATTAGGTGCCACACGCTGCAGCCAGGACTCCTTGGGGGCAAAGAGGGTGACAGAAAGTTTCAGGGGCCAGCTACATGGCCTTGAGCGAGTGGCTGCACCTTTCAATTATCAGTCAAACCTCTTCTCTGAAAGTGGGTGATGACATGCCATCCCTTTGGGACTGTGATGAATTTCACTTGGCCAGCCTGTGGCCAGCACCTGGCAAGTGGGCAGCGCCCTGGGCAGCCCGATGCTTTCCCTCCCAGTTTGGTAGCTCAGGGCCAGACTGAGCATGAGCAGGGACATTTTGATTTGTGGGCTCCTCCTTAAAACCTCCAAAACTACTGGCAAGATGTCGGTGCTTCTGTTTGGTCTTTTTTCTGCTCATCTTCTCTGTCCCTAGCCACATGCTGGGGGTGGTCCCCTCTCTCTCAGACGCCTACCCTCCGCCTTGCTTGAGTCTTTAGCAGCCCTTGCCAGGGTCTTTCATGTGGGCACCCCCACTCCTTTAGGGTCTTAGCCTCCACCAGGGGAACTGAGGAGTGAGCAGAGAAATTAATAGCTGGCACCTGGACAGCACGTACTTAACCTTGGAGCTGGAACAGGGAACTAACTGTTTGTGTTTCCATGAACGAGAGGGGACAGCTGGCCACAGATAGCGGCGGGGTCAGTGGGGGTTGCCTTGGCTGCTGGCTTTAAGCAAACAGCCAGGGCCAGGGTCCCTTCCCCAGCTCTGGAAAAGTGGGCAGAAGAAGACCGAAGGACCTGGCGGAGCCCCGAGGAGAGTCACCTGAGAGCCAGGATCCTGACAGGCTGTCAGAGGCCGCTGCTCCCGGGACCCTGCCGGCACACCTGAGGCTGGGGTGAGCAGGGGTGGGCCTCTTTTCCTTCCAGAGGCCTCTCTGCTTTACGGAGAGGTTTCTCTTGGGCTCTTCCAACAAGCACCCTTGGATGTGAGCTGAAATCAGATTTCCTTTGCAGAAATTCTGTTTGCCTGAGATTTTCCACACAAATTGAATAGATGGAAGCAGGCTTGTTTTTCTGCATTACAAAACAAATAGCACTCCTCACCATGCACCCCAAGCCAGGTGCCTGGCAACACCTGGGACAGACAACTTGGGCATTTTCTGAGCAGAGTCCCCCGAGCCATAGACACCTGCTCACCCTGAAGGCCTGATTTTATCCTAGTAACCTTTGAGCTAAGTTTCAATTTCATCTCCTGTTCCTTGCTTTTTGTGCCATTGATTTCTTTTTTGACCATCTGGTGAATCCTATGGAATGTTTCTCAAAATAACGGCTCTCAGTGCATGAACAGTGTTAGAGAAGAAGCCAATTATCTTGACATTATTATCAGAATTTTTTTTAAACAAACTTCTGCTATAGTAACCTATGTGCTTCTTTTTTTGAATCATAGAGTAAACAGCCTTGTTGTTGTTTAGTTACTAAGTCATGTCTGACTCTTTGTGACCCCATGGACTGTAGCCTGCTAGGCTCCTCTGTCCATGGCATTTCCCAGGCAAGAATACTGGAGTGGGTTGCCATTCCCTTCTGCAAGTAAACAGCCTTGCCATAGGTCTAGTAACTATTGTAATTTTTTAAATCACCACAACATATATTTTTATTTGCTTTTATTAATTGCTAAATCTGTTAGGAGACAGCAAAATTATCAGAAGAACTGGTAACAATAGTTTTTTATTTGAAATAGATTTCTTTTATTGAGAAAATTTCAACCAATAAGAAGCCGGTTTTCTTATCTCAAGTTAATTATTTTCTAATTCTGGTTATTAGATGTTAAAAAAAATATGCCTGTTTTAGGATTATAAAAGTTTAGTTTTTACATATTAGTCTATTTTCTCTAGTATAATGTACATCTGAATGTAATAACTATAATAATTTTAAAGTAGTGATGAGCATAAATAACATTGAGGTATCTGCAGCTCTGTTTTGTGATATGAAAATATCTGTGATTCTGTTGATGACCAAGACCCTGGAACTTTTCATATGACTGTGGTGTGTTGCCTGTATTCATAATGAGTAGGTCATTTCAGTTACAGGTTAATGAAAATGCAGTTTGTTCCTGCCCAAGTTCACTGGTCCCCTGGTAGGAACTCCCAAGACAAGCAGTGACCAGAGGAGACTGTTTTCCCAGATCCACTTTTCGCAGCAACCATGACAACTCCTGGGGCTTCCCAGTGGCACTAGTGGTAAAGAACCCATTTGCCAAAGCAGGAGACATAAGAGGCAACAGGTCGACCCCTGGTTTGGGAAGATCCCCTGGAGGAGGACATAGCAACCCACTCCAGTATTCTTGCCTGGTAAATCCCCTGGACAGAGGAGCCTGGTGGGCTATAGTCCATAGAGCCACAAAGAGTTGGACGTGACTGAGGGGACTTAGCACGCACACAGGCATGCACATGATAATGCCCTGTCTTAGATGTGTTAATAGATCCCTCTCCCAGTCCTGAGAACCCCAGGACCTCCAGGATGGGTGGTAAAGACTATTCTGAACATCTGTACATTCATAGGGTCCACTGTCTCTGCTGTCCCCACTCTCAAAGTAGGACTCTGGCCTTTCTTTTCACTAAGTATTATGGGTTGAATCGTGTCCCCAGGGGGACATATTGAGGAACTTCCCTGGGGGTCCAGTGATTGAGAATTTGCACTCCAATGCAGGGGGTACAGGTCTGATCCCAGGTCGGGGAACTAGGATTCCACACGCTGCAGGGCAGCTAAGCCCATGCGCTGCAACTACTGAGCCTGTGAACCCTGGACCCCATTTGTCACAACTAGAGGGAGGCCCCTGTGCCAAAACCAAACCCAATGCAGCCAAATGAATAAATAATTTTTTTTAAAGGGGACATGAAGTCCTAATGCTCAGAACCTCAGAATGTAAAGTAATTTGAAAATGGGGCATTGCTGATGTAATTAACTAAGGTGAGGTCATACTGGAATCTCCTGTGGCCTTTTTAATTTTTGGCCTTGCCTCACGGCTTATGAGGTTTTAGTTCCCTGACCAGGGATTGAACCTGGGCACTTGGCAGTGAGAGTCCCAACCACAGGACTATGAGGAAATTCCTGGTCTTAATTCAACACGAAAAGAAACACAAGGAGATGGCCACATAGAGACACAGAGGGAAGAATGCCATGTGAAGATGAAGACAGCGCTTGGCGCGGTGCAGCAACAAACCAAGGAGCACCCAGCATCGCCAGCAAACAGCAGAGGCTATAGCAGATGCTTCATAGACAGATTCTCCTCTGGGCCCTTCAGAGGGAGCTCGGCCTTACTGACATCTTGGTTTTGGGCTTCCAGGCTCTAGGACTGTTGTAAGGCTCCCGACTCATGGTGCTTGGTTATAGCAAGCCCTCAGAAGGAATTCCGCCTGGTCCCCTGGGGACCAGAGCACTGCTTTGGCCCCTCTGAGGCTTCCCTCCTTCCTGTGTATTCGAGGATGCGTCCTGCCCCAGGAGTCTGGTTGCCCTGGAGTCGGCTGCCATCAGCCCTGTGGTCGTCTTCAGCTAGGAGCTCCACCTGCTCTGTTTCACGCATTTTAGAAAGGACAGAAGTGAGCTATGCCTCTGGGGACAGGTAGGCAGAGCTTGTGGCTGTTAAAATTGGAGAGCTGGTGCCTAAAGTGAGAGGGGGAAGGAGCAGGGCGTTTTGCATCTCATTTTGGTTGGAGGCTGTAAGTATCGTCTTAGCCTGGGAATGAGGCATCAGGGAGACAAAGAGATGGGCAGGGATTTGGGTCCACTGGAGTGGACTTTTGGGTGAGGATTTACTTCCCTGGGGACAAGACCCCTGCAGCAACAAGTGGGGCCTTCTGAGGGGGCGGGTATAGGGAGCTGCCCACTGCTCACCCTGCAGCCAGCTGAGATGTGTCATGGGCCTGGCGCAGAGTCGACACTCAGCTTGTTTGTTGAATGAATGAATGAGGGCAGTGAAGACAGGAGCAGGTGCTGCTTGTCTGTCTGAGGCCAACAGCAAGCTCAGTCTTGTGGCTCATGAGGGTTGTGGGGGTGTGCCCTGGGGCATCTAGGCTGGACTACTCCTTGTAGGGCACAGAGCACAGACAGGAAAGGCTGCAGGAATCTAAAGACCCCACCAGAAGTAAAGACCGCCCCCCGCCACCCAGGACACAGAGTGAACTGAAATGCTGAGGGGGGAGGCAAATGGGGTTGATTCCGAATTCCCAGAGGATTGGTGTGGTGCTTCTGCAGGTTACCAGTGAGCTTAGGGAAGGTGGGTCACGGGACAAGTTCCAGAAACAAAGCTGAGCAGCCAGGACGCATCCCAGTGACAAGAGTGTGGGCCTCGTGGGAGAGATGTGGTGGCAGGTGATACTGGAAGGGTCATTTGGGCCAGTTCGTGGGTGGCCTTGGCGAAGCTTGGGTTTTTCTCTTGGGCAAAGGGGAGCCACTGAAGGTTTTAGAGCAAGGGACTTGCATGATTTGACCTATACTTTAAGGTCAGGCCTTTGCCTCTCTGACTGCAAGTGAAGGGGGCGTAGTGAGCCCCTGGAGATCCAAAGGCCAACTGGGAAGCTTCTGCCAGAGTCTGGGCAAAGACAGGGGGAGAATCAATGAAGGGGTGGGGTGGGGGAGAAGCCACCCAAGGAAGCAGAGCTGGCAGGGTGCCCAATAACAGGGTGAGTCCTGGAGACCTTTGTCAGGCAGTAGCTTCCCAGGGGCTCCTCTCTCAACTCCCACGTCCTCTCCAGCCTTGCCTTGTGCATAATCAGCCGCAGAGAGCTTCCCTCAGGTTTCAGACAGGCCTTTGAGGCTCCCTGTCTGCGTCTTTCATCCTCCGAGTGCCGTGTGACAGGTGGAGGAAATGTTGATGTCTCAGCTCACCTTATCTTGCTGCTATTATCATGTTTCTCGTATCATAGTAACAGAGCAGATGTCAAGGCCTGTTGCTAAGGGTTCCCTGGAATATTAATACCTGGGTGTACAACTGCAGGCTCTTAGGCAGTGTCTTTGAGGCCTCGGGAAGCAGCGGCTGGGTGGCAAGTATTCTTTTATATTCATCCCTGCTTTTTTTCCCCCTCCTCAGACCTTCATCTCCTCCCCTGACCCCCCAACCCAGGCCCAGCTAGTTGTCTACATGGCAGACTCAGCAGCAGCTGTGAACAGGCAGCCACCCTCCCCTCCCGCACCCAGGGCAGGCATGACTGAAGGATCCTGGCAGGAGACTGAATGCAGGCTCCCAATCCTTCCCTGGGCAGCTCTCCAGGCATCAGCTCAGATTTGGCCCTGGGGTGACCCCCTCCCCGTCTTCCAGCCCTGCACCGGCTACCTGAGAAGGCTCCGGGCCATCCCCCAGCACCCCTCCGGCACATGGCAGGGGGCAGAATGGATTTTAATTGCTTCTTATGGCCCCTGTCTTTCCTCTCTCATCTGGCCCTTTGACCTTTCCGCTACTCACAGTTTGCAAGTCCAATTCCAAACAGCTCTGGGAGGTTGGGCTCCTCAGGATATTGAGATCAGGGTTGGGGTTTTGTTTACCAAATGCCATTTATGTCAGTTATCTATTGCCATGGTAATGCTACATAACATCCATCCCCTAATAGAACAGTTTACTACATTTTAAAAATATATATATTTATTTGGCTGCACGAGGTCTTAGTTGTGGCACTCAGGAGCTTTGATCTTCACTGTGGCATTCGAGATCCTTAGTTGTGGCACGTAGGATCTAGGATTCCCTGACCAGAGATGAAACTCAGGCCACCTGCACTGGCAGCACAGCGTCTTAGCCACTGGACCATCAGGGAAATTCCTACGACATTTCTTTATTGCTTCCAAGTCTACGGGTTGTCTGCTGCTCTTGGCTGGGCCTCATGTCTCCTTTCTTGTGGTTCAGCTGCCCCCAGAAGCCCCCCTGCATCTGTGTGGGAAGATGCACTTCCGTTCTCTCTCAGTGGCTGTTTGGACCCGGCATCCTGCCTTTGCTGGTGACTTGTGTTTACCTTTACACGTGGTGCCCCCGCCTAAACCCTGCGGCTCCTTTCCAGCTGTTTCACCCCTCTTATCTCCGTCCTGTTCTTATCCCTGTATCATGTGTGTTCCTCCCATGAGATCAGCACCTACAGCTCCATGAAAGCTTATTTCACTTCCCAGCCCAGAGCATCAGACAGGGCTCGCTTGTATTAGCAAAAGTTTCTCTGAAATAAACCAAGGAGGCAAAAACGCCAGGGTCTGAAGGTGGGAGAGAGCACCCCACCGGGAGAAGCTGTGGGTGATGAGGAGATGTTCTGTAGTTTCTTCTGTTTCTGTGGCCCCCTGGGTGGGGCAGAGCCCCGGTGGGTATGTGTGATGCTTCTCGAGGGGCAGGTGGTTTTGCCGTCCGGTGTCTTTTTCAGAATCCGGTGCATCTCAGAGACAGCTGTAGGCTGGAAAGGTTTTTAGCACTGTGTTACAGAGGTTGTAAGATTTGGAAGGCTGGGTCAAAGAGCAGCATCTTCCTGAGTTAGTGATGATGTGGGCTGCTCTCTGGAGTTACAGGCGTGCATTTTCATTTCATCCTCGCTGTGTGCCTGTGTGGAGGTGGAGACCCTGGCTCTTTATAGGAAGAACCGGCTAGCAAGCTGTGACCTGACCACCAGGTCACCCGGGCTCACAGGCTGATGCGGCTTCACCAGATTCTAAGCCTACAAAGTCCATTAAGAGGGAGACGCCGCCTTTTAAGGGGCCTTGAATGTTTGCAGAGAAGAGTTTCTTTTTTATTTTTTTTAGTGATTGTACTATACACATGATTATTTTTTCAATTTTTTTTTGATGTGGACCATTTTCAAAGTCTATATTGAACTTTCTACAATATTGCTTTTGCTCCATGATTTTTGGTCCTTTGGCCATGAGACCTGAAGGATCCCATCTCCTCAACAGGAATTGAACCTATACCCCCCCGAATCAGAAGGTGAAATCTCAACCTCAACAGGAATTGAACCTATACCCCCCCGAATCAGAAGGTGAAATCTCAACCACTGGAGCCCCAGGGAAGTCCCTGTACACGCGATTAAAAGCAATTTATTGGAGATTTACAGACAGAATCTTCCATCTCTGAGTTCTGAGCTTGAAAATACAAAATCCACATGAGACCACACGACTGCTCGCAGCAGAATTTTTTTGTGTGAATGACTCTGGTGATGCACTTTGGAGGTACATTTCAAAAAAAAAGTACACATCTTTTCCCCTTGGAGAATTTATCCTAAGAAAATAATCAGAAATGGACACAAAAATTTATCTCCCAGGATATCTACTGATATCCTGAATACAATAGGACAAAACTGGAAACAATCTATGTACCTCCCCCAATAGGAAAATGGGAAAAATAAATCCAGAATAGTTAGTTACCATTAAGAATCATGTTTCTGAGGACTTTTAATAATGTGAGAAAGCACAGTGTGATAAGAAAGCAAACAGCATAGATAGTAAGAACCCAATTTTATTTAAAAATCTATGCACAGCTCTCTAAGAAGACATGGGAAGATCTTACATGAAGATGGTAAGTCTTCATCTAGGGGTGGGTGATGGGTGTGTTTAGGGTGCATATTCTACAGTGCCCAGGAGACCATGGGAGCTTGCAGTTTTTAAAAATTAATTTATTTTTGGCTATGCTGGATCTTCATTGCAATGTATGCCCTCCCACCCTCCTCCTACTCCTCCTCCTTGGGGCCCCTGCTGGAGGGGCAGCAAGCACAAGAGAATATTGGATGATGGTGAGCACACAGCTTGGCAGAAGTGCTCCCAGGTCAAGGGGGTGCAGTAAGCTAGGGGACATGGGCCAGCTGGTGGGCAGAGAGCTGGCAGCAGGCTCAGATGCTTAGATTTGGAGAACCTAAGCTGATTCTGTTGGCAGTTTCCTAAGCTGTGTTTCCACGCACTGCCCTCCTCTCCTACCACCTGTGCTGAGATTGTTCCACTTGGGCCAGGGACAGCTGTGTCTTCCGAGGTGCCAGCCACAGCCCAAGGCGGGCCCCGCAGTCCCTGGACAGGGCTTCAACTCTCACTCGGAGCCACTGCTGTGGACATGCTCAGCCACGAACTTACCACCAGCCGGTGCCCACAGCCCCAGGCCCTGGGAGGGACATCCTCCATCTCCCTGGACCTCTCTGTAGTGTTTGGTTCAGTGGGCACATCTTCCTCAAAGCTCCAGGAGCAGGAAGGATGGGGGACCTAGGACACCTCCTCCTTCCTGCCCTAGGAACAAGGCTGGGGTGGGGGCCCAGATCCCCCCACCAGATTTTAGCAGTGACCAATATCCTACCCCCGGGCCCTTCTCCAGTCCCCTATCTACCTCTTGGCAGGTGAAAATGCACTGGACCACCCAGAGCGGTCCCTCCAGCCTGTCGATCTCAGCTCCCCCTGGTGAAAAAATGGGGAAACTGAGGCCTGGGGAGAAATACCTGATTGTTCCTGTCTTATAGTAAGTTTGCATAAAAGTCAGGCTTTCTCAGGTCTTTTCTCTCCTAGTTGGGTCATCCTCACTGCCACCAAACCCTTCCCTTCATACTTACTACACAAGGTGCCTTGAGGCAGAGAAGGTATATTAATTAAGGGTTAGCAGACCCACTTGGGTGTGACCTTTTCTCAGTCTCTCAGCCTGGTTCTTTTCTCTTTTGCCAAACAGAAAAAATAATGATTAGATTGAGAAAGAATAAAACAGTAGCCTGTGGGTGGTTGCAGAGTTATTTTGGCTCAAATTAAAAAAAAAAACAAAGCAAAGGAATTAGATGTCAGATGGGTCAGTTGTTGTTCAGTCACTCAGTCATGTCCAACTGTTTTCAGCCCCATGGACTGCAGCATGCCAGGCCTCCCTGTCCTTCACCATCTCTCGGAGCCTGCTCAAACTCACGTCCCTTGAGTCAGTGATGCCATCCAGCTGTCTCATCCTCTGTCATCCCCTTCTCCTCCTGCCTTCAATCTTTCCCAGCATCAGGGTCTTTTCTAAAGGATCAGCTCTTCTCATCAGGTGGCAAAGTATTGGAGTTTCAGCTTCAGCATCAGTCCTTCCAATGAATATTTAGGACTGATTTCCTTTAGGATTGACTGGTTGGATCTCCTTGCAGTCCAAGGGACTCTCAAGAGTCTTCTCCAACACCACAGTTCAAAAGCATCAATTCCTCGGTGCTCAGTTTTCTTTATGGTCCAGCTCTCACATGACTACTGGCAAAACCATAGCCTTGACTAGACGGATCTTTGTCGGCAAAGTAACGTCTCTGCTTTTTAATATGCTCTCTAGATTTGTCATAGCTTTTCTTTGGACAGAGAGCAATTAGTTTGGAGGTTCTCTTGCCAGTGATCCTCAAACTCTAGCGTCCTAGGAAATGACCCAAAGGGGACAAAAGAGGTTTATTCCCTAGAGGCTCATTTGGAGGTGATGTGTTTGGGGCTGTGAGGAGTTGCTGTCTCCTGGAAGTCCTCATCTGTCCCGCCATAAAGAAGGTGGCATTACAAGCATGAGAACACAGGATCCCTTCTTTCTTTCTGCCTCCTCCCCCGTCCTCAGCTCCACTCCCTTTTGGTTCGGAAGCGTCTGCAGAAGATGGAATAATTCCCACCTCGAGGTTCTCTGACTTGGTCCTCCCTCTGGGATCACCACTGGTGCATCCCTGCTTTCGTGGGGGTGCTTGGCAGAGCAGAGGGGCCACCTCTATACTCCCTGTACCTAGCTGCAGCAGTGGGCAGGAAGTCTCAGAGCCGGGATGTCTAGTCCTGAAAACAGTGGCCTGGGACTTGTGGTGCCCTCTGCAGGCGTTGGCAAGAATGGCAGTACCCGTGAGCTGATAGTAGTAGTGTTAAGTCCTTCAGTCCCGTCTGAACTGTAGCCCGCCAGGCTCCCCTGTCCATGCGATTCTCCAGGCAAGAATACTGGCGTGGTAGCCATTCCCTTCTCCAGGGAATCTTCCTGACCCAGGGATCAAACCCGGGTCTCCTGCATTGTAGGCAGAATCTGTGAGGAAATGGACTGCCAGTTAACCCCGGGCTCAGCCTGTCCCCAGCAGGGAGACCCCATCCTTCCATTTCTTGACGCTCCCAGAATATTTTTTAAAAATAATAATAAGGAAACAGGGCTGCTGAGTTATAGTGTGTTTTCTAATGTTTACTTGAAACAGAGTAAGGCGTTTCACACCCATCCAGCAGTGTGACTCTGCTATTCACAAGAAGACAGAACTTTAAAACAACAACAACAAAACAAACCATAGCTTGGAGTGGAGCTGGTTAAAGTTGTTTGATGAGCATGTCGTTTTTGACCCTGCCTGTGTTTTCCTGGACTGGATGTGAGCCTCATTTGGGAGAAGGTCAAGACTTTAAATGTGCGGTGGTACCAACAGCCCTCCCAGCACTGCATCTGGCCCTGGGGTCTCCCCAGGGCGCTCCCCAAACAGCTCTTCGGGGTCTCTCTCTCTCCAGGAGGCTGGCAACGGGGAGTGGGTGCCTGGGTCACCCCAGTGGGATAGAGAGACCGCTGAGGTCAAGGTCGTGGGCTTGGTCCCTGTGAGGGTCAGTTAGCAGCAGTCTGGATGCCGCCCCCTGCTGGTTATCACGGAAATGGGTGACATTGGTCTGGAACAAGTTTTCAAACCACAGTCCAGTGATCTCTGGGGCGTTCCCAGTCCACAAGGTCAAAAACTATTTTCTTCTTCATCATCATCCCACTATACTTGGTCAAATTCTCTCAAATATACAGATGAAAAGTTCATTGACCTGATTTCAAATGCCACATTGGAAATAATCTTTAAAGATAACTGTCGTCTGTTGAATTTGGGTGCAGAATGAAAGCAGAACGTCCACAATTATCTAGGAAGGCTATTAAAACACTCCACCCTGTTCCAACTATAGGACGGATCCACGAGAGTCTGGATGTCCTTCATGTACTTTAACAAAACTACGTATCGCAAAACATTGATTGAAATGCCAGACATGAAACTGTCCTTTGTTAAGCCAAACATTACGTAGATTTGTTAAAATGCAAAACAATCCCATTATTCTCACTAATTGCTTTTGTTTTGAAAATGCAGTTTTTAAATATGTGAACATCTCATGGGTTTATTATTTTTCGATGACTTGACAATTTAAATTTTTTCTTAGTGTTCATTTCTAATCTGGTGAATAGCAATAGATATAGCCCATATCATTTGGAGTTCTCAAGAACTTTTTTTTATCAGTTTAGTGAGATGTAGTTCACATACCATAAATTTCAGACATTTAAAGTGTACAAGATAGTGGTTTTGGCGAAGTCACAAAGCTGTGCAAGCATCCTGTGTGCGTGCTAAGTCACTTCAGTAGTGTCTGACTCTTTGTGACCCCGTGCACTGTAGCCCACCAGGATCCTCTGTCCATGGGATTCTCCAGGCAAGAACACTGGAGTGGGGGGCCATGCCCTCCTCCAGGGGGTCTTCCTGACCCAGGGATTGAACCTGCATCTCTTGACGTCTCCTGCATTGGCAGGCAAGTTCTTAACCCCTCAAGCCACCTGGAAAGCCCATACAACCATCACCGCTGTCTAATTCCTGAACGTTTCCATCATCCAAAAAAGGACCCTGAGCCCATTTGCAGTCACCCCCATTCCTTGCTCCCTGCCAGCCCCGGCCCCTGGCAACCACTCGTCTACCCTCTGTCTCTATGGCTTGGCCCGTTCTGGATGTTCCATGTAAGTAGAACCATGTGATATGTGGTCTTTGATAACTGGCTTCTTTCACTTAGCATGTTTTCAAGGTTCACCTGGGTTGTAGCCTGTGTCAGCTCTCCGGTCCCTTTTATGGCCAAACAATATTGCGTTATACAGAAATGCCACATCTTATCCATTCATCAATTGATGGACATTCTAATTGCTTCTACTTTTTGGCAGTTACAGATGGGGCTGCTGTGAATATTCATGTTAAAGTTTGTGTGTGGGCATACGTTCTCGGTCCTCTTGGGTTCATACCTCAAAGCCCTTTCTGGGTCATATGGTAGTAACTGGATATAACACTTAAAGAACTGCTGGACTAATTTTCAAAAGTGTAAAGGAGTCCTGTGTTTGAGAACCACTGGTCTGGAGGGAACGAGACCAGGGGAGTGTGGATAACTCAGTACTTCCCCTCATCTTTGCTCTGGAATTAGGATTCCCTCAAACTCAGCTTTCTCTCTTTCCCTCTTTACTATCTCCTCAACACATATCCTTTTTTAAAAAATTATTTATTTATTTGGCTGAGCTGGGTCTCAGGTGGGGCACATGAGATCTTCAGTCTTCCTTTTGGCACGTGAGATCCTTAGTGGAGGCGTGTAGGACCAGGGATCGAACCTGGGCCCCCTGCATTGGGAGCACGCAGTTTTAGCCACTGAGCCACCAGGGAAGTCCCCCCGCAACACACATCCTTGGTGGTAAGGCGAAAGGCAGCTCAGCTCAGGTGCAAGTGAAACCACCAGTAAGCTCTGGAGCAGGGCCCCCTTCCTTCAAGATTTCCGAGAGGACCATGTTCATTGTGGTTCCAGGGCAGTAAAGTGGGGTTGGTACCTGGAGGGTGCAAACACCCTTGGGGCTTGCCTGCCAAGTTGAAAACTTTGGACTTGTGCCTCTTCTTTCCTTTCTGATTCTGTCCCTTTGATGTCCTAGCGGTCAAGTCCAACCTTGACACTTAGCTGCGTGAGCCACCTAGTTACCCCTCCCAGAATCAGGAGTCTTTGAAAGAGGAACCTTGAGGGAACAGCATTTAATTGGAGGGGTGATTCTGCTGGTGAGAGTCCAAACATCACTGGAGACAGAGTAGGGACGGCAGCGGAGAGGGATAGGTTGGAAGGACTGGTGTTTGGTGTCTGAGGGACCCCATCTTCAATGTGCACCCCAGCCAATGACGTGCTCTTTCTTTTTCCCTCTTTCTTATCTCAGATGTGACTCCCCACCCTGGCTGGCCACTCCAAACCATGGCGGACACCATCTTCGGCAGTGGCTGTGATCAGTGGGTTTGCCCCAATGACAGGCAGCTTGCCCTGCGAGCCAAGTAAGTACTTCTCAGGCTTGGCCGGGCCCTCCCTTCCCTCCTCTTCCCAGCTCCCCTCCTTTCTTTGACAAGATCCAATGCCAGGGCTTCATGAGGAGCAATTTGAAGACAAGTGCCCATCTTAGCGCAACAGTAAAGAATCCGCCTGCAGTGCAGGAGACATGGGTTCAATCCCTGGGTCAGGAAGATCCCCTGGAGAAGGAAGTGGCAACCCACTGCAGTACTCTTGCTTGGGCAATCCCATAGACAGAGGGGCTTGGTGGACTACAGTCCAGGGATTGCAAAAAGTCGGACATGACTGAGCAACTAAACAACAAACAAAAAACACCTGTCTAATGCACACCACACTCCTGGCCTTGAGCCATTCACTCATTCCATCATATGGAGTGGATTCCCATTTCTTACCTGAGGACATGAGACTGAGGTCCTCACTGGCATCGCCTACCTTGTGAGTGGCAGGGCTGGGACTCCCCTGGGTCCAACTGACTCTCATGTTCTTTGGACCACAGGAGACTTCAGGGAGCCAGACCATTTCCTTTGTCTTCTCTGTGAAGAGTAAAAATCCCCTGTCACTGAGCTTCAGACCCTGAGTTCCCGGCAGCAGGGAGCCTTTGATCTCCAGATGCCCGCTTCATAGTTGAGCCCCTGGCCCCAGCAGACAGGACAGACCAAAGAAAGGCTTGTCAAATTTACGAAGAGCTGCCCTCTGGACTGAAACACACAGCCAGCCTCGAAGCATCCCAGCCCTCAGCCGTGCCTAGGTCAGGGTTTCTCTGCCCGTGATTTGCCCCGTTTTCCTGTTACCTCTCAACCTGGTGACTCCCTTGGCTGCACTTCAATCAGCCCGTCTCCACCCACTGTCCCCAGTGCCCCATGGCTGGAGACCAGGGGGCCCCAGATGCCTCTTCCGGTCTCCTCCTGTCCCTCCAGGGCAGTCGGGGGTCCCAGGGATCAGAATAACCCAAGAGTGCTGCTCCGTCTGTCAAATCCATGCCGAATACAGGAGCCTGCATTTCCCCAGCTGGGACCAAGTTCAAGACATTTGCAATTAGATATTGTGAGCCTGCAGGGGACAGAGCTGAGACATCAAAGGATAGAAAAATTAATCCAGAATGCCCAAGACGAGTGGAGTCCTGTGTGATGCGCAGAACTCTCGGCGCCACAGTTAATTTGTCCCTCTCACCAGGGTGGCTCAGCTCTTTTAGCCCCCACGTGGCCCCCACAGTGGAGAGACCAGGGATGAAACCATCCTCTCTTTCTCTCTCCTCTGACACCTGGCAGGATGATGTGTCCTCCACGGCTGGATGTGAGGAGCTAGGGAGAGCTGCGCTCTTGTAGGAGGGGCCGGCATGACCCCTGGTGATCCTGCCAGCCTCCCCTTCAGCTCTCCCTGACCTTGTCTCGCACTCAGCAGCAGTCAGAAGCTGTCGTGGCACCTTTCAGAAGAGCAAATGCTTTTATCTCTCTCCAGGGTGTGCTGCCTTGTAATGCCAGGCTCCTTGTAATGCTGGGCTCCTTAAAGGATAGTGTTACAAACCCCCGCAGCCAGATACTGTGCCTCTGGGAGGCTGGGGGGAGTTATCTTCTTTGGCTCCAGTTTAGAGTCTGTTCTCCCATCTCCCAGCTGCCATCACACATTTTCTAAACCCCTACTATGTGCCAGGACTATTGGACTGCAGTGAACAAGACCAATATGGTCCCTTATCTTCAGGCACTGATGGGGAGCAGTGAGCATGATTCATGTGCAGCTGCTCCGTCGGTGGAAACAGGCAGTCAGGTGATGTGGGGTGCCAATAATCTAGGGTTTGGAGGAGGTCTCCCTGAGAGTGTGATGCTTATGTTGAATCCTAGAGGAAGGGTAAATACTAGCTGAAAATGTGGGGGAAGTGCATCTAAGCAGAAGGAACAACGAATGCAAAGGTCCTGAGGTAGAAGGGACATGGCCTGCAGAGACCTGGCAGGAGGTCAGGATGGCTTGAATGCAGAAAGAGGGGCTGAATGGCATGGAAGAAAGACGGAGAGGTGGGCAGGGGCCAGATGGGGCAGGGCACAGCCCTCAGGACTCCCATTCTAAGGAGGAGACAGGAGGACCTACCTTGCCTCGTAATAATGCCTCAAGGTGGAACTATGCCCAGGCCTTAGGGAACTCCAAGAATGGGCTCTCCTTAACCCATCTTGAAGGGGATCAAGGAAAAGCCTTCTATAAAGACCATGTCTAAAAGACGTCCTAAAAAAGGAAGAGAGTGAGGCAGAGAAAATGAGGCTTAGGGAGAGGGGCAGGCACCCCGGGAGGAGGGTACAGCTTGAGCAAAGGCCTGGAGACAGTGCCCAGCCTGGAACACAAGGGAGGCAGGAACAGCTGTTGGTGCTGTGCCCTATGAAAGGCCCCACAGTCAGGGGATGTGCTGAGAGGCACTGGGCACCGCCAAAGCTTCTTCCTCGGGGTTTGCAGCTCCGTGTACGTCTGGCAGCCCTGAGTCAGCCTCTTTTGTCTATGTAGTGGGGTGCCCTGGGGCAGCCTGGCATGGCTCTCAGCAGCTACCAGAGGTGAGCTACCCAGGCCAGGAAGCCTTCTGACCTCAGTCTTGCCTTTGCAAAGGCATCTAACTGCACCCTGCTGCTTCCCTCCTCTGAGAGATGGGGAGGCCTGCCTTGTGGGATGCCAGGGGTCCGGTGGGGAGATGGTCTGCAGAGCCCTGAGCCTGGCCTCACCACCACTCCCCCTGTGCTGCTGTGACCCTCCTGTCCTGAATCCTTCGAGTTTTCAAAATGCTCCCTGAATCTCCTTTTATCCTCAGTGTCTTTTTTTTTTAATCTATATGTAATTTTATTTATCTATTTTTGTTTTTGGCCGTGCGTGGTCTTGGTTGCTGTGTGGGCTTTTCTCTAGTTTTGGCGAAGAGGGGCCACTCTAGTTGTGGTGTATAGGTTTTTTCATTGCAGTGGCTTTTCTTGTTGCCAAGGACAGGCTCTCAAGCATGCAGGCTTCAGGAATTGTGGCTCCCGGGCTCTAGGGCACAGGCTCAGGAGTTTGGCACACGGGCTTAGTTGCTCCACGGCATGTGGGATCTGCCCAGACCAGGATGGAACCCATGTCTCCTGCATTGACAGGCAGATTCTTTCCTGAGCCACCAGGGAAGCACTCAGTGTTTGTAACTCAATCGATGATCTTTCCTGTCCATCTTGCTTTCTTACAAGACTCAGATCCAGGTGCTCAGTCTTCTGTTGATTGTCTTCCCTCGAAACCTCTTGTGCTGTGGCCTTTTGTACATTCCATGCCCTGGCCCCTGCCAGACGCTGAGGGCGTGCTGCTATCCCCGTGGGGCCCAGGAGCTGGTGGGTAGCTGAGGAAGCATTTGGAGACTGGCAGCTGCCCAACACACAGACTGTGCTCAGGGGGCCCTGATGGATTGGTGGGGGTGCCAGTTTGTACCAGGGCTGGACTTCTGTGCCGTGCTCTCTCCAGGCTGCACACCGGCTGGTCTGTGCACACCTACCAGACAGAGAAGCAGAGGAAGAGCCAGTGCCTCAGCCCGGCCGAGGTGGAGGCCATCCTGCAGGTCATCCAGAGGGCTGAGCGCCTCGACATCCTGGAGCAGCAGAGGGTCGGGTAAGGGCTGCTCCCAAGAGTGGGCAGAAGTGGGGCCTGGGGAGGGAAGCAGGGCAGTCAGTGCCAGATCAGCGGGCTGAGAGTCTGGCACCCTGGGTCCTCATGCCAGCTTGTCACTGGGAGTGAGTCAACTCAACCTGAACACCCTGGATTGTAGTAGATACATAACCCAGGCTGTCCGAACCTCAGTATACCCCTCTGTAAGATGGGGATAGCAGCCTGGGCCCCAGGCTATGGGGAGGATGAGGGAGTGCAGCAAGACACACTAGGGTCTGTTCAGCTCTGCGCACAGGAGGGTCACTGTGGTTCAGCCAGGGCAAGGATTTAGCAGAGGCTGAACCATGGGTTCTCCCATCAGAGACCATTAGGAGCCGCTCTCCAGCTTATCTAAGCTCTCTTGGCCTCCGGCCCCCTCTCTTGACCGACTCCTACACAGTCTTCAGTTTTTGCTGTGTCTTTTTATTTGTTTAATTGCAAAAGCAATTCATATTTCCTAGACAGTCTGAAAAACACAGGCCGGCACAAGCAGGAAGACATAAATGCAGGGCACTGACAGGAATTAATTTGATTCTGGTCTCCTTGTTCTTTCTCTGTTTATCTTCTGTGAAATATACGATCATTTTGAAAAATCAGACATTGTAGAAATGCCGAGTTCTAGAAAGTGAAAGCGCCAGCGCAGAGACCACTGCTGCCCAGTTTATCGTGTGTGCCTCGCTTAATACAGACATATTACTACCGTTTCATTACAGAAAGGCTTTGTAGCCGCTGTCTAGTGCCTTTTCCCCTTCCAGCCCTGGCTGGGGCCGCACCCCATCTCAGACCGAGCTCAAGGGTCCTGCAAGGCTCGGAATGTCTCAGAGGTGTGGGTGCTGAGGACTGACAGGCCAGGGCCACATCCTTTGGGCTCCCCCGGGAGGGCATGCCGAGAGCCAGTGGGGAGTGCTCCCCGTGGGCTCCCCTAAGCTGTGAGAAGCATTTGCACCCCACCCCCATCCATCTGGGCTGTCTTCCCTGTGCCGCTCATGTTGTCTGGCTGTGTCGTAAGCACTGAGTTTGACTGGGGCAGAAATGACCCAGGAGGCAGGAAATCATCTCAGAAAGAGGAAGTGTGTCCTGCATGTTCCCATGAGTAGGAGTCACAGGGTTGCACTGATAGGGGGTCCCCCGAGAACAAGCAGGTCAGGCCAGGGTTGAAGCTGAGTTTATTCCTAGGACCCTGTAGGTCCCTGGAGGAGGAACAGTGACCACTGTGGAAGTCAGGAGTGTCTGCTGGTGACTTGGGGGCAGAGGCAGCCCCAGTGCCCAGTCTGCCCTCCCTTGGCCCCTAGGTAGGGCCTGATCACCCCAGGGGAGAGAGTGGATTTGCCATGAGATGGGGGGCCTGGGTGTGGCCTCAGTTCTACCTCTGAGGAGCTGTGCCATCCTAGCAAGTGATATCACACCTCGGAGCCTCAATCTTCTCATCTTTAAAATGGGGGAAGGAGGTCAGTATCCTCCTTCCTGGGGGATTGTGAGGGTTACAGGAGACAGTGTACCCACAAACTACCCTCCATGTGTTCAATAATTTTCACTGAGGGAATTCCCTGGTGGTCCCTGGTTAAGACTCCGAGCTTCCACTGCAGGAGGCCAAGAGTTTGATCCCTGGTCGGGGAACTAAGCTCCTGCATGGAACAGTCAAAAAGTAATAATAATTTTTGCTGAGAATCCACTGGACACTGGAGACACAGCAGCCAGTGGAAAAAAAGTGGCCACGCATTGTGGGCGTGACAGTGTTGTATGACAGGCTGTCACAAAACAGGGGCCACAGTGGGCCGAGGGGCTGTGTAACCTGGCCCCTCCTGGCCCCCTCCCGCCTCCTTTGCCCCCGCACCCCCACCCCAGCCTTCTTCCTGCTCCAGTGCTCCGGGGCCTTGCTCCTGTACTTGCTGCCCCTCTGTCTGGGATGCCCCGCCAGCTCTTCACACCTGTGGGCCTGGTCATCCTTCCCCTCTCAGTTCAGATGTTCTCAGAGAGGCCTTCACTAACCACCATCCAAAGTGTCCTGCTCCCTCCCACCCCTGCTTATTTTATTTCATAACCCCTCCCCCTCTCTGAAGTCACTTTGCTTGTTTTTTATATTTCCCTAATTTTTTGGTGTGCCAGGTCTTAGTTGCGGCACTCGAGATCTTTAGTTGCAGCATGCGGCCTCTAGTTTCCTGACCGGGGGTCGAACCCAGGCCCCCTGAGTGGGGATCGAGAAGTCTTAGCCGATGGACTGCCAGGGAGTCCCTCACCTGGCTTGTTTATAGACTTTCTCTCATTATTAAGCATAAATTCCATGAGAACAGAGACTGTGTCCCTCTCTGTCTTCTCTGCTACAATATTCCTAGTGTCTGGCATACTGTAGACATCCAGTTCAAGGTGGGTGAGTGAATGAATGATTAGGAATTAGCCAGGGGAAGGAGTAGGCAGGGAAAACGCCGAAGGTGAGGGAATGGCCCCTGGGACGTGGTGTGGTGTGGGGGCCCTGTGGCTGCCGGGCCGGGCCGGCCGCGGTCAGGTTGGAGACTACGCCGACACCGTCTGACCCTGTGTTCTGTGCCGCAGGCGGCTGGTGGAGCGGCTGGAGACCATGAGGCGCAACGTGATGGGGAATGGCCTCTCCCAGTGTCTGCTCTGTGGGGAGGTGCTGGGTTTCCTCGGCAGCTCCTCCGTGTTCTGCAGAGACTGTAGGAAGGTAAGGCCCTGCTCTGGCTTCCCAGCCCATCGCTAGCCCTGCCACACTGTGGCTTTGCACCCTGACTCCCAGGAGTGTGTATACATGTTTGTGCATACCTGTGTGCGGGCCTCCCTGGTGGCTCAGCAGTAAAGAACCCGCCTGTCGGGTCAGGAAGATCCCCTCAAGAAGGAAATGGCCGTCCACTCCAGTATTCTTGCCTGGGAAGTCCCGTGGCCAGGGGAGCCTGGCAGGCTACAGTCCTTGGGGTTGCAGAGTCAGATATGACTCAGTGACTCAACAATACATCTGTGCACACATGGTATCCTATGCTCCATGACAAGAAGAATTGGGGCCTGGGGGTCAAGTGGCTAGGCTTCCAGTGCCAGCTCTGGGGAGTGGACCTCTGGGTCTCACAGGACTATGTATGAATTCAGCTCTTCTAGTAGCTGTGTGACTCCATAAAGCTTATTTACTATGTCAAGCCTCACTTATAAAATAGGGACAATGATAGAGAGAGTGTGTGTGAGGATTAGATAGTATATGCAAAGTTCTTAAACCCTTGTTTGGCCCATAAGTACTCAGTAAATGTTATTAACTGTTTTAAATAAATGCAGTTTTCCTCGGGGCCAAATAGTTTCTTAAGGTTATACTTCCTATGGCTCTCTTGATCCCTGGCAACTCAAATGAGTAGCAAGGCCAAATGGACTGTCTCCTTTTCTTGTACTCCACTGATTCTGGTTCTAAATTATGCCAAACATAAAACTGTTTCATACTGAATCCAAGACTTCTTGAAATAACTTTTTAAAATTTTTAATGATTTATTTTTAGCTGGGCTGGGTCTTCGTTGCTACTCGGGCTTTCTTTGGTTGCGGCGAGCAGGGGCTGCTCTTCAGTGGTGGCTTCTCTTCTTTGTGGTGGCTTCCCTTGTTGCGGAGCACCGGCTCCAGGGCGCCGGAGCTTCAGTAGCTGTGGCATGTGGCCTCAGCAGTTGTGGTTCCCAGCTCTAGAGCACAGGCTCAGTAGTTGTGCTATATGGGTTTAGTTGTTCCATAACACGTGGGCTCTTCCCAACCAGGGATAGAACATGTGTCTCCTGCATTGGCAGGCAGATTCTTTACCACCGAGCCACCAGGGAAGCACCTTAACATAACTTTTTGTTTTTCCTGGCATTTCTAATTGCCTTTCTTTTCTTATTGACCAAAGAATAATGTGCCTTCTAATCTTCAAGCCTTCTTAGCATCTGAATTTTATTCTCTATTGCATGAAGCCTACTTTTTTTTTTTTCCCCCCCCCGCTGCCAGAATCTCTTCTAGACTCTTATTCCTGCTCTAGCCTCTAGTCGTTATTGCAAAGTTGTCATCATGGGACCTCCCTTTACTGCCCTCCTAGGTTAGAAGCACTGGTCCTAAGATACCATGTCTTTTTCTTTTTTGTTGTTTTACACTCTGGTTTTATTAGAACCCACCCTCAAGTAACTTCCATGTGCTAGACATTATTTTAAGCCTGGAGTTATTTTGGTAAACAAGACAGATGAAGAACCTTCTCCCTTGAGTACATGGGTGAGGGAACCCAGAACAAGTCATGATCAAATAGATAAGACGATTTCAGGAGGAAATAAATTCTGGGAAGAAGTAACAGGGGAGAGAAGATTGGGGATGCAGCAGGGCATGAGCAGTTGAAAGGGCTGTAAACTATGGGAACATCAAAGAGGTAAACATGGACTTGGCAACACAGAGGCCATCGGCAATCTCGACAAGGACATTTTCAGTGATGTTCAAAAGCTGCATGAGAGAACCAAGGTGCAAAGAAGTAAATGTACCAAGAGAATGGATGGGGAAGCCAGAATTTCAGCTAAACCACTTTCCCCCTGTTCTGTCACATGTGGTGGACTGGGCTGAGGAAGGTGGATTAACTGGTGAGAAGTCCAAGAACAGTGGAGGGGTGGCAGGGGCCTGAGTGTCGGGGGGCGGGGGCTGGGGTGGGCACTGGTGTGCCGCTCCTCCGTAAGCCTGAACCAGGTAAATCCCAATGAGGTAATGGACACAGGGACTCGGGAGTGTCTTGCTCCCAGCACCTGGGCAGGTTCTTTTATGTGACTTCCACGTTTCCTTCTTCTGCCCCTTAACCCCACAATCGCTGTAAATGTCTGGGTTTGCAGGACCATGAAGAGGGGGTCAGAGCCTTGTCTCCATCCCCTGGAAAAGTCTGGGCCCTCTGCCTTGGAGGCCAGCCACTGCCCCTGGTTGCTGATGGGTTAATGCCAGCTGCTCCCTGCAGAGCCATTTCCTTGGCAACAGCAGGGATCCCAGGGGAGGACCTCAGTGGATGATGGGATGGGGAATGCTCTTTCAAGGATACAGTCACCATCCCAATCCCAGGGTACCCTGGAGCACTGGGCTGGTCCAAAGGATGTTTCCAGTTGAAATTGTTCTTATTTTGCAGCAGGCTAAGGACTTGGTCCTGGGTTGGGTGGCGAGAGGAAGAATCTGCTGAGCTTCTAGGGGACTTGTTCTTGGATGACGGTAGAAGAGGGTGGCAACTGAGGCCACCGCTGAATAATGGGCATTTGGGGGATGATCTTTAACCATCCATGAGAAAGCTGTGTCATTCATTCAGTCATTCATTTACCCCTTATGCAAATAGTACAGAGCCTGCTTGTGTGCAGGCCCTGTTTTAGGTGCTAGAAGTGCCATGAGCAAGATACAGTCCTTGCTGTCATGGAGCTTGTTTGCCAGGGGTGGGAGAAGACAGACAATAAACAAACAAATGTAACATCAGGTAGACTGAGGACTCTGTAGTCAGTTAAAACAAGGTGATGCTGTAGAACATGCCTGGGTGCTCAGGGAAAGCCTCCCTGTGAGCTCAGACCTTACCGCGAGCAGGAGCCAGCCCCATGAAGACCCAGGTGGAAGGGTGTTGCAGGCAGAGGGATTAGCGAGCATGAAAGTCGTGAGGCAGAAACCAGCCAGGCATGTTCAGTGAACTAATGAAGACATCTGGGGCAGAGGGAGGGAGAGCTGGGCACAGCCGATCACACACAGCTTTGTAAGTCAAGGTCAGGAGTTGAGGTTTGATGATAACTTTCATGGGATGCCAGTGGAGCATTTTAAGCAAGGATGTAACATGATCTGTTTTTTATTTTTTTTTTTTAAGAAAAAGTATTTATTTTATTTATTTGACTGCAGTAAGTCTTAGTTGTGGCATGCAGGATCTTTAGTTGTGGCTTGTGTGATCTAGTTCCCCAACCAGGGATCTAACCTGAACCCCCTCCTTTGGGAACGGGAAGTCTTAACCACGGGACCACCAGGAAAGTCCCTGTTTTGTGTGTTTAAGAAACTCACCCAGCTGCTGTCTGGTGAATTAGTTTCAGGGGGACGTGGAGTGAAAACAGGAGATGAGTTAGGTGTCAGTGGCTGTCATTGGGAGATGCTGAGGTTGGGGTCAAGGTAACATAGGGAAGGGGCCATATGCTAAGAGAATCAGCCTCTTCAGTTTGTATTGTAAGCAAATAGGAAGGGATTAGAGGGGGTGATTAAGGGTCTTAGGAAGGAAAGAGGGTCCTAGACTGCAAGTGGGTGTCAGGGGGAGGCATCACTTGGCCCTCGCACAGGGAGAGATCACAAGTGGCCCAGGGCTGGCAGTAAGTGCTATTCCCCAGCAGATGGACCTGAGTTGTGGTCCCAGCTCGACCACAGTGTGATGGCCTTGCACAAGTCACTTAACCTTGTTTCTTCATCTGTAAGTGGGGTGATAGAACTACATCGCCACTGAGCGTGGGTGAGTGTGCGTAGATGCGCTGATGCAGGGGAAGTCCTTAGTGCCGGGTCCACTGGAAACACTCAGTAAAGGGTTCCTGTTGCTGTGATCATCACTACTATTATTTTTAAATATTTACTTATTTGACTGTGCTGGGTCTCAGTTGTGGCATGTGGAAACTTTTTTAGCTGTGGCATGCGATATCTTTCTTGCGGTACTGGAACTCTTGGTTGCAGCATATGCAATCTAGTTCCCCAATCAGGGACCAAACCCAGACCCCCTGCACTGGGACCACCAGGAAAGTCCTGCACCACTGTTATGATTAATTCACCTTGAGGCTAGCTGTTCAGACTGCCCAGCTGTTACTAAAAATGGAACTGACCTCGTATACCTTGGGAGAGGTTTAGTGATTTCCCGTGGATCAGTCAGCCCGGGCTGCCGTCACAGAAGACCACAGCCCGGGCAGCCTCAACAACAGAAACTGATTTCTCATAGTCTAGAAGCTGGGAAGTCCAAGATCAGTGTGCTGACCAGTCTGGTTTCTTGTAAGGACTCTTCTCCTGGCTTGCAGACAGCCACCTTCTCACTGTGTCCACATGTGGTGGAGAGAGAGCTGCGGTCTCTCTTCTATTTCATGTAAGGACACTAGTCCTATCAGATCAGGGCCCCACCCTTGTGACCTTACATAACCTTAATCACCAATGAAGACCCTGTCTCCAAACACAGTCACATTGGGCATTAGGGCTTCAGCATGAAAATTCTGATGGGACACAATTCAGCCCATAGCAATCTCTGTACTCCTCTTTGAATTCATATTTTCTTGAAATGAAAACTGGAATTCCCACAATTAGTCCCATGTTTTTTGTAATTTATATAAAAACCTCTTTCTGGAAGCCTTCATAGCTCTCCAGCATTGGATGTCTTAAACAGGGAAAACAAACTCCCTGATTTCTGTGCAAGTTCCTCAGATGAACCTAACACTCAGTCACTTATTCAGCCTATTCTGGGCTAGTTCTGAGTTAGGGAAACCCAAAAGGAGAAGGGTCAAGAATGGCCACTTCCCTCGGGTCCTCATGGTCAAGGTGGGCAGACAGTATTCTCTAGAGTGATGCTGACGATGGCTAGGACCAGGGTTTCCAGGTCTGAGAACAATCAGGAGGACTGCCTAGAGGAGCTGGCTTCTGAAGGCTGGGCAGGCCTCTGAGAGGCTGAAAGCAGAGCGAAGGGCATTCCAGGGAGGGGAGAATAGCATAGCAGAGGAACCTAGCTGGAAATGGGCCAGGCAAGGGCCTAGCCATGGGGATGCAGACCTTTAGGGCAGGCAGGACCCCCTGGGCCATGTTGCCAGGTAGTGGTCCCTGAGGAGCTGAGTCCCTGGAGAATCAAGAGGGAGGCCACATGGTCCTCGTACAGGGGTTCTCTAGTGTCTGGAAGGGGAAGACAATGTCATCTCTTCACTCTTGCAACAAATATTTATTGTCGTATAGATGTATACTGGTGCAGGCAGTGGAGACACAGTGTAAAGACACACAGATGCTTGCCCTTTGGACTGGAAGTATTAAGTAATTATGGGTAATTAATTACAGTTGGGCTTAGGGTTACAGAGGCAGCCCTGGGGGTGCTAAGAGAGCTCTAACAAGGTACTCCCTGATTAGGGGTGTCAGCAGCCCTCTGGTTAGAGTTCACCAATTTCTGGGGTACCTCCCTATTTATTTCTCTCTCTCCCCTCCACACCTTTTGCAATGGCCTGTAGCACTGGCTCCCAGGCGGGCAGGCTGAAGAGAAGGGGTGCTGGGGAGCTCTCTGTCATGGAAAGTGTCCAGATCCATATCTCAGGTGCTCCTGGCCACACAGAGCCTTCCCCAGCAAGAGCTCTGGCCTCAAGCTAACGAGCGTGTGGATGGAACCCACAGTGCTGGTCCTCAGAGAAGCGTCCCCCCTAATTAGGCTTGCTTGCCCAGGCTGCTCGCTTTCATTATCAGAAGGCTGTGGTGGGAGGGGAGAGGGGCAGCTGGTTAATTAGAGGACTGGCACTCCTAATTGCTTAGAATCTGAGCCCGCCGGCTTTCAGTTTAATTGAGAGTCTGGCTTCACCAATGATGGGGAGGCTGGCCAGGGCTGCTGGAGAGCCTGCCTGAGCCCAGGATGGCATTGTCACCATGCAGGGAAAGCCATCAGATTTTTTTCTGGTCTCAGCTAAAATGTGTTGCACATTGTGGGAGCTGAGGAACCTGTGCATGAAATGATGGTCTCAGTAACATGTGCTGAGTTCTGGGGGAAAAGAATGAGGCAGTCCTGTACTTTGTTCAAAGTCTTTAGGGGACACCCAGTTTGGAGTGGGGAGCAGGTGATCCCTGCGCAGGATGGGGGGCACTGGAGGAAAGGGGCCAGGCCAGAACTTGATCCCTGCCCCTACCCAGCAGGATACCCTGCTGAGATCAACACAGACCCCCCACAGGCAGTAACCCTGGGGCCACTAATCCTATCACAAGGACCACACCCTCATGAGCTCTCTTTGAACTCTCATCACCTCCCAAAGGCCCACCTCCAAATACCATCACACTAAGGGTTAGAACTTTAATAGTAATTTAAATTAGTTTATTTTGCTAGGTCTTTGTTGCTGCCTTCGGGCTTTCTCCAGTTGCCACGAAGGGGGCTACTCCCCAGTTGCAGTGTGCAGGCTTCTTATTGCAGTGGCTCCTCTTGTTTGGAGCATGGGCTTTAGGGCTCACAGACTTCAGCAGTTTCGGTGCACAGGCTCAGTAGTTGAGTTGCATGGGCTTAGCTGCCCCTTGGCATGGGGGATCTTTCTGGACCAGGGCTCAAACCCATGTCTCCTGCATTGGCAGGCAGATTCTTAACCACTGGACCACTAGGGAAGCCCCCAATACACGAATTTTGAGGAGACACAAGCACTTAGTCCATAGCACCTACTGAACAGGAACATTGCCCACACGTGAGGGCAGTGTGTTTAACAAGCAGCACGCCTGTGGGTTCTGACCCTCCTTGAGTTGGAAAACCCCTGCTCTGAGGTCCCAGCCCCAGGAGTGGCTCAGGGCAGTGGTGAAGGACCTCCAGGGACCGCCTTCTCTCTGCTGGTCTTGCTCCCCACACCCTCCCCGGCACCACACTGCTCCAACCTCAGCTTAAGAGTCTCCTGCACCCTCCCTCAGACCATCCTCACTCGTGGAAACAGTGGCCACAGAGACGACTGTCTCACCACCTGATGTCCTTTGGAGTTTATAAAGCTCTTTCACAGAAGTCATCCCTTTTGGTCCTTAAGACAAAGCCGTAGGGAAGCAGGGGAGGTGAGGCTGTTCCAGTCACAGGTGGAGAACAGGGGCTCATTCAGTGGTGTGGCCTGCTTGGGTCCCCTGGCCAGGTCATGGGGAGCTGGGTCCCCTGGGGTGCGTTGTTCTGCTATGCTGCCTCTCCATTCTTTCAAATGGAAGCCTTCACATGTCACGTTTTCTCTTCCTTGGAGAAGCAGAACACAGGAGAAGAAACATCATAGTTGATAGTTAAATACTGAAAATCTTTCTCATAAAGTCAGAAATAAGACAGTTCTGTGTATGTTTATCACCACTTCTGTTCAACATTGAGCTGGAGGCCAAAGCAGGGCAATCACGCAAGAAAAAGAAATGTGCGATGTAAGGGTTGGAGAATAGTTAGGGCTGTCGCCATGAAAGCATGATCATATAACTAGAAAATCTGAAAGACTCTAAACACAAAAGGTTGATATTGGTGAATGTAACATGCTGTTGTATCAAGTGTAATATACACACAGAAAAGTCTGTACAGTTCTACTTCAGAGATACTGTGGGTGTGGTTCCAGACCACTGCGGTAAAACAAATATTGCCATAAAGCAACAAAATTTTTGGTGTCATAGTTCATATAAAAGTCATATTTACACTTTACTTGGGTCTATTAATTTTAATATTTGTTTATTTGGCTGCACTGGGTCTTAGTTGCGACACGTGGGAGCTTCGATCTTTGCTGCAGCGTTGTAGCATCTTTAGTTGTGTCATGTGGGATCTAATTCCCTGACCAGGGCTTGAACCTGGGCCTCCTGCACTGGGAGCACAGAGTCTTAGCTCCTGGACCACCAGGGAAATGCCTACTGTAGTCTATTATGTGTCTATTGCTAGTCCATTATGTAATCTAAATGTATGCAATAGCATCATGTCTTTAAACGAAAGTACATACCTTAATTTCAGGGCTTCCCAGGTGGCTTAGATGGTAAAGAATCCACCCACAATGCAGAAGATCCCCTGGAGAAGGGAATGGCTACCCACTCCAGTATTCTGGCTTGGAGAATCCCATAGACAGGGGAACCTAGGGGGCTACAGTCCATGGGGTTGCAAAGAGTCAGACATGACTGAGCGACTAACGCTTTCACTTTAATTTTAAAATGCTTTATTTCTGAAAAAGGCTAACCATCACCTGATCCTTTCATCCAGTGATAATCTTTTTCCTGGTGGCATCTTGCCTCAGTCTTGCTCCCCTCGCCCTCCCCATGCTGACTGTGATCAGGGTGGTGGTTGCTGAACTTTGGGGCAGCTGCGACAATTCCCTGAAATAAGACAAAGGTGAATCTTGCCGCAACGATTGATTCTTCCTTTTGTGAACACTTGCTCTGTAGCATGGAATGTGGTTTGATAGTATTTTACCCATCATAGAACTTCTTCTAAAACTGTAGTCAATCCTTTCAAACCCTGCCACAGCTTCATCAACTAAGTTTATGTTATATCCTAAATCCTTTGTTGTCATTTCAGCAGTCTTTACAGCATCTTCACCAGAGTAGATTCCATCTCAAGAAACCACTTTCTTTGCTCAGCTGTAAAAAACAACTCCTTATCTGTTCAAGTTTTATCATGAAGCTGCAGCAATTCAGGCCCGTCTTCGGGTTCCACTTCTAGTCCTCTTGCTCTTTCCACCACATCTGCAGTTACTTCCTCCACTGACGTCTTGAACCCCTCAGAGTCACCCATGAGGACTGGAATCAACTTATTGCAAACTCCTGTTAATGTTGAAACTCTGACCTCTTCCCATGAATCATGGATGTTCTTAGTGACCTCTTGAATGGTGAACCCTTTCCAGAACGTTTCAATTGGCTTTGCCCAGATCCACCAGAGGAATCACTATTGATGGCAGCTACAGCCTGGGGAAATGTATTTGTTTTTTAAAAAATATTTATTTGACTGCGCCAGGTCTTAGTTGCAGCACCCGGGATCTTTAGCTGTGGCATGTGGGACCTAGTTCTCTGAGCAGGGATCAAATCTGGGCCCCCTGCACCGGGAGCACAGAGTCTGAGCCACTGGACCACCAGGGGAGTCCCTAAAAATTATTTATTTTTTAATTTGTGTTAAAACAAACAAACATTAAAATTTACCATTTTAATCATTTTTAAGTGTGCAGTTCAGGGACATCAGGCACACTCACACAGTTGTGTGACCATCACCACCATCATCTCCAGAACTTTCTCATCTTGCAAAACTGAAACCCTAAGCCCATTAAGTAATAACTCCCCATTCCCACCCACCCCAGCCCCTGGCACTCCAATTCTTTCTGTTCTGTGTGCTTGACAATCCTAGATACCTCATATAAACAAATTGTGCAGTGTTTGTCTTTTTGTGACTGGCTGCTGTCACTTAGCACGATGTCTTCAAGGTCTATCCCTTTGGTAGCACATGTGAGAACTTCCTTTTTAAGGTTAAATAATAATATTGTATATGTAACACATTTGGCTGATCCATTCATCTGTCAACGGACACTTGGGTTGCTTCCACATTTTAGCTCTTGTGAATCGTGCGCCTGTGAATTTGTTGTTGTTGTTCAGTCACTCAGTCGTGTCTGACTCTTTGCGACCCCACGGACCGCAGCACGCCAGGCTTCCCTGTCCTTCACTGCCTCCCAGCATTTGCTCCAACTCATGTCCATTGAGTCAGTGGTGGCATCCAATCATCTCATCCTCTGTCACCGCCTTCTCCTCCTGCCCTCCTGTGAATATGGGTATGCAGATATCTCTTTGAGACTCTCCTTTCAATTCTTATGGGTGTATGTGTAAGTGGGATTGCTGGATCATGGGATAATTCTGTTTAATTTTCTGAGGACCGGTCATATTGTTTTCCTCTGGCGGGTGCATCATTTTACAATTGCACCAACAGTGCACGAGGGTTGGGAGGGGGCAGTTTTCCCCAGGGCCTCCCTCCTGTGTGGGGGTGCAGTGACAGTCATCCAAGCTCCCTGTCCCCTGCTCTGTTTCCTGCCTTCAGTGCCTCTGTCCCTCGGGTGCGGCCCCAGAGGCAGCAGCCTCCTTGAACCACAGCCATTTCATCTGAGCTGCCTCCAAATTGGCCCCGCTGTGTCCTTTCTCCTCCCCGACCTGATTCAGATGTTAGGAGACGTGTGTTTGTGTTTCATTACAAAGATGGATTTTTCATTCAGCCACTGATGTTTCCTAAATTCCCGGAAAAAGTCACTTAATTCGTCTGCCCCAAGGGCCCGCTCTGGCTGCTTGGCAGGAATTGACTTGGCTGCCGTTGTGGGGATCGGAGGCTTGGACCAGACACCACACGGCATCACGGAACATCTGCTCACCCAGGAAGCTGATGAACAGAACGTCTCCATCAAGGCACACTTCTTTCTCCCTGCTCTGGAGCCCAGGCCCTGGCCTTTTCTCCCAAAACGTAGCTTCTTTCTGGCCACTTTGTGCAGTTCAGAGCCCATTCGAATATCAGCCAGAATATCAAAGGTTAGCTGGGTTTGATGCAGACCTTCAGCTCAGGGTCATCAGGACAAAGGCAGTGGTTCAGTTCAGTTGTTCAGTTGTGTTCGACTCTTTGTGACCCCATAGATTGCAGCACGCCAGGCTTTCCTGTCCATCGCCAACTCCCAGAGCTTGCTCAAACCCATGTCCATTGAGTCGGTGATGCCATCCAACCATCTCATCCTCTGTCGTCCCCTTCTCTTGCTGCCTTCAATCTTTCCCAGCATTAGGGTCTTTTCACATGAGTCAGTTCTTTCCATCAGGTGGTCAAAGTATTAGAATCTCAGTTTCAGCATCCGTCCTTCCAATGAATATTCAGGACTGATTTCCTTTAGGATTGACTGGTTGGATCTCCTTGCAGTCCAAGGGACTCTCAAGAGTCTTCTCCAACACCACAGTTCGAAAGCATCAATTCTTCAGCACTCAGCTTTCTTTAGCTGAGCAGTGGAGGAGTTGCTGAAAGCCAGGCTGGGCTCTTGGTGGCAAAGCCCAGAGTGTCCTGAAGAGAGACCAGCCGGGGACCCTGCCCACTTAGCTTACCTTCTAGCCAGGCCCTCAGGAGCTCAGCACTGATGGGAGATAATGCAGCTCGGCATCACAAATGCCATAGACACAGATATTGTGGGGGGATCCCAGAGTGGAGGGCTATGGGGGGTGCTGGCACCCGAGAGGTACACAGGGCGGCAAAGTGGAGCTTACTTTGAACTGAGCCTGGAGGGTGGCTACCCAGGCCCTGGGGGTGGGGGTGGGGGGGACACATCAGGAGGAAGTACAAGGACTGGCGGGTGTCTGGCAGAGCTGTTGGCTGTGGGGAAGAAGGAGGGGATGATGGCGAGACGCAGCCTGAGGGAGAATGAAGTGAGGGTCACCAAGGGGCCCCGTATGCCAGGCTTATTTGGCTGCAGAGCCATTAAAGGGTGCTGAGCAGGAGGTGACAGCCACCAGGTAGGTCTCTGGGGAGCTTACGTCCAGAGGCGGATTTGGAGGTGGGAATGTGTCCTGGGTTGGAAAGAGCCTGTCAGATGTGGAATTATCCAATTAGCAATAATAAAGCTCTGAATTCAGGCAGGAACGACTAAGATGGGGACTCAAAGGATAGTTAAGAAGGACTTCCCTGGTGGTCTAGTAGTTACAAATCTGCCTTGCTGTGTAGGGGGTGCAGGTTTGACCCCTGGTTGGGGAACTAAGACCCTTCATGCCACAGAGCAGCGAAGCCAACACACCACGGCCACTGAGCCAGGCGCCTCAGCTAGACAACCTAATTGTATGCCACAATGAACGATCCTGCAACTAAGACCCAACACAGCCAAATAAATAAATAGGGGGAAAAGGTAGCCAAGGGTTAGAAATAACAAAAGCTGCCAGTAACAGAGTTTTTCTGGACCAGGCCCTAACAGGTCACGATCCTGCACTTCCTGGCCCTTTACAAAAAGCAGGGCCACCCTGGGCACCGGGCCACACAGAAGTGAAAAGTGGTGTGGCTTCCTTCCCCACCTCTTCCCCCCACCCATTCATTACCTGTTGAGTTTGCCAGGTGGGAGGATCCAGGGCTCCAAAGTATTGAAGGGCTTAGTGAGATGGCATCCTTTATTTTCTTATTGACTTTCTTTTTCTGGAATTTTGAAAAGTAATTTATACTATTATATAGAGATTAAGAGCCCTGGACTCGGGGTGCCTGGGTTCTCCTCTTGGCTTGAGCAAGCCGCCTCACCCCTCTGCCTTAGTTTTCTCACCTATGTCATAAGGTGGAATGGATTGGATTGAGGGAAATACATGGTAAGCTCTTAGAAACAGTGGCTGGCACCGAGTAATTGCACAGTAATGATAAAAATCGAATACAGAGCATATAAAACATTAGCCCCTCCCTCCCTCTGACCTTAGCAGCCTGCACGTTTGTCCTTCTATGTCTCTCTCCACATGCAGGCAAATGTCCCCAGGTATGTGTACATACGTATTTGTTAATGGGACCATAATATACTCCTTACTCTTTAATTCTTTTTTTCATCTTTTTTTCACTTAATAACATATCAAAGACATCCTCTCCAGGTCTATATATGGAAATCTAATTCCATTCTTGGCTGGGTGATGTTCAGGAGTTTTTGCCCTTTCCTGCAGCTGCTGCTTTTTCAGGCTCTTCACACACTTCAGGAGGCAGGACTGGAGTGGGGGCCCTGGGCCTGGGCCCACCTTCTCTTGCTGCAGACACCCCCCTCATCCTGTTAGACCTGGCTTCTCCCCTCATCTGCCTCTCTCTCAGGGCCACAGCCTCTGCATTTTGGCTTCTGCTATCTCCCTTTGCTCAGCACTCCCCCTAAACACACATATCCCACCCGTGTCTGAAGTCCAGTTGAGGGCATGGGTCCCTGTGTACATCAGAGGACAAACATAGCTGGGGGGCGGGGGGGGCGGAGAGTGTTACCTAAACTCATACCTGCCTGCTGCACCCTCGCCCTAGAGAGTGGCCCGGAAGTTAGGAATGCAGGAGAGCTCAGCTCTGGGCTCCCCCTGTGACCTTGGGTCAAAATCCCTTCCTGCTCTGTGCCTCTCTTGTGCTCCCTGCAAAAGGAAGCAGTTGGAGGGATTAGAGGCAAGGGTCTCCAGGGCCATCCACCAGCGTCCTTCCTGGAAGCTCAGGTCACCCCAGTCCTTGCAGGACCACTACCCCCAAACCTGCTCCCCTAGGATTCCCTCCCCCTAACCAGATCAAGGAGCAGCAGCCGCCGCAGCTGTGATTTGGAAGCTCGTCTCTCTCTAGAACACAGCTCAGTTTGTTGTTATTTTAAAGCCCTGGCGGGTTGGCTTCCCGATTCACTTTGGCTCAGGCTGTGATAGAGCCCCTGTCCTCTTGATAGGAGGAAGCCGCAGTGGGGATGGGCCTGTGCTCCTGAGAGCTCCTTCTGCCTCTGATGATGCCATAAGCCCCTCACAACCCCATGAAGGTCCATAGGCCAAAAAAAGGGCAGTGATTATACCCATTTTCCAGATGGAGAAACTGAGGCTCAGAGGGATAACTTGCTCCTGTTGGCACAGCCAGAGCCTCACAGTTCCTCCTACCTCTTTCTTCAGAACTTTGCCCACATGCCCTTTAGGAAGTAAAGAGAGCTGGGGACTTCCCTGGTGTCCAGTGGTTAAGACTCTGCACTCCCAATGCAGAGGGTATGGGTTCGAGCCTTGGTCAGAGAACTAAGAAAAGAGAGAGAGAAGATGCTGTCTGGTGCTTGCCCATGGGGTGTGAAGGCCATTGGCTAAGTGCCCCCAACACTGGGGCAGGGCTGGTAACCCCAACACTGAGGCTCACCATTCACGGTCGAGTGTGGAATCCCAAGCCCACCCTGGACACCCTGAGATGGCTGAGCAGCAGCCAGACACATGTGAGATGTTTGGGGTTGTTGAGTCGTCAGCTGGTTGGGGTGAGGCCAGCCCCTCACTGAGCGTGCAGTCTCTGTAGGCTTGGGTTAGGGTTGAGGACACCGGCCGGGCTTCCCCCCGAGACCTCTGTCCGGCACCCCCTGACACCCCTTGCCACCTCCCTCGTGGCTCTTCTCCCCGGGTCTGGTCAGTGTGTCGTCCATCAGGAGCGCACCGGCAGCAGGAAGCCGTACCGGGAAATCTGTTTAGTGGCTGTTACCAGGAACAGTGATCTGGTGCGGCCTCCCGTCCTCTGTTGCGGTAAATAACAGATAATGACATTTCCAGTCCGAGCTGTGGCCAGCGCCGCCCACGTGGCCCTCACCTCGCCGGCTGTGCCCCACAAGCTGCCACCCTTCACAGGGCCAGCGATTCTTCATCGCTCTTAAATTGCCCCTGTTTCTTCCTGCTGCGTCGTTTCCTGCACAGCTGTTTGCTGTTCACTGACCTTAACTGGAGGTGGATTTAGCCTGTCCTCCTGTTTCCCCATGGGGACACCAGGGCATGGCTCCTGGCGGATGACGGGGCACAGGGGAGCCGGCTCCTCACCCAGGGTGCCCTTTAGGCTGGGCGTCCAAACCTGGAAAGAGCCAGGCCTTTGTCAGAGGGCCTTTTGAGCTCTCTTTCTTCCAAACCCTTTCCTCACCCTTGTCATCCTGCCTTCCATAGGAGGAGTGACTCCCCCAGCTTACAGATGGAGGAACTGAGGCTGAGAGGGGTCGTGACCTGCCAAGCTTTTCAGAGGTGTAGTTCTGCCCAAGAACCACATCTGCCTTGCTGAGTTTCCAGACGCAGACAGGAGTGTAGGCTGGACACCCCCCTGCAGGGTGTGAGGCCTGAGCGCCAGGGTACCACTGCGGGTGCCGCCCAGTTTCCTGACCACCTACAGTGGAGTCTCATCTGTTTTCTAGCTCCTTCTTGGTCTTGCTCAAGTGTGGTTTTTTCCCCCTCCCACTAAAGTCTTCAGTGGCTCCCTAGTACCTTTAGAATAAAGTCTAACCACCTCCACATGGTCTCCAGGACCCTCAGTCCATTCATTCCCTGAGCACAAGCTGCCAACTTTAGCAGCATAAGCAGCCCTCCCACCCCCCAGGCTGGGAGTTCCAAGGCCTGAGGGTCAGACCTAACTCTACCTGGCCCAGACCTGTCACCGCGCTCCCTGGAGCTCTGCTCCTATGCATCACCCGGGTCTTTAATTGATCATTAGTGCTGTTTCTCCTGGAATGTTAAGAAGCCCTAGGGTGTTTGTTGAGGCTGCTCTAGTTTTCAAATTAAAATATATATATATCAGTTCCAATGACAGGCTTCCAATGACAGACAGTTCCAAAGATAGTTCCAAAGACTGGCTTCAAAGGTATTTAATGTGTCCCAGGCCCTGGAGGTACACAGAGAAGTGAGAGGGTATTTTCACATAAACCCATCTTTTGATAAAGATTTTTTTTTAGGCAAACCATTTTTAAAGTCTTCATTGAATTTGCTACAATATTGCTCTGTTTTATGTTTTGGTGTTTTGGCATGTGGGATGTTAGGTCCCTGACCAGGAATTGAACCCCCACACCGCTTGCATTGGGTGGTGATGTCCTAATCACTGGACCATCAGGGAAGTCTGAAACCTGACCTTTTGAGAGTTATGATGATTCTGGAGAGCCAGAGAAGATGGTGCTGACCGCTGGGACAGGTGGAGTTGCTGAGGAGCTGAATGTCCACGCAGGGTCGATGCAGAGCCAGGAACCTCCTGACTTTAGCTTGGGGCATCTATGCTAACTTGGCTTCTGGTGGTCCCTGGATCGGCCTTCTCCAGCCTCCCTAAGACTTCCCCACTCCCCACCCTGTTCTCTTTGGCCCAGCAACTCACGTGTGTTGTCTGGCTGGCCATCTGCATCTGGCCTGGCCCTGTGGTTCTGCTCTGGGGCCCCTCCTGCTCCCCAGAGCCTGGCCCCCACGAAGACCCTTCCTCCTTCTTATGCTCTCCTCCTCTTCTAGCTCCATCAGAACTCAAACATTCACATCTCCTTTAGTCAAAACAAACATTTATTGAGCACCTACAGCGTGCCAAGCAGCAATCTGGGTGACCTCAGGGGTCGTGCCAAGCTCTGGCTCTCCTGAAACACCTGTCCCCAGGATGGCGAAACCCAGAGTAGACACACTCGGATTAACATTGAAAGATCACTGTCCACACAGCCTCTCACTTCCCTCGAGTGCCCCAGCTTCAGCCAGTGCCCTGTGCTGTCCTGCCCTCATCTCTGTCACCTGCCTGCCTACCAAGCTCTGGTTGTGGGTGTCCACTGGGGCCAGCCAGCTTTCCAAGGAGTCCCCTCACACTGCAATATCGATGTGTCCAAAGCTAAATATTGTGGCAGCCACTCGTCCCCACTCTGCTGACATCACCACCGTCCATGCTGTTGGCCGACTGGCAGCCTTGGATGAGCCCGCATCCTTCCTTTTCCTCACCTTCCAAACCCAGCCAGGATCAGACGTTCCATAGGCATTTGGGTATGTTCTGGAAAAAAAAAAGCCTCTGCTGAGAATATGGAGGACAAATTGACCACAAGTGACTGAGTCTGTATTTTCACCCAAGGCCCTTTTTCTGAAACTCAGGTCTGATCATATCCCTCACCTCCTTAAAAGCCAATGTCAGCCCCCAGCTGTCTGCAGAATCTCAGTCCCACAACATGTGGTGCTTGTCAGTCAGACCCTCCTTCCCTTCCTAGCCAGCTACAAACCAGGTGCCTGCTAACCTTGGGGATTTAAGCATGAACAACAATGTCCTATTTCTAAAGGGGGCACAGTCACGGGAGAGACAATTTCAGTATGATGCAGTTAACCCTCCTCTAGAGATGCCAACCCGTATTAGGAGTGCACAGAAGAGAGTAACTTATACTTCCCCTGGGGAAAAATCAAAGAAGGAGTCATGGAGGAGGAGACATTTGAGTTGTTCCTGAAGGATGCATAGGAGTTCACTAGCCATGAGGCAGAGCCTGGGTGAAAGCATAGCGGCAGGGAAGTGCCTAGAGCGTCAGGAACAGGCAGTGAGGCATTGGGGGCTGGTGTGGTGGGCTTGGTGAGGCTGGAGAGTTAGGCGAAGGCCAGGGAGAAAGGCTCTCGCATATGTGTACATCCATCCTTGCGTCTCTGGGCCTCCAGCCTGTGAGCCTCACCGTGTTCTCCACCTTGTCCAGGAGCAGGACTTTAGGGAGTATTCGCTGAATGCTCTTGACGTCATTGACTCGGCCTGCAGCTAACGTTGCTGCCCACCAAATTCTGGAGGGATGGATGGTGAAGGCTCGCTGGAGGTCCCTGCCTGCCTTCTTGTGGATATTACAAGCATTCCAAAAGCAGGGCTGAGACTCCATTGTCTTTGGAGATCCCTCCCACGGGCTGGTCACAGGCCCTACGGAATTTGGGAGCTAGGATCTGCTTGGCACACCTGGCCAGGGGCTCCCTGCCTGGACCTCCCTCCAAAGTGCATCTTTGCAGCAGCCCCAGAGGGGCCAGGCTTACCTGTAGTCCTAGCTGGGGGCTGCGGGGACACTGGATATGAGGGCGGAAGACCAAAATGATCGGGCCTCTCCCTTGGCTGTGGCTCCCGTAACAGAGCCTGGGCCAGGTGGCTACCAGGTGGCAGGCACGCCTCTGGGTGAGGAATTGTCGTGGGAGGGCCCAGCCCAAAGCTTCAGGAAAACAGAGGTTGCTTATGCAACTGGGCCCGGGCTGGGGGAGGCTGGAGCTGGCTATGTCTGGGGTCTTTACCGCACTGTTTATGTTCCCAGGATGGCCGGTGTCTGCCTCAGCCACATGTCTTCAGACCACCACTGTCCATAGGAGAACTCCATCCACTTCCTCTCTGTCAGTGATCAGGAGTAAAATCCCAGCCCAGCCTTCTACTAACTCCCCTTGTGTGACCCCGGACAGCTTACCTGAGCCGTCAGTATTGAGAGATTAATCCGTACGAAGCACTCCCTCCGTGCCCAGCACACAGTCCATATTATATAAGCTGCTGCTTTTATGATTATGGACCTGGGTCCCCATCCCAGCCCTGCCAACTCCTGGTGACATGAACTTAGCCAAGCCACCCAGGAGTTCTGGGCCTCCGATTCATCATCTAAGACATCCAGATCATAAAACCTCCCTCGCAGGGCTGTTGTGAACATAAACCAGATTAAATGTGATAATGATAATGAGTGTTGAGCGCTGAGCCGGGTGCCAGGCGTGGAGTAAGTGCTCAACAAACGGCAACTATTATCATTATTATGAGTCGTAACTCTAAGTAACCACCCAGTGGGGAGCAATGGGATGTAAGCCTGCTTCCTCCACCACCTGGGCCCTCCTCTGCACTGAAGCCCTCCCGGCCAGCATGGGGTCGGAGAGCTGCAGGCCGCTGGTGTGATGCAGTGGTCCTGGGAGACCGTGAGTCCAAGGATTCGGATCGAGCCACGTGGTCCTGTAGCTGAGAGGCTGGAGGACTCAGTGGGGGCCTGGATCAGTTCCAGGAGCAAGGGGTCTCTTTAGGGCTGGAAGGAGCTAGCCAGGGGCCAGGAGCCTAGTCCTTGAAGGACTTGTGGGAGCCAAGTGGGGAGGAGCTGGGCTGTGTTCAGAGCTTAAGGAAAGCTCCGTGCCAGTCAGTGAGCCCTCTGGGTGCAGTGGGCTTCATCCACCCTAGAGCTTCCTCCTTCTGCAGGTTAGCCCAAAGACAGAGCCCTGGAATGCACACCACGCCTGAGAGATGTTATGAGGGTTGTGTCTGAGAACTCCTGATAGAACTGTTCACTGACTCCTTTAATCTCTCTCTTTTTTTTTTTTTTTTGAAGTATTGTCAATTTGCAATGTTTCAGGTGTACAGCAAACTAATTCAGTTGTGCATGCATATGTATCCTTATTCTTTTTCAGATTCTTTTCTATTACAGGTTATTATAAGATATTGACTATAGTTCCCTGTGCTATACACTAGGCTCTTGTTATCTATTTTTATTTTATTTATGTATTTGGCTGTGCTGGGTCTTAGTTGCAGCATATGAGATCTTAAGTTCCCTGACCACGGATTGAGCCCAGGCCCCCTGCCTTGGGAGCCAGGAGTCAGTCACTGGACCACCAGGGTAGTCCCTGTCTGTTTTATGTATAGCAGTGTGTATCTATTAATCCCAGACTCCTAATGTACCCCTCCCCGCCCCCTTCCTCTTTGGTAACCTGAAGTTTGTTTCCTATGGCTGACACACATCGATCTCCCTCCTCACACACCCCTGGGGAGAGTCAGTGCTGTCACCTGTCCACACCGAAGGCCCCGTGAGACCCGAGGTCCCCTTAGAGGTTGAGAGGGACAAGTGTGGAGACCCCACCCGGCCGCCTGACCAGGGTCTTTGGAGCACCTTCGTTCAGCCTTTCAAAACCCAGGCTCTCTTTATGTGGAAACCTTCTACCTTTCTAAATGCTGTTTGAAATTTCAAAGCATTTTATGTTTGAAAAAAGTGAGAGGGACACTCTTGGAAACATGCAGTGAGGGGCGCACCCCAGCCTGGGGGGCCCACATTGACCCCTGCCTGAGACAGGCCGGCTCTGGGAACCATCCCTGGCCATCCCCTCCAGCCCTTCGTCCTTTCCACGTGTTGTGCGTAATTCATTTCCACTCTGTGTGCCTGCATCAGCCGGCTTCAGTCCTGGCAGGACTCAGAGCTGCTCTGTCCATGCAGGCCAGCCTTTGATGCCTCTTCTCTGGAAGGGGCTGTGTGCCCACGTGTCCTGCCGAGATGCCTGCTGAAGGAAGGAATGAATTCCTCGAGACCCATGTCTCATGTGGTCTCCCTTTGATCATATGTTAGATTTGCTGGTTTTTAAAACTTCCCTCTCAGTTTCAGAGTGAATAACTGTCTCCACTCCTTTGCCCAAACTCTTGTTTGCAGCCAGGGCTGCCTCTGCTTGCCCTCCTGTCACCCACCCTGCATACCTGGGGTGCACACTGGGGCCTGTCGAGACTGCTCAAATCCTTGCTTCCTGTGTTTGCCTGGAAAAGAGGCAAAAATCAAGCATGGGGGTCTCCGTTTTGAGAGGCGATGCTGAGGAAAACCAGGACCAGGAAGAATTAATGGGGGCAGGTGGGGGTGGAGAGGCAGTGGTCCCCCCATTTCCTGGCAGCTTCATCCTTCCCAAGGTACCCCAGCCCCCATCAGACATGCAGCGGGGCACGAGCACAGAGACGATCTAAAAGCACATCTTAGGTGTGATTTCTTAGTCTGCGCTCATGAGTGTTCATCTCGAGCTCCTTGCATCTCCTTTTAAAACTTCCTCTTCACTCAGGATGCGGTGCTGACTGTAGCAAGTGGCAGACGGGCGGAAGGCGGTATTTTGGAAGCGAGTCCTGAAATCTGCAGCGCTGCCTTTCAGCTGGGAAGGGTGGCTGGCGGCTGAGGGCTGCCCAGGGTTGGGGTTAGCAGGTGGCCCCCAAGTAGCATCAATGGCTCATCTGGTGGTGAGCAGGAGAGGGCCCACTCAAAGGAGACAGCGCAGAGGAGGCCCGGCCCTGTGTGGGTTAGTGCATCTGCCACCCGCAGCCTGGCACAGGACTGGAGTGGAAAGCACAGAGACTTGTCTTCCTTCCGAAACTCTTCTCTGGTCACCTCCTGGCTTCTGTCTCAGGCCAAGCAGCAGGTGGCTGGCATTCTTAAGACTGTGCATCTTAGGGCCCTGGTGACTCAGTATTTGCAGCGGTCAGGATTTGTATCAGCCTGCCCTCTGCCCCACTGGCCCCCAGGCTGTGTCCCAGTGACCAGAGGAGGGGCCTGGCGCTATGCCCTCTCCCACTTGAGGCTTGACCAAATCTGGAGTTCTGGAGGAGGGGCCAGGGCCCGGGGAACCAGCCTTGCCTCCATTTGAGCTGCCAGCAGGGAAGGAAGTCTTGGATCAATCTTGTCTGGGCAGAGACCTGGACCTCAAACAGTTGGGGTTCACATCCCAGTTCCCTGTGGTCAAGTTACCTAGCCTCAAGCCTCAGATCCCGAGTTTATAAAACAGGGACAATGATACTCATTTCCTAGGGTGGTTGTGAAAATGAAATGAGATTCTACATAAAATACCTACCTTGATGCTTGGTGTAGCATCTGGGCTCAGTAACATATATAAGTATTTATAAGATGTATTGGGTTGGCCAAAAGGTACCTTCACTCAGATTTGTCTATAACATCTTACAGAAAAACCCAAACCAACTTTTTGGCCAGCCCAATACATCGGTATCTAGTTAAAGTCATTTGGCAAGAGGCCCCAGGTTTCGGATACCAAGTCTCTCTACGGCAAGGAGGCCACGTGTAGCCCCTGCATGCCCAGTCCTCCAGGGCTGGTGATGTACCTTGAAGCCTGGACGATGTGGCGGGGTTGAGCAGGGCTGAGGCTGTGATCAGAGGGGTCACTGACCCATTGGCACCAGCTGCAAGGGCTGGGGGCTGGAGGCAGTTGTGCATGTGATTTCAGCTTCTTTAATCCATCCTGACCCACAAAAAGCCAGATCTGGTCAAAAACTGAAGTTGGGGAAAGTGATTTCTGGAAACATTTAGTATAAGCTTCCTTTAAATAGGAATTCTGCTTACCCATTTAAAATAGGTTTTGATGTAGCACGATTCAGTGCACATGCTGGCCTATTCCTTCCAGATATTTTTCTGTGCAGTATTGACTTCTAGATAGCTACAAATACATATACATTTGTATGGTAGAGAAACACACTTGACTTTCTGTTTATAACTTGCTTTCAAAACTTCACTTATTGTGGACATCGTTCCGTGTCAGTAAATACATGGTTCCATTTGACCGTTTTCACGTCTTTCGTTTATATCATCATTTCTATTGCAGAGTACCTTTCTCCAAAATGCAATCGGATTTTTCTTGCTGTTGAAAATTCAAATTCTAGCACTGGGGGCACACTATGTGTGACGTGAAGTGCACATGTGTGGGCTGACTTCTTGGCGCTGTTCCTGCCTGTGCTCGGATGGTTGTCTGGATGTAGCCATTCCTTTCCCCTGCTTTCCTAGGGGGAGATGGGGGAGCAGCCACCCTGGGAACATCATTGCTGCCTGGTTCCTAGGGAGAGACCATCTCGGTGACAAACTTCAGTTGGCTGAAACTCTTGGCAAGTCCTTTTCCAGATGAGTTTGTCTCATTCATTAAGTTCTCCGCTCAACAGGACCCTCAGTGGGGACAAAGGGCCGTGTCTTGGTCATCCTCCTCATTCCTAGAACATTGCCTTCCATCCAGTTGTTGAGTCAATGCTTGTTGAATTGCAGCACCAAATAGGTTCAAATTAACCACCTTCATTATTCATTTCTGCACAGTGTGCGTTTTTCCCAGCCTCCTTGTATGGAACATTTGAGCTCAATTTTGTGTTTCTCTGGTTGGCTGAACGTCGGGAACACCGCTTTCTTTGTGATGGATGTTGATGTCGTGCTGAAGCCTTCAGGGCCTGTCGGGAGGCTCACTGCTGGGTACCAAGTGCTCTTGGAAGGGTGCAAGCCTTTTCATTCCCTCCTACACGCAGGCACCGTGCCCGCTCCCTTCTTTTTTTTTAATTAATTAATTTATTTTTACATATGTCTCCTCCCTCTTGAACCACTCTCTCATCCTATCCAACCCCTCTAGGTTGTCATGGAGTACTGGGCAGAGCTTCCTGTGTTATACAGCACCTTCCCATTAGCTATCTATTTTATATACGGATGGAGGAGGCTGGCAGTCACAAAAGAGTTGGACACAACTTAGGGACTAAATAAACAATAATACAATGTATATGTCCTGATGCTGCTCTTTCAATCCACCCCACCCTCTCCTTCCCCCGCTGGGTCCACCGGTCTGTTCTCTATGTCCACATCTCTATTCCTGACATGAAAAATTAGGCTCATATTCCCTTCTAGTTGGTGGCAGCTTGGGGACCCTGCCTTGGGCTTCCCTGATAGCTCAGTTGGTAAAAAATGCACCTGCAATGCAGGAGATCCCTGATTCAATTCCTGGGTTGGGAAGATCCCCTGGAAAAGGAATAGGCTACCCATTCCAGTATTCTTGGACTTCCCTTGTGGCTCAGCTGGTAAAGAATCCTCCTGCAATGCAGGACACCTGGGTTCGATCCCTGGGTTGGGAAGATCCCCTGGAGAAAGGAAAGACTACCCACTCCAGTATTCTGGCCTGGGGAATTCCATGGACTATACAGTCCATGGGGTCACAAAGTAGTCAGGCATGATTGAGCAACTTTCACTTTCATCCTGAAGTAACTTCTTAAAAAGGGAGTGTGCACAGGAAAACTGGAGCCCTCCCAAGTCTAGCAATGTCTCTCTTGTTCTTTTGTTTTATTGATAATTTGACTGGTAGAATCCTAGACCCATAATCTTTAAGCATCCAGTGTTGCTGATGATAAGTCTGATGCCATTCTAATTCTGGTTTCCTTATAAGAGACCTATTTTTTTTTTCTTTCTGGAAGATTTGGTGATCTTCTTTTGAAATTTATAACTAAATGATTTTGTGAGTATGTGGGCAGAGGAGCCTGGCAGGCTGCATTCCATAGGATCACAAAGAGTCGGACACAGCTGAAACGACTTTGCATCCACGACTATTTTACTTCTCATTTTTTCCTGCCATATATCCAATTATAAACCTTCTTTAATTTTTAAATTATTAATTTATTTTCAGCCATGCTGGGTCTTCGTTGCTGTCCACAGGCTTTCTCTAGTTGCAGCGAGCAGGGGCCACTCTTTAGCTGTGGTGCTCTGGCTTCTCTAGGACATTAATCATGACGTTATGTGGCACCCTGGATGGGAGGGGAGTTTGGGGGCAGAACGGATACATGTTTATCTATGACTGAGTCCCTTTGCTGTCCAACTGAAGTTATCACAACCTTGTTAATTGACTATACTCCAATGTAAAATGGGCTTCCCTTGTGGCTTAGCTGGTAAAGAATCCACCTGCAATTGGTGAGACCTGGGTTTGATCCCTGGGGTGGGAAGATCCCCTGGAGAAGGGAAAGGCTACCCACTCCAGTATTCTGGCCTGGAGAATTCCATGGACTGCATAGTCCATGGGGTTGCAAAGAGTCGGACACAACTGAATGACTTTCACCTTCACTTCTCACTTGGGGACCCACCGTGAAGAATGGGGCTCTGCATGGAATGAGCCGGGGGCTCCCAGTGAGGATGTGAAAGGCAGCCTGGAAGTGAGGTGGCCAAGCTCTGTGGTCTTCCAGACCTTATCGCACCTTTGACTCTGGCCAACAGTGTGGGAAGGCGAGGGTAATGATGTTGGATAGAGGGCAGGTTTCCAGGGAGTCTTGTGGTAACCGAAGTAGCCTGGATTATGAGGATGCTAAGGAGGGTGCCCCACAGACCTTGGACCCAGTCTGCATTCACAGGTGGCCTGCAGGATATCCCCGGGGGAGGTGGGGGCAATCAGGAGTGGTCATGTGGAGGGCAGGGCATACATTCCTGTCCCCTACTCTTAGTAAAGGATCAATGGTGTCATTTCCTCTGTGGGCGGGCCAGCCTGGCTTCATGCTCTACACTTAGAGTGAGGCCAACTGGCAGCAGTCCCAACCCCCTCACCCCAACACTCCACCCTGAACGAGGCTCTTCCTGGTCTGGTCTCCCATCGCACCACCAGTCAGCATCATTCGGTGTGGACTAGACATTCCTTGCCCCCAGCTGCCAAGTGAGTATTTCCTGTCTCTGTGTGTCTCTTCTCCCATCCTTGCCCCCAGCTGCCAAGTGAGTATTTCCTGTCTCTGTGTGTCTCTTCTCCCAAGCTGGTCAGCACATTCCAGGAGGGACTTGCTTTCTCAGGTGTAATATTAAAAGTAGCTCTTCTTGAGGGACTTCCCTGGTAGTCCAGTGGCTAAGACTCTGTACTCCTTATGCAAGGGCCCAGGTTCTATTCCTAGTCAGAGAACAAAATCCCACATGCCGAAACTAAAACCCAGCACAGCCAAATAAATACATTCACTAGATATTTTTTTTTAGTAGCTCTTTTTTGCTCATTCTTTTATTCTATAGCAATTCATGATGCCAGATACTGGAACCAGGAGGGTGAACAGAAACAGGCATGGCCTCTGTCCTCCAGGAGCTCACAGCCTGGTAGGGGGAGTGATTGTAGTTATATAGCCACAAGGATGGGAATAAGATCTCGGTGGAGGAGAAGAGGCAAGAGCCTGGGAGGAAAGCTCCAACTGGGTAAGAAGTCGGAGAAGGCTTCCTTGAAGGAGCTGTGCTTTTGCTGAGGTCTGAAGGATGTGCAGGCTGATAAGGAGAGAGTGTGACCAAGTACATCCCAGATGGAGCAAGCAGCAAGTGCCACAGCGCAGTTCAGGGAAAGCAGATAGAGGACAAGGGACTGAAGTCAGGTCAGCATGGCTGGGGCTTGAGAGAGGAGGGCCAGGCAGTGGAGCAGGGGGAGAGGGTTGCGAGCTGAGGCCACAAGGAGGTAGGTGTGGATGGGAAGGGTGGAGGAGGGGCCAGACAGTTTGAGTGAGATTTAGAGTTCTCGGAGATGGATTATTTAGGTGGGTATGGGGGAGAGTGAGGATCAGGGATGATTCTGGGTTTTGGCCTGTATGAGTGATGGGTGTAATATCCTTTAATGAAACGGCCATGCAGGACTCTGGCTACTGCCTGGCTTCTTACCTTGTACTGTGCTGATGAGCACTTTTGTGAATCAGCTCCCTTGATCCTCCCAGTGGTGGCATGCACCTGTTTGTTAGCACCATTTTCGGGACAAGGAAACAAAGCCCAGAGAAGGTTAGTGACAAGTCTAAGATTGCCTCTAAATGGCAGACTCTGTGCTCTCCTGCCCCAAAGCCTGTATCCTGTGGCCACACCCTGAGCCACCCCCCCCTTTCCCTGAGCATGTTCTGGGCCAGGATGCACCTTTGCAAAAGGAACACATGGAGCATCTGAATTAGGCACAGAAGCTAGACTTGGTTTGTCTAATGCTCAGACGCAGTTTCAGGCTGCAGGAAGCATGAGACAGTCCACCCCTAGAAGCCGGCACTCACTCACCCAGGGCACTTCACTCACTTGGCAGGGAAGCTAGTGGCCTCCCCCAGCCCTGGCTGTCCTTGACATGACTGGGCAGTGTTCTCTTTGCCCTGAGTTGATGTGATGGCCAGCTCACACTCCCTCATCTACACAGGGTCATGGGAATAAGCAAGAAAAACAGCCAAGTGGCTTCAGCACCTCATTCCTCTCTTTACCCCAGGGAGGAGGGGCCCATGTGTGTTTCCTGAGGCCCAACTTATGGGCTTATGGGGGGCCCTGTCCTCAAGGTAGAAGGGTTGGGGGATACTTTGAGAAGGGCAGCAAGATGCAGCTCTAGTGAGGGAGGGAGATCTCCAAACCGGGTCAGGGCTGATGACTTGGAGCTTCAAGCAGAAAGTCTGCGGGCCCCCAGAGAGGCCGAGCCCCAGCCTGGCACAGATCCCAGCTCAGGCCTGGCACAGGAGTGGCTGGGCCCCACAGCACCCAGGGGACCCTTCCCAGACACACTGCACTGCCAAGACCCCAAGCCTGAGATCTTCACGAGAGCCAGGCCACATCAGACTGGGGTGGACTGTCCTGCCACCCCAGAGGGACCTGAGCTTGGAGCATGTTACAGTGTATTTGGAGAAATCAAAGAAAAGTGACGTCTCTTGTCCCTGAGCATTGAATAGAGGCCAGTGCAGGACCCCCCCCCACCCGCCCCGCCAACAATGTATCATAGCTCCCCTCCTGCCACGAACTGGCTTCCTGCCTCCTGAGGCTCAGCCCCACCATCAGGCTGTGACAATATGCTTGGGGAAGCCAAGCTGGTGACATTTCCCTCTCGGCAGAGAGGTGTGCTCCTTGCTCAGTTGGCAACCTGCAGAAAAGGCCAAGCCAAGGATCCAGCCTTCCCTGAGGGGGAGGGGGAGGGAGAGAGCTCCCCACCCTGCAGGGACTGGGCAGCTTCTAGGTGGCAGAGAGATTGATTGATTAGCTGGTGTGACTGTTCTGTAAGGAGGACACACTGTCCCCTAATCAGACTCTGCAGGGTTAGCCGGGACGAGGTCTCAGCCCCCACCAAGTCCCCCTCTGCCTCCTGGTGCGTTTCATCTGGCTTTTCCCACTGCTGCTTCTGGCTGTGCATTTGGAGAAAGCAAAATACGTATTTAGAAGTGATGAGCTTAAGCAATTCTGTAGAAGGAAAAATGCCGCAGAAACTAGGTTCTGGCTACTTATGTGTCCAGAGGCTGTTATATAACAGCTCAAGAGGCAGACTTGAGTCTGTTACTTGCTGTGTGAACGTGAGGACTTTCTCAAACTACTGCCTGCAAGATGGGCCCAATTCTTATGTATCCTGGGGTGGCTGGGATGGTTAAATGAAGGACCTTGGCATCAAGGAAGTGCCTAAGTGGGCACTGGTATTTCTCGCTATATCATTGCCTCACCTTGTCAGGCACACAAGTGACTTTTCTACGTGGTTATATCCACGTATATGTTCTTTTTGTTTAATAACATCCCTTCCTGCCCACATTTCCAGGGGGCCAACGCAGTCTGCTGTGTGAAGGCCGTAGCCTACTCGGTTGTGTTTGCTCCGCCTCTGGTACTGGGTGTTTGGGTTGTTTCCAGTTCCTTGCTGTTGAACATGATGCAGCTGTGACTCTCAGCAAGCTTATTTCTTTGATGTGATCCCAACAGGATGTACTTGTTGGGGGTGAATTCTATCACGGCCATCCAAGGGTGGGTATACATCCTTCGTGCCCTACAGCCAGCTGCTGGGTTCAGATGATCTGTGTCCTTCCGGTCATCTCCCCTTGGGGCCTGACGCAAAAAACATCCCCTCGGAAGATGACGAGGGCTCCTGGGTTATAGTTTTTCCACCCCCTCAGCCGGGGAGGAAGGGACTGAGTATTTACGTTCCTGTGTCCTCTCTCTTATAGAAAGTCTGCACCAAATGCGGGATCGAGGCCTCTCCCAGCCAGAAACGGCCCCTGTGGTTGTGTAAGATCTGCAGTGAGCAGAGAGAGGTAGGGTGCCCGGGGCAGTAGGGTTGGGGGAGGCACTGGCCAGGTCGGGGGCGGGGCACACTGGCATTGGGGGAAGTTCATGGCTGGTTGCTTAGAGGGACTTCACAAGAGGTCAAGGAAGGCAGCCTACCCAGGGCAGCCAGGGGCGAGGGTGGGGAGGGGCAGTCTGCTGGCTTGGCGTTCCCCAGGGTCGAGGCGGCAGTGGGCCTGAGTTCTGCTCTGCTTGGGGTCCTCGGTTTCCTCAGGGAGCCCCTTGCACTCTGAGTGTAGGTGCAGATGGCACTTTGTTGGGGGCTGTATTTGTCATAACAGAAATGGCTGCTCTGGGTTGACGGTTTACTCTGGGCCTGGCACCACGTGAAGTTCTTTACAGGTAGGAATTCATTTCCCTGTACAACCCCATGTGTGTGCTCAGTTGCTTCGGTCATGTCTGACTCTTTGCGATACTATGGGCTACAGCCCACCAGGATCCTCATCCATGGAATTCTCCAGGCAAGAATCCTGGAGTGGGTTGCCACGTCTTCCTCCAAGGGATCTTCCCAACCCAGGGATCAAAGCCAGGTCTCTTGCATTTGCAGACAGGTTCTTTACCACTAGAACCACCTGGAAAGCCCCTATACAGCGTGTCCGACCCTTTGCGACCCCATGGACTGTAGCCTGTCAGGCTCCTCCATCCATGGGATTCTCCAGGCAAGAATACTGGAATGGGTTGTCATTTCCTTCTCCAGGGGATCTTCCCGACCTAGGGATCGAACCCAGGTCTCCTGCATTGCAGGCAGACTCTTTAACCTCTGAACCACCAGGGAAGCTCCATATAACCCCATAGACAAGTGCTATTATCATCCCCTTTTATTGATGGGGAAATGCAGATGCAGGGGGTTAAGTGTCTTGTGGTCACCGAGCTAGTTGGTGGGTCTAACACCGTGGTCTTATGATGACGCTAACCCCCAGAGTCCCTTCTGGTTCTAAGTTTCCATCATTCTAGTTCTGATCCCATTTTAAGGGAAGAAATCAAGGCTCATTGAGGACTCTGAGGTGAAAACAGATGGGGAAGCTTGAACCCATGTCTCCTAACCCCCACACCCAGGACTTTCCTCACTGTACCAGGATCGGAAGCAGGGCCAGAACAGTGGAGGACATTGTCGGGCTACTCCTGGGGAAGGTCACAGGTCAGAAATTTCAGGAACAAGAGGAGTCAGGTGGAGGGAGGATGCTCCAGGCTATCCAAATGTGGATTTACACTTTTACTTATCTGCTCGGTGATTAAGATGTGCCTTTCGTCCAAGGATCCATAAAATGTCTTTAGTTACAGAAAGTCCTCAGCCATGACATCCTTGAATCTTGCTGCCCTGCCATCTGAGTCTCCTGGAAACCCTGCAAAATACTTTTCTGAGCCCCTCAGTGTATCCTCCATAGTCCTAACTGTGCTTTCTCATTTATTCTTTATCTTTCTGTTTTTAATTTTTGGTCACACTTTGTAGCATGCCAGATCTTAGTTCCCTGACCAGGGATTGAACTCATGCCCTCTGTAGTGGAAGTGCAGACTCTGAACCACTGAGCCACTAGGGAAGTCCTCTCTTTATCTCTTCTGAGATACTTGCTGGTAAATTCTTCAGAACTGCCTTCCAGCTCACTAAATCTTTGCTTTCTGTCTCTCTCACAATAAGAGTATTTTAGAATTTGTTTGTCCACTCACGATAAGAGTATTTTAGAATTTGTTTAGATGAGGTTTGTCCACTCATCTTGAGTGGGAGTCAGTTTCTCTCTCTTTCTCCCCCATGCTCGTCACCTCCACCCAGCTCTCCTTGCCAAGTGATTTCAAGTTACCTCCACCTAGGTCCTAGGTCCCTCAGTGCAGGGCCAACTCTCTTGGGTTAGTGATGAGCTGTGTGTCTGCAGTAATAATGGGATTATCCCTGAAGTCCAACATCAAAGCCATAAGCAGTCCAGCCAGGCCCTGGCTATGTGTGTACTTTTTCCAGCCTATATCAGTGTTCACATCCGTAGATCGGCTTTACTCTTAGGAGAGGGGTGGAGTGGTACCTCTGCTTCCTTCAGCCTCCTTTCCCAAGTGGAGAATGACCAGCCCCCATTTTCAGGAACTCTGGCTCTTGTCCCCCACCTTCCACAGGACACTTTCAGTCCCCATACCCTTGAAAGACCAGTCTTCCAGATGCTTCCACCTGCCTCTGGACCCTGAGCCCAGCAGGCTGTGCCTTTAGCCCCTCAAAAGCGTAAATATTGGGAGTTTCTGATCCATCAAGATGTAGATCTTATTTCTGAGCACAGTTGAGCTTCTTTGTTGGAATCTTCATATATCATTGGCTGTATCTTTGAAACAGGGAAGATAGCAGGCAGGGCTCTTAGGTGTGAACTAACATTCTACACGCTATTGCCCAAACGTCCTTGATTTCTCCTGCTGAAATGGAGATGATAATACCTATTTCATTGGAGAAACTGTGAGAATTCGGGAACATCATTAACAGTACACCAAGTATCTAGAACATCCAGCCTAGAATAGGTACTCTGTCAATATTAGAGGCCCTCCTCTCTCACCCAGCTAGAAAATCCCCCTTTGAATTTGAGGTCTTTCTGGTCTTCAAGGGGTCCCTTTTAAGATGCAGGCATCCCCCCTAAAGAGGCAATATATGTATATATATATATGGCTGATGCATTTTGCTGCGCAGTAGAAACTAACAACATTGTAAAGCAACTATACTCCAATAAAATTTTTTTTAAAAAAAGACTCAGGCATTCACAAGATAGGGAAATTTCCTAAAACAGTATCTTGTGGGAGACACCTGAGCAGGATGAAAAGACATGACTGAGGTGTGGGAGGACAGAGATGAAAGAATTGTTAAGGAAAGGGAGGAGGAATGAAAGAAAAGACGAATTCAGCAAATGTAATAATTTAGTGGAGGGCTTGGTGGGGGAGCTGCTGCCCCCATCCAGCCCCATCACGAGTGCCCCTCAACTCATTAATAGTCCTGAGCTACCAGGGACAGCATCCACCACCAGCCTGTCCTAATCTCCAGAGCACTCCAACACCCAGAAAAGTCCAAAATAGCTTAGGATGAATTTTCTTATCTTTCCTACAGCAAAGAATATGAGGCTATGCACTATGCTATCAGTTTGCCCTTGAATTTCTAGAGGCCGATAAAAAGGAGCAAGGTCAAGGGCGCTGCATTCCCCCTCCACGGGGCCAGGCAGACTGGATGTTTAGGAGGCATGGATGGACCCATAAAGTCCATGTGTCTGCGTCTGGCTACCTGTGGGTACCATACCCAGATGCTGCACTTTCCTGCCTCCTCTTGGGGGGGGGGAGAGTGACAGAGTAATTGGTTTCCTAATGCTTTTTTTCCACAAAAAAATATCTAATCACAACAAAGAGATAGCTAAAAAGAAAGAGCATTTGAAATGTCATTTTCCGTGCTACACAGAGCTGGTTCTGAATTTGTGATAAAAATGTGGAGTTCTATCCTACAGGAAAAAAAAAAAAAAAGAAAAACCACATCCTAATGGAAGAACTTGGATTTTTTTGCTGGAAGCTCTCTCGCCACTCGGCCCCAACACTCTTCTCTTCTTTTCCATTTGACTCGTGCCTTCTGTCATCTTTGTCTGCAACTGTGAGTGTTTCTTCTGGAGTGAGTTGGATGCTGGCTACACGTCCCTGGGCCGTCCAGTGGACGCTGCTGCCCGATGTGCGCACCTCAGTGATGCGGGGCTGTCAGCTTTGGCCCCTCTGCTCTGGAGGAGTGTACAGTCTCATGGATTTACTCATTTGGGTACTCAGTGTATGTTTACTGAGCATCTTCTCTGTGCCAGGCAAAAGAGCTCTTCTTAGGGGAGATGGACACCACACCTGCAATACAGTAAATTCTGCCGTGTCACAGAGGATGAAAATGTACGCAGGGGAGGGGGCAACGGGGGTAGCTGCTGTTATATGCAGGAGTTGAGGAAGGGCTTACTGACAAAAGGGACTTTCGAGCTGAGGTCTGAAAGGCACTATGTGGCTGTGTGGACAGAGAGCACTCCAAGCAGAGAGTATTGCAGGCGCAAAGGCCCTGAGGCAGGCGTGCCCTTGGTAGGCTTGTGGAGCAGCTAGGAGAACAGTGAGACTGGCACAGAGTCAGAGTCGGGAGAGGAGGTCGGAGACGTGGCCAGGGGCCTGGATCATTTTGGTCCTTGTAGACCCTTGGGAAGACTTTGGCTTTTACTCTGAGTGAAATGGGGAGCCCTTGGAAAGTAGAGGAAAGGCATGACCTGAGTACTCCCCCAAGTTTTAAAGGATACTCTGGCTGCTGTGTTGAGAATAAATTATAGACTGTAATGTCAGAGTTAGTATCTGATATTTCATCTTCCTTACTTAACATTACCCCAGATATTTCAGTTCTTGACTTGTGACCCTTAGAAGTTTTCACTTTTAAAAATATATTCATTTTACTCTTTTCTGATTGTAAGAGTAATATGGATCATTGACACTCACAATGTGTAGAAAGCATAAAGAAATCCACACCCCCCCCCAAATTCATAATCTTACCATCCAGAGACAGTCATTGTTGATGTTTTGGCATAATTGCTTTCTTTTTTCTGTGTCGTCGTTTTCTTTGTATTGTTGAACCTCTGTTTTAAAATTAACATTTTAATGTAAGCACTTCTCAGTGTAATCAATAATTCTTTGTAAACATTCTGTCATATGGATATTCCGCTAATTTAGGCCATCTGAGTTATTTCCTTTTTTCCTTCTCATTGCTAATTGCTTTATATATCCGTGTACTTAGCTCTTTGCCTACATTTGAGATTCTGTCCTCAGAATGGATACTTAGAAGGGAAAAATAAACATTAGTACTTATAGTCCCTCTGTTAAATTTTATGTATTTATTTTTGGCTGTGCTGGGTCTTTGTCGCTGTGCATGGGGTTTCTCTAGTTGGGGTGAGTGGGGACTACTCTCTGGTTGCGCCATGCCGACTTCTCATTGTGGTGGCTTCTCTTGTGGAGCACGGGCTCTGGGCACATGGGCTTCAGTAGTTGTTGTGCACAGCCTTAGTTGCTCCAAGGCATGTGGGATCTTCCTAGACCAGAGATCAAACTCATGTCCCCTGCATTGGCAGGCAGATTCTTAACCATTGGGCCACCCAGGAAGTCCTCCCTCTTTTCTTATAGACCCTTGAGATATTGCTTTTGATTTATAGTTTGCTGGTATATGCAATCTTAAGTGATGACATGTGGACAGTGTATTTTCTGAGTCTTTTGCTAGTCTGATGATAGCTGTTGCTTTAGATATGAAAAAAGACAATGACTTGACTGATAATGCAATTAATGATCATCTTTCCCACTCAAGATTCTGTGAGTTTGCTGTCTGTTGTCTAACTGATCACATGAGTAGAGCCACTATGAGGGAGAGGAGGCAGATGTAACAACCAGGAGAACTGGTACTCAAGGAACTAGAAATAATAGTGAGACTGTGAAAGAAATGTTTGAATTTTTTATTTACTTTTAATTTTTTTGACTGTACCATGCAGCTTATGGGATCTTAGTCACCTGACCAGGGTTTGAACCTGTGCCCCGTGCAGTTGAAATGCATAGTCCTAACCACTGAACCACCAGAGAAGTCCAAATAAGTTTTTAAGTTGAGTAAAAGAGATAAGAGAAGCAACAGGAATCAAATTGAACCAACAGGACATTTGAAAAATGAGCAAGCCAATCTGGAAAAAAAAAAACAACCAAATGAACCATTTTCATTTCTAAAAATGAAAAATGTTATTAATGAACTTGAAAACTCAATCAAATGATACTTTGGTAATTTTTTAGACCAATAAACCTTGTCATTCCCATTAACAGCCACAGATGTTTCCTTATCATTTGCTTCTTATTAATTGTTTTTTTACTTTTGATCCCTGGTTGGTGCTCCCAACAGCTAGGAGTCCCTGGCCCCTGATTTCCACTCTACTAACTGCCATGAAGATGATGTTTTTGTGACCACATGAAACTACAGTCTTTACCTAATTAAATCAGCTGCTTATATAAGCATTCAGCCTGGCAGCTGCCTGTCCTACCTCATTTCCATTCCTTCTGTGAATCCGGCATGTTCCTTGGTCACTTTCCTGGTTTTCTTGTTGGTAAATGAATAAACTCTGATATATGTTCGAGATTTAAAGACACAGAAAAGGGATTGGGATGGCCCTGAACAGACTGTTTTGTTTGTTTTCATATTTGGGCGTGCCAGGTCTTAGTTGGGGCACTTGAAATCTTCAGTCTTCATTGTAGCATTAGGGATCTTTAGCTGCAAAATGCGGGGTTTAGTTCCTTGTGAGTGAAAGTGTTAGTCACTCAGTCATGTCTGACTCTTTGCAACCCCCTGGACTGCAGCCCACTGGGCTCCTCTATCCATGGAATTCTCCAGGCAAAAATCCGAAAGTGGGTAGCCTTTCCCTTCTCCAGGGGATCTTCCCGACCCAGAGACTGAACCCGGGTCTCCTGCATTGCAGGCGGATTTTTTACTCTCTGAGCCACCAGGGGAGTTCCCTGACCAGGGACCAAACCCAGGCTTCTGTATTGGGAGCAGTCCAGTTTTAACCACTGGACCACCAGGGACGTCCCCAGTGGACCGGTTAACTAGCACATCAGGCATCCTTGAGGAATCCCAAGAGGGGCCCAAAAGACAGTTTCCAGGATGCAGTCTACGTGACAGGATGCAGGGAAGACAGTTTCCAGGTGCAGGCAGATGCATGCCCTGAAGTCAAAGCTAGAACAGGAGAAGGCAGGCAGACAAGATCTGATGCTCAACATAAAGCAGTTTTAAAGTGAAGAACGGAGACGAGGGAGAAGTCTGAAGCCAGGCTTATGCTTTCATTCCCTTTTTAATAACCTGGTATATTATTTATGTCTATTTTTGGAAATTAATAATTTTATCTGACTAGGCCTAGGTCATTTTCATTGATTTTTGTCTAGGACAAATGTATTTGGGTCTTCGATTCAGGAAAGCTTTTCAATTATGTTTTTGCTTACTGCTTTGTTCCGAAACTCTTCTGCTTTCTTTTGGGGAGCACTGTTTAAAATTTTATTTTTTTTTTACTTATTTCCTGCTGGATGTTCATTGCTGCATGCAGGGTCTTAGTTGCAGCATGTGGGATCAAGGAAGGTCCCCCTGGGAGCACTGTTAATTTGAAGAGTACAGTTCCAGTCTCTGTCTTCTATATTCATCATTTTCAAGTTCTTTTTATTTTTCTCTTCGTTCTGAAAAATCATAAAGCTTTTCATGTCATTGATTCTTTGTTTCTGGGCTGAGTTTGATGGTTTCCTGTGTTTGGTCTTGGTGGTTGCCCCTGTGCCTTCACCCTCCTTCCGATGCTGTGAGCTCTGCAGGCCCGGGGTTTACCTGAGGCAGCGTGAGCACTGCCCACAGCCCCTCTCCTTTGTCTGGGACTCTGCTTCTCCTCTGAGGCACTTTGGCTCTCTGGCACCTGGCCCTCTGGCCATGGGAACTAGGGAGGACTTGGAAAACTGCAGCCAGTTGGTTTGGCACTCCCCACCGTCTGGCAATTGAGCTTTACATGAAGAAAATATACCTTCCCAGATGCAACTCACCATTGCCAGCTCCTTCCCACTCCCACCTAGTTATTTTCTGGGAATCTGTGTCCCATCCATAAAGACAGAATTGGAGGAGGGAGGGCACCGGCAATTTGTAGACATACTACACCAGGAAGGCCACCTAGGGGCATCCCTGATCCTGCACCCTGACCCCGGCCAAGCGGACGAGGGTGGGTAGCCCAGTGATACTCGTTTCCTCCATCCCACTTGCTTGTCTTCAAAGCGGAGCCTGACCGCAGGTTGAGGTCAGATGGCTTCCGGGCTGGTGTCCACGTGCCCTTGATTCGCTTGCTTTCCCGGGTGTGTTAGTGCAAGCTGGAGAAGGACTGCATGGGACCTTCTAACATGACGTTGCAAGCCAGAAATGTATGTCATTGATTGTTCAGCCTCTAATCCGATTCATTTAAAAAAAGAATGACTCACTCAAAATGGTACTGTAATCAGGGGGAAAGTTAATGGGAATCCAGATTCCCCAGGAACCTAGAAACCATTCCTCCAGCCTCTAAAATGTCTGCCTTTGGAGTTGGAAGGCTTCTATGAAGATGCAGGCATGCTCTGAGGGGGATGAGCTAGACAGGGAAGAAGAGTAATTTATAAGTAATGGGAAGCTGATTAGTACAATTAGAGCATCCCTCTCCACTCAGCGTCCGTCCATCCCGTCTGCTGTGCCTTCCCTGTTGCATTCTGCGTTCTGATTGTAACTCATCAGAGGCCGGGCTGCACCAATACTCACTGTGTTTCCCCGCAGTGCTTTGCATATAAAAGGTGCTCAGCGAAGGTTTGTTGATTGAAAGATATTTGCAAAAGAGGAAAGCAGGTTCGTTGTTTAGGGCACCTTAGGACCCTGCCCCAGCAGGGTTTTTTGATTTCCCTGAAGTCTTATCTCAGATGACGCTGGCTGGGGTCCCACAGGGCCAGGCCCCCTGATGCTAAGTCTGTGTCTCATCCTCTGGCCCCTCTCTCCTGCTTGTTGATTGACTAAAATGAGGAACGTGGCTTCACATGATGGGTTTTCAATCGTCTCAACCCACCCAGCCTAGAGAGTGACCAGTAGACAGTTAGGGCCCCGGCAGGGAGGGTCCGTCTTGGCACAAGCCTTCAGGAGGCTGGGAGGATCAGGGGCTCCCAGGCTCCCTGCCAGCACCCGTGGGGAAGCAGCCATGGCAGCCGAGCCCCGCAGCCTCATGGCACCTGGCTCCCAGGCGGGCGGCCCGTGCTCGCCACAGGCTGCCATCTGCTTCCCCACGCTGCTTCTCTTCTGGCCCTGCTGTTACTTGCAGTTTGGATTTTAGCTGCAAACAACTTTGCCAGAGGGCCCCTCCGGAGGCCCATGAACGCACTCAGGAGTGGGTGGCTGGCACTGGGGTGAGCGGGGGCGGCTGCCTGAGCACCCCGCCATCTGCGTCTGGCTCACCCTGGGCTGCTGGCACTGCGGCCCCAGGGGACCCGGATGGTCACACTCCCTCAGTGTGTTGGTCACCTCCCACATGCCTCAGCTCTGCCAAGCGGAACCGCTATCACTGCAGGTCCCTGGCCCCCACGCAAGCAGAGGCGGCAGGAGGAGGAGGGTCCCGGGACCCCCAGTCTCCCCTTCCTCCTCTGGGGAGACAGAGTGGTCTCCCACTCTCTCCCTGCTCCTCCTCAAGGTGCCTAGCTGAGCCTGTGTCCATGCACTGGAGGAAGAACTTAGTGCTCTGAGATGCTGTCTGATCCAAGAGGGAACTGACTTTCTCACTATTGCGCTCTAGTCTGCTGAGCCCAGTGTCCTACCTGGGAGTCTAATCTGGCTCTGAGTAGTGACATGAACTCTGCACCCACTGCAGGCCAGTCAGTATCTCTCTTCATCTGATCACTGGACAGATGTATTCCTGATGTATTCACTGTTGTCCTCATGTGACAGATGGGGAAACTGAGGCTTAGAGAAAGGAGGTCACTTCCCCAAAAACACTAGATGGTAATTGATGGAGCCAGAGTTTGAAGCCGGTGTTGTTGTTCAGTTGCTCAGTCATGTCTTCTCTTTGCGACCCCAGGAACTGCAGCACACGAGACTTCCCTGTCCTTCACTATCGCCCTGAGTTTGCTCAAACTCATGTCCACTGAGTCAGTGATGCTATCCAACCATCTCATCCTCTGTTGCCCCCTTCTCCTCCTGCCTTCAATCTTTCCCAGCATCCAGTGAGTCAGCTCTTCCCATCAAGTGGCCAAAGTTTCAGCATCAATCCTTCCAGTGAATATTAAGGACTGATTTCCTTTAGGATTGACTGGTTTGATACCCTTGGTGTCCAAGGGACTCCCAAGAGTCTTCTCCAGCACCACAGTTTGAAAGCATCAATTCTTCAGTGCTCAGCCTTCTTTATGGTTCAACTCTCACATCCATTCATGACTACTGGAAAAATTATAGCTTTGACTATACAGATCTTTGTTGGCAAAGTGACGTCTCTGCTTTTTAATAGCTGTCTAGGTTTATCATAGCTTTTGTTCTGAGGAGCAAGTGTCTTTTAATTTCATGGCTGCCTCTAAAACTCCTTCTAATAACTCTACTGTCTATTCATTCATTCACTCATTCATTCATACAATAGTCATTGACTATTTACTATGTGCTAGGCACTGTTTTAGGCCCTTGGAAAAAAGTGATGAACAAATCAGCCATACACCTCTGCCTTGGGTTTACATTTTAGCAGTGACTGGGGAGAGAAGGAACAGAAGATAAACATAACCAACGTAATAGCTAAGCAATATTGCATATATATATATATATATATATATATACATGCACATACGTGTTAGAAGCTACATGAGAAGAAGAGTAGAACAGAGCAAAGAGATCAGGAGTGTGGTGTGTAGGGAGGGGAAGAGGTAGCTATGTGAAAGCAAACCAGCCACCATGTCACACCCATTAAGATGGCTAATATGTGTTTGTTTGTTTTAAATATTTATTCACTTATTTATTTGGCTGTGCCAGATCCTAGTTGCTACATGCGGGATCTAGTTTCCTGACCAGGGATTGAGCTCAGGTCCCCTGCATTGAGAGTGCGGAGTCTTAGCCATCGGACTGCCAGGGAAGTCCCAGGATAGCTAATGTTTAAAAGCAGGAAATAATAAGTGTTAGCAAGGATGTGGAGAAATTTGAAACCTTGTGCATTGATTGTGGGAAATTAAAAATAGTGCAGCCATGGAGGAAAACAGTATGGTGGCTCCTTAAAAAATTAATGATCTAGCAATTCTGATTCTAGATGTACACCCTAAAGAATTGAAAGCAGAGACTCAAACAGATACTGTGCATCCCAGTAGCCTAAAGGTAGAAGCAACCCAAGCATCTACCATGGGATGGATAGATAAACAAAATGTGGCCTCTGCCAATTATTATTCATATAATTCAGCCTTAGAAAGGAATGGAATCCTAATACATGCTACAGCGTGGAAGAACCTCGAAGATATTACACTGATTGGAATAAGCTGGACACAAAAGGACACATACGGTAGTATTTCCATTTATTTGAAGTTCATAGAACAGTCTTATTCATAGAGACAGAAAGTAGAAGGGCGGTTGCCAAGGGGGTGGGGGGAAATGAGGAATTACTGCTTAGTAGACCCAGAGTTTCAGTTTGGAAAGATGACAAAGGTCTGGAGATGGACAGTGGGGACACACAACAGTACAGATGCACGTGATACCCCTGGACTGTACGCCAAAAAATGATCAGAAAGGTAAATTTTATGTTATTGTATATTGTGGGAAAAAACCAGTGGGAGGGAGACTGGCCAGGGTGGGCTTCTTTGAGGAGGAGAGATGGGAGCAAAGACAAAGCAGGTGTAGCGGGGAGGCTGGTGGCTCCCAGGGGAAGAAACAGCCCAGGATGGGGCCACCCCCGGTGCCCGTGGGTTTCCAGAGCAACACAGAGCCAGCTCCCCACCTTCCACATGGAGGGTGCTGGGTTCCCCTGAGGCATGTGTGGGAGAGGTTGGTCCCCGGAGGCTCTTTGGCCAGGGGAAGTAGAGAAGGGAGATGACATGGTCCAACAGGAAGCCCTCAGCCCATCAGGAACAGAGCCCACTGGTCCCAGCGTTTGTCCGTCCCACCACTGGGTGCCCCTCCCGCTTAGCTACGCACGTGCTCAGTGGTCCACTCGGGTGCGGACCTGTGGTCTGTGTGACCAAGCGTGAGAATAGGGAGGTGTGGCCCAGCTTCACTGTCCCTGTCCTCAGTTGGGGTGGCACCGTCCTGACACCAGGACCTGCTCGTCCTCCCCTCCTCTGTCGGGTCCGCGTGACCCGGCTTACCCCTCTATGACGCCCTCCTCCCCGTGACCCTAGGGAGGGAGGTGGAAAGCTAGGGAGAAATCTGAATGTGGCCATTTTCTTACATGGATCTGCACAGAAATTTGGATAATCAGATTTTCCGGCCCATTTTTCAGATGCCAAACGACGTTGGCTGGCCCGATTTCTCCAGCCAGCTCTCTGGTAGATGCGGACCAGGGAGTGAGGCTCCATTCTTTAGGAGCTATTTATTAAGCTCCTAGGCAGTGCCCAACCCTGAAATACCCACCCATTTCCTCTCCTGAGGAAATAACTCAAGACACGTGTCCTCCTGCAGTGCCAGAAAATTCTTCTGTGGAAAACAGAAGCCAAAGAGAACCGGCCTTTGTTGGGGTCCTTGTCTGGGCCAAACGTGGGGCCCTGTGTCCTCACTTTTCCAGCTAAACGGAAGCTCTGGTGCCTTAAGTGACAGGTCCAAGGTGACACAGCAGAGCATGCAGAGCCTGGGCGGACTGGCTCCTGCCTCTGGACAGGCTTCCTCCTCCTGATTTTTATTGCCCTCAGGAGTCAGCCTTTCTATTCCAGGATGGCCGGTGGGCTGGAGGGAGACAGGACAGGTGGATGGAGGTTTCCCCCTCAGTGGCCAACACAGTGATCCCGTCTGTCTGGGGGGCCCCGGGGTCCCTGTCCTGCTTCTCCTTGCCCTGACTTTGTAAGTCGTTACATCCCCGCCTGAGCTAACACACCCACAGCCAAAGCCCAGCCTGGCCCCGACTCTTACCTAACTACTTACATCCCTGGACCTGGTTTTGAGTCCCAGTACCCGGTTGTTCTCTTGACGCATGAACTTCTCCCGCTGCTCTCCGTCCCCCTCGCCATCAACCAGAATGTCATGTCATGGTCGCAGACCCACTCCTGATGCCCCTGTTTGCAAGGTGAATCAGAGAGGGCTGTTGGTAGGTGTCCCAGCTGCTTCATCTCAGCGTTGCACCTGGCACCTCTTCCACGTCGTCTATGTGTGATGCTCACCCTCACACCCCACCCCTACCTGGAGAGCCTGGAGAAACCCTCACACCCACTCCCAGGGAAATGTGACCAAGAATGCATATAGCAGCATCTGTTGTGATAGCCAAAAACTGGAAACCACCCCAATGTCCTTTCATGGTGGAATAGATTTATTTCAAAGGATGAATTAAAAACCCAACAGGCTGGGACTTCCCTGGTGGTCCAGTGGTTAAGACTCCATGCTCCCTATGCAGGGAGCCCAGGTTCAATCCCTAGTCAGAGAACTAGATCCCACATGCCGAAATGAAGAGTTCGGATGCCACAATTAAAAAAAAAAAAAGATCCCACATCCCACAATTAAAGATCCCGCATGCTGCAATGAACACCTAGCACAGCCAAATAAAATAAAAATAAGTATTAAAAAGAAAAAAAACAATGAGCAAAGGAAAAAACAAGTCGCTAAAGAATAAACACACAATGACTCAAAAATACGATGTTCAAAAACAGGTAACAGTAAATATATTACTTATAAATGCACACTAAGGACTTCCCTGGTGGTTGAGTGCTTAAGAATCTGCCTGTCAGTGCAGGGAACACAGGTCCAATCCCTGGTCCTGGAAGATTCCACATGCAGAGGGGCAACTAAGCCCGGGCACCACAACTACTGAGCCCGCTTGCTGCAACTACTGAAGCCCCTGCACCTAGAGCCTGTTCTGGGCAACAAGAGAACCCACCACAATGAGAAACCTGCACACCTCACGGAAGAGTAGACCCTGCTTGCAGCAACTGGAGATAGCCTGCTCGTAGCAATGAAGACCCAATGCAGCCAAAAATAAATAAATAAAAAGAAATTTTACATAAGCAGCTTTTTAAAATAGAAAAGCAAAAGAGTGCTTCACACGAGATTCCAGATGGTGGTTACTTCTGGAAGGAAGGCAGAGAGGGCCTACAGGGCTCTCTCAGGTCCGATCATATTTAATTTCTTAATGAGTTCACAGGTGTTTACTTGAATGTGGTTCTTTGAAACATATTGTGTTTTCACACTCTTTGGTGTGTATGCTAGATTTCACAGGCACACACCCAAAAGCTAATGAGAGATCACCAAAAATCAGACCCCAAACAGCTTGAATCAGTGATACGGAGAAAAGCCTTTAAAATCTCCCAGGATGCAGGAGGAGAATAAAATGAAAAAACAGAGCTAAAAACAATAACAGAGACAATGAAGAATCTGGAAGACAGAGAAGGTGATGGAACCTCAGAATGATAGGTTTCCCCCAAGAAGGAACAAGACCAATTGGAAATGAAGCAGTAATCAAATCCATAAACGAGGAAGGTGTCTGTGATTTCAGACCACACACTTATGAAGACCTATGAGCCCTACCGTGTAGCGGTCAGCCCAGAAGCCGTTTCATGTTGGCTTCAGAATCTGTTTCTGAGACTGTGTTTACATACAGGCATGTTTGTTGTTCTGGGAATTGAATCAAAATCACGGAGCTCCTCTGAAAGGACCTGGTTGAGTATAATTGGCCTGTCCAATTTTCTCATTCCAGCCCTATTCATTTCCCATGCACAGCCCACTCTATCTGGGAACAGAGGCTGGCTTTGGAGCCAAACACCAGCCTGGCTCACTGGCCCTCTCTCAGATCTGTGCTGGAACAGAGAAGATAGTTAAATATTTGGTATTCAAAGGGATTTCATGCTGCATGCAAATGAAAAGTAAAAGGAGGTGGGTGGACAATGTTGGCAAAGCAAGTAATTAAGAACAGTTGTGAAAGGGACTGCCCTGGTGGCCCAGGGGTTAAGAATCCACCTTGCAATGCAGGGGCCTTGGGTTCAATCCCTCGTCCTGGAAGATTTCACATGCTGCAGGGCACCTTAGCCTAAGCACCACAGTGAAAGATGCTGCATGACTGGGTGCAGTCAAATAAATATTAAGATCGTGGCATCTGGTGCCATCACCTCATGGCAAATAGAAGGAGAAAAAGTGGAAGCAGTGACAGATTTTACTTTCCTGGGCTCCAAAATCACTGTGGACAGTGATTGCAGCCATGAAATTCAAAGACACTTGATCCTTGGAAGAAAAGCTACGACAAACCTAGACAGCATATTAAAAAGCAGAGATGTCACTTTGCCAACAGAGATCCCTCTAGTTAAATCTATGGTTTTTCCAGTAGTCATGTATGAATGTAAGAGTTGAACCATAAAGAACCCTGAGCACCAAAAGAATTGATGTTTTCAAATTGTGGCACTGGAGAAGACTTGAGGTCCCTTGGATTTGGGGGAGATCAAACTAGTCAGTCCTAAAGGAAATCAACCCCAAATATTCTTTAGAAGGACTGATGCTGAAGCTCCAATATTTTGGCCACCTGATACGAAAACCAGACTCACTGGAAGAGATCCTGATGCTGGGAAAGAGCAGGAGGAGAAGGGGGCGACAAAGGATGAGATGATTGGATGGCATCACTGGCTCAATGGACATGAATTTGAGCAAACTCTGGGAGATAGTGGAGGACAGGGGAGCCTGGCCTACTGAAGTCAAAGGGGTCGCAGAGTCGGACATGACTTAGCAGCTGAACAGAAACAACAGAACAGTAGTGAAAGCGTCATTCTTGTCTGTGGATTTGTTAAACTTGCAAGACCATCCTAGACCAAGAAGAACACAGTCTCTCTGGAACCAGAAAGAGAAGGAAGACAGGGGGCTCTGTTCTCAGTGACTTCTAGGGACCTTTCCATGTTGCAGATGCTGGGGAGGGGGGGAGCTGCCCCTGGGGGCCCATGGGGGCCCCTGGAGAGGGTGAGACCAGAGCTGAAGGTTTGCCTGCCTATCCCAGTCGTTCTCGCAGACTCCAGGGCACTTGCTCCACGGCCATCATGAGCCCATATTGGATGCCACCTCCCTCTGGAGGTGGCAAACGCTCCTCTCTAGTAACTGTACGGAAACCTCGCCTCCACAAACCCCTCACCGGGGGTTAATGGCAGCCACGGTATTTCCTCCAGTTCTGAAATAATCTAACCAAGGTGTTTAAATTATCTGTCAAGAAAACAGATAGCGCGCTCAGATATGTCTTCTTGCTGCATTTTTTTATTTCTTTTCCGCTAGGCTAGCAATTGCCTGCCACCCAGGCTGACCTGGTTGCTCAAAAACCCACTTGAAATGAAGGGGAAATTTGCTCAGGCCCTGGGGAGGGCTCCCACCCCTGGGCTGAGCGAGGAGCTGCTCCTGTGGGTGGGGAGGTAGAAGAAAGGGCAGGTGTGTGCTCTCTGGCTTTGCTGGAGCTTAATTTCTCTGGGTGAGGCTCAGGCCTGGCCCCTGTAGGCAGAACCTGAAAGGCAACTAACAATACTCAGGAAGGTGGGGTTGTACTTTCCTGGCAGGAGGAACTTGTTTACTCTGACTGGGGGCCTAGCGTGGGTGGGGAGATGGTGGGGACTTTCTCACTGGCTCACCAGCACACACATATATGCAGGCACACACACACACCCCTGATATGTTTTAAGGCATTAATCTTTAAATTGCAAATATGCAAATACTCCTGGGAGAGGTCTCACTTAACTTTCCCCTACACCTCAGTTGTTAGTTAGCACTTTAGCTGGCGGCACTGGGTCTTAGTTGTGCCATGTGGGATCTAGTTCTCTGACCAAGCATCGAACCCAGGGCCCCTGCATTGAGAGTGCAGAGTCTTAGCCACTGGACCACCTGGAAAGTCCCTGGGGCCTATTTTAATTCATCTGTTGGTCAAATGAACTAGACTTTTGAGCCATTTTTTAGGCAGATTGGATGCATCTCTGTTTTCGGTTTTTTGCCGATAGGATTCACACACCTTTGGGGGATAAGAAGCATAGCCCTTTTCTGATTATAGAGGCAGGAGGAGACGTCATCCTCGGCACATAGAATAGCAGTGATGCCGTTTCCATGGGCTGCCTCTGGTCATACACGTGTAACATGAGCTTGCGACCTGATCATGCCCCTCACTCCTCACCCTAAATAAACCTACATAGTCACATCCATGCTACAGTCCGCACATGACATATAAATGCCGAGTCACCATCCCACTTGAAGAGGGTAGCAGTAAAGGTAGTTGTTTGGGCTTCCTAAGTGGCTCAGTGGTTAAGTATCCACCTGCCAATGCAGGAGTCACAGGAGACATGGGTTTGATCCCTCGGTCAGGAAGATCCCCTGGAGAAGGAACTAGCAACCCACTCCAGTATTCTTGCCTGGAGAATCCCATGGACAGAGGAGCCTGGCAGGCTACAGTCCACACGGTCTCAAAGAGTCGGATACAACTTAACAACCAAACAACAAAGCTAGCTGTAAATTCGGGTGGTCTTAACCTGGTTTGACTGAGCAGATAGTGTTTCTGGCATAAAATAATACTGAAAACACATGTGTGTATTACCTTAGCACATCTTGTGTGCCTTGCTCGATATCAGCTTGTCACCCTCAGCAGTAGCCATGGCTTTCCAAAGTCAGCTTGTCACCACGGAAACCTGGTCAGAGGGCTCTGCCCAGCAATCTTGAGAGCATCGCCTCTTCCAACTAATAGCATGGTGCCCCAGGCCCTTCCTGTTTTCCAAGGGATCCAGTTCTCCCTGCCTTTATGCTGGGAAGCCCTGAAAGTCGCTCGGTCATGTCCAACTCTGGGACCCCATGGACTATACCATCCATGGGATTCTCTAGGCCAGAATACTGGAGTGGGTAGCCTTTCCCTTCTCTAGGGGATCTTCCCAACCCAGGGATCAAACCCAGGTCTCCCACATTGCAGGCGGATTCTATACCAGCTGAGCCATAAGGGAAGCCCAAGAATACTGGAGTGGGTAGCCTATCCCTTCTCCAGGGGATCTTCCTGATCCAGGAATCGAACCAGCATCTCCTGCGTTGCAGGCAGATTCTTTACCAACTGAGCTATCAGGGAAGCCCTGGTTCCCTTTAAAACGCTGTCCAGGGTTTTCTCATTCTCACAATTCTGATTCCTGGAGGTGAGGTGGGGGCAGTGACATTGGAGAGGAACCTTGTCTTTAGGCAGGGGTAGAAAGGTCAGCATTGAGAACTTACACTGGTATTTTCAAACTAACCATAACTTGACGAAGCCTTCCTATTTTGCTCTGCTACAAAAATTTTAATTACTGCTTTCCTTTTCTATCAGCTTTTCTCCCTTAAGCACATCTGGATTCAATATACCAGCCATAGAGTGTTCTGACTCCCCATGTGTCCACCTGCCAAGCAGCCCAGGGGTTTAATAACATTGACATCCAATTACCAATCTGTTACACTTCAATTTAAATCAAAGTAATACCCTGTGCTTTTTAAAAACTCCAGTTGTGCTGACAGGCTTCTGCTAGAGAAAGGCAGGGGCCAGATAGTCACCTCTCTCACCCAGCCCATCACATACAGACCATTTGCTTTAGTTCACCTGCTGGCTCCTGCCACGACTGTTTTAAACAAAATACTGTTGTTATTCTTTCATTTTTTTTAAAACATTCTCCTTTTATTTATTTATTTTCCTCTTGGCCAAGCCGCACAGCTTGTGGGATCTTTCCCAATCAGGGGATCGAACCAGTGCCTTCTATATTGGGATCACGGAGTCTGGACCATCAGGGAAGTCCCCATATTTTGATAATTTATGATTGACCCCTGGACCATCCAAAGGAAAAATGTTCCTAGTACCATGATCAAATGATTTCTTTCTGACTCTCTATGTCTTAACACCATGTCACATTTTGAGTTACCGAATATTTGGACCATGACTTTCTGGTATGATTTTTAGTTTTCCCTGGAGCTTTTTATTAACCTTTTTTCTCACTGATAAGAGAATAATGAAACTCTGTGTCTTTTTATGCAGCTTCTTGATTTTACCTTCCCTTTTCCTGTCAGAAACCCCTCTAGACCCTTCTCCAGCTCCAGCCTGCACTATACTGAAAGCTGTCTTCATGACATTTCCCTTTGACTCATTTCCTAAGCTGAAGACACTGTTCCAGGATTTTATCTTCCTCTTTCTTGTTTTTCCCTTATGTTTTGCTGGAGCCCATCCCGAAGTACCCCGGTTCGATTCACGGGTCGGGAAGATCCGCTGGAGAAGGGTTAGGCTACCCAGGGGCAGCAAAGAGTCAGACACGACTGAGCAACTTTCGCTTTCATCCCAAAGTAACTTCTTAAAAAGGGAGTGTACACAGGAAAACTGGAGCCCTCCCAAGTCTAGCAATGTCTCTCCTGTTCTTTTGTTTTATTGATAATTTGACTGGTAGAATCCTAGACCCATAATTTTTAAGCATCCAGTGTTGCCGATAAGTCTGATGCCATTCTAATTCTGGTTTCCTTGTAGGAGACCTATTTTTTTTTCTTTCTGGAAGATTTGGTGATCTTTGAAATTTATAACTAAATGATTTTATGAGTATGTGGGCAGAGGAGCCTGGCAGGCTGCATTCCATAGGATCACAAAGAGTCGGACACAGCTGAAACGACTTTGCATCCATGACTATTTTACTTCTCATTTTTTCCTGCCATATATCTAATTATAAATCTTCTTTAATTTTTAAATTATTAATTTATTTTCAGCCATGCTGGGTCTTCGTTGCTGTCCACAGGCTTTCTCTAGTTGCAGCAAGCAGGGGCCACTCTTTAGCTGTGGTGCTCTGGCTTCTCTAAGACATTAATCATGACGTTATGTGGCAACCTGAATGGGAAGGGAGTTTTGGGGGCAGAACGGATACATGTTTATCTATGACTGAGTCCCTTTGCTGTCCAACTGAAGTTATCACAACCTTGTTAACTGACTGTACTCCAATGTAAAATGGGCTTCCCTTGTGGCTTAGCTGGTAAAGAATCCACCTGCAGTTGGTGAGACGTGGGTTTGATCCCTGGGGTGGGAAGATCCCCTGGAGAAGGGAAAGGCTACCCACTCCAGTATTCTGGCCTGGAGAATTCCATGGACTGCATAGTCCATGGGGTCACAAACAGTCAGACACGACTGAGCAACTTTCACTTTCAATATAAAATAAAAAGTTTAAAAAAAAATTCCATCATGAGAGCCCCACCTTTATGACCTCATCTGAGCCCAGTTACCTCCCAAAGGTCCTCATCTTTAAATATCATCACTTTGGAGGTTATGGCTTCAACGTGTGAATTTAGAGATAGGCCACAGTTCAGCCCATACCACCCTCTAAGAGTCCGGGCATCTCATAAGTAATGTGAGTTAAAAGCCTTAAAGCCTTGAAATCTGGACACGTTGACTGATGCACCTCTATCTGTTAGGCATCTTGCGTGTGATTGCAGGTGTGTGTGTGTGTGTGTGTGTGCGCGCGCGCGCGTGTGCGTGCTGTCTCCCTGCCAGGGTGGGTTGACCCTTTGAGAGCCATCCAGTAATGGGCATTTCTTTTTTTTTTTTTATTAGTTTTGCCAAACAATGACATGATATCACCATGGGTTTACATATGCTCCCCCTCCAGAACCCCCCTCCCTCCTCCCTCCCCCCAATAATGGGCATTTCACGTGGCTTTTCAAGACTGGAGCTTATTAAGCAAACAGAATATGGTCTCCCTGAAGGCAGAGTCCGCGCTCTGTCCCCTGGGGACAGTTCCTTTGCTTTTCCTTCTTGGTTTGTTCATTCAGTCCCTCAGTCAGCACAGGCTCCCTACTGGGTCCAGGGAATGGGGGTTGGTGTGAGGGCTCTAGCACAGCCCGCTCTAAAAGAGCCCGAGGCCCCGAGCTGGGCGACGGGCGTTGGCAGCAGAGGCGCCCTGATTCTGCACAGAATGTCCCAGAAGGCTCCTGTGGCAAAGTGTCCCCGCCTCTTGGAGCTGAGGGTGAAGGGCACTCCAGGAGGAAGGAACGGCATATGCAAAGGCCACAGACGGTCCCCCTTCTCTGACCCATTGGGTAACGGGCAGAGAGCATGGACGCCTCACCTGAGTTCACACAGGTGCACTCTTGAGTGGTGTGGGAGGTGGGGAGAGGCGGTAACAGAGGGAAGGCAGAGCAATAGACAGGGTCAGAGGTCGTAGGGCCCCCCTCATCTTCCCCCAGGCTGTTCCCCCAGGCCTGCCCTCCTGTCCAACAGGGTCTGTTAATTACCACCTTCTCCAGCCAGAGCCCTTTAGGAAATGCCGATGATTAGCGATTGTTATCATGGTAATTAAAATTCCCTGGGAACAGCTTGGCTAATACCATCAGTATCTGCAGTCGGCTTGGCCGTGAGCTGAAATCGGAATGAACACCTCGAAGCAGAGCTCAGAGCGCCAAGCAGTGCCAGGGGAGGATTTAATGCAGAGGCCACACCCTCCTACCACCTTCCTGCAAGTGCCAGGGGGGCTGGGTGGGTCTTTCCTCATTAAATGGCGTGGCCCGAGACCTGGTGGTTGGGGGTTAATTTCCGCGGAGCGCTCTTCCCAGCACTGTTCTTGGGGAGGGGGTCAAGTGTTGATGCTTGGCTGTGGGAGATGGGCTTGGATGCACAGAGCAGAAATCACTTGATGAAAAGCTACTTCGGTGTGTTCTGCAGGGCGAGGCAATGAGGGAAGAGAAGGTGTGAGGACAGGCGTGGGCCGGTGTGGGTCGAGGGGAGATGGCTGCTCAGAACTGGGATCCCCCACTCCTTACGAGTCCAGCTCTCCCATGCAGAAGGCATTTTCCAAAACCTGGGCAAGTGTCTTGAATGCACCTGTACATCGTGTGCCTCCCATACGAGGTGATGCACCTGTGTGCTCTCACCTGGCCCCCCCCCACCCCCTACCCCCCCCCACCCCCGCTTCCGCCCGGAGGGATCAGAAAGTGCTGCGCCTCTAGCTGGTCCAGGATCCTCCGCCAGTCTGGTCTGATCTCTGCCCATCTCGGTGGTCCCCGCCTTCCACTGGGACTGCAGCACCAGCAGGAGAGAAACAGACAGACCGAAGCCCTGTTACAGTGAACTGAACGCACCTGCCTGCTAGGCCCCGGGAAGCACCGCAGGCCTGGCAGACCCGTAGGGCCATGGCCCCTGCTGAGCATAAGTATTGGCAAGGGTGTTTGTAGGTTAAAAATAGTTGAATACAAAAAAAATAGGTTGAATATTAACAGTTTCATGCAATTCAATCTAATATTTTGGATCCTGTGCTCTTTATCCTGTTTTCCAAAAGAATTTGACTGATGAATGTTTTTTAAGGGGGTGGTAGGGTGGATCTTTGTAACAAGAAGTGAGGCTGAAGGCATGGGGCCCGCTGGCAGTGATATGCCAGGGCGGGCAGGGGCAGTTGGGGCTGTGGGTCTGCCTGGTACTTGAGGAAAGACTGGGAGCGCGTGGCTGCCTTGTGCCCTGGAGGTCACGAGTCAGGAAGGTGCACTGGCACGTCCTGCTGGGCACTCCCTGTTTACTCCTCTTAAGTAAGAGGTGGCAGATCCACTTGATTAATGGCAAGAACTTGGGTGAAGCCCTCAGGCCACTTCCCCAGGAAGGCGCCAGACCTAAGGGATTGGGACAAGCTCCAGCCAGCTGCCTGTGCCTGCCAATTCAGTCATTCAGCCAGTGTTTACGGAGCACCTACTGTGTATCAGATGTGTTCTAGGAGCTTGAAGATCAACGGTGAGCCGAGGTGCCCTGGGCCTCTCCCCTGAGTGGTAGAGTTTTGTGGGGAAGACAGATAAAAATGAAGGACCAGCCAAGGGACTTACCTGGCCGTCCAATGGTTAAGACTCTGTGCTTCCAGTGCAGGGGGCACAGGTTTGATCCCTGATCAGGGATCAAACTAAGATTCCCACATGCCTCATGGTATGGACAAAATGTTAAATAACTAGGACCTGCCAAAAGGTGGAAGCAACCCAGTGTCCAATGATGGATGAGTGGATAAATAAAATGTGATGTATACATAAAACAATATTATTTAGCTTCATAAAGGAAGGAAGTCCCATACTGATGAACCCTGAGGACATTACGTTCAGTGAAATAAGCCAAATACTGTATGTACTTCAAAAAGACAAATACTGTATGATTCCACTTAATTCCTAGAAAGTAGAATAGTGGTCACCAGGCCCAGAAGGAGAAGGGAATGGGGACTTGTTTCATGGATAAAGTTTTAGTTTTAGAGACACATGTACCCCAGTATTCATCACAGCACTGTTTACAATAGCCAGGGCATGGAAGCAACCTAGATGTCCATCGGCAGATGAATGGATAAGAAAGCTGTGGTACATATACACAATGGAATATTACTCAGCCATTAAAAAGAATGCATTTGAATCAGTTCTAATGAGATGGATGAAACTGGAGCCTATTATACAGAGTGAAGTAAGGCAGAAGGAAAAACAACAATACAGTATACTAACACATATATATGCAATTTAGAAATGATGACCCTCTACGCGAGACAGCAAAAGAGATACAGATGTAAAGAAGACTTTTGGACTCTGTGAGAAAAGGCGAGGGTGGGATGATTTGAGAGAATAGCACTGAAACATGTATATTATCATATGTGAAACAGATCACCAGTCCAGGTTCAATGCCTGAGACAGGGTGCTCAGGGCTGGTGCACTGGGATGACCCTGAGGGATGGGATGGGGAGGGAGGTGGGTGGGAGGGTCAAGATGGGGAACACATATACACCCATGGCTGATTCATGTCAATGTATGGCAAAAACCACTACAATATTGTAAAGTAATTAGCCTCCAATTAAAATTAATTTTTTAAAAAGTTGTAGTTTTACAAGATAGAAAGAGTTTTACACTGATATCTACCCAGTGTAAATGTCCTTAATTTACTGTCTGTATACTTAGAAATGGTTTAGAGGGTAAATTTATAGCATAGTGTGGGGTCCTGCCCCACTGGGGAACTGACTTTTCTTCCTGGAGGGCAGGCTGACAATATGTGTCATCTTAATGAACACATCCTTTGACCCAGCAGTTCATCTCCTGGGAATACTTCCTAAGGCAGTAGCCGAAGCCTGTCTCTTGGTGGGTGTGTCAGGTCGTTGGTTGCAGTGCTGTTCAGAAGCGTGAAAAATAGGAAACAATTTAAGCGTTCATCAATGGTGGAGCGGAGGGTGATTTAATTAAGTTTAATAAATCTAAACCATAGTTTGATATAGAGACCATTACAGTTTTATTAACACAGAACAACTGCTATGATATATAGTTAAGTATCATAGAATAGCATCTACATGATTTATTCTTCCAAAAAAGGAAGGAAGGAAGGGGGAGGAGGCTGAATTGAGTATATGCCCAGGGAAGGGTGTAAGAGAATTCGCAGCCCAGTGTTAAGCAGGGCTCTGTCTGTGTGGCTGTCTTCATTATCCTGGCTTGTTATTGCCCTAATTTTGCATATGCTGTGCTGTGTTTGGTCCCTAAGTCCTGTCTGGCTCTCTGCAACCCCGTGGACTGTGGCCCGCCAGGCTCCTCTGTCCATGGGGATTCTCCGAGCAAGAATACTGGAGTGGGTTGCCATGCCCTTTTCCAGGGGATCTTCCCAACCAGGTCTCCCTCACTGAAGGCAGACTCTTTACCAGCTGAGCTACCAGTGAGTGAGAAAGTGAAAGTCGCTTAGTCAGGTCTGACTGCAATCCCATGGACTATGCAGTCTGTGGAATTCTCCAGGCCAGAATACTGGAGTGGGTAGCCTCTCCCTTCTTCAGGGGAGCTTCCCAACCCAGGGATCGAACCCAGGTCTCCCGCATTGCAGGTGGATTCTTTACCAGCTGAGCTACAAGGGAAACCCAAGAATATTGGAGTGGGTAGCCTATCCTTTCTGCAGCAGATCTTCCTGTTCCAGGAATCAAACCAGGGTCTCCTGCATTGCAAGCGGATTCTTTACCAACTGAGCTATGAGGGAAGACCCAGTTTTGCATGCTCTGTATGTATTTCTCAGGAATAATATAAATTAAAAAAAGGCAAAGCAGCAACCATGGCTGTTTAGGGAGGCAGTGAAATGCAGGCCCTAAGCCTGCCCAGACCCCACCAGTCACAGAGGGTTTGCCTCACTTGGTCCCTGATGCTCACACATGTGGAGGCAGTAGATTGGGTGCCAGGGGAGGGCAGGCAATGCCAGGACTGTTGGATGCCTAGGCCTTCACTTAGCAGAAAGAGGCCAGGTAAGCCCCTTGCCAGCTTCCCCATGGCCTTTTGGGCTTGGGCACCTGGTCTCAGGAGCCACACAGCAGCTCTACAGGAACAGAGTGGCCTTGACAGTAACTGCTTATGTTTATCTCCTCTCCCTCTGTGGCACTTCCCTGCCCTCTAAGCATCCAGACCCTTTTGTGTCCATGACACTGATGAGTTACCTACTGAGGATTTATCACTCACAACCACAATTTAGAGAGCCCCTACTGCACATCTTTAGACTGTTGAGATGAGACTCTAGGACCTCTGGTGTGAAGTAGAGGCCAACAGAATGGTGAACAGGCATTGGGCAAGTTGCTTAACTTGTCCAAACCTCAGTTTTCCCATCTGGAAAATGGGGATAATAGAGTGTCCTCAAGGAACCGTTATCACTGGATGCCTCTGGGAATGGGGGAGGAGACATTTTGATTTCACACTTTGTGAATTTTAGATCTTGTGCATACATTATCAATTCAAGAAGATCAGAAAGGGTTTTCTAAGGTGTCTCCATGAAGGATTCATCCCACTAGATGGGTTCTGTGATTCAAGTGGTAGTAGTGTTAAAGTTACTCGGTTATGTCTGACTCTCTGTGACCCCATGGACTGTAGCCCAACAGGCTCCTCCATCCATGGGATTTTCCAGGCGAAAATACTGGAGTGGGTTGCCATTTCCTCCTCCAGGGGATCTTCCTGACCCAGGAATTGAACCCGAGTCTCCTGCATTGCTGGTGTATTCTTTACCATCAGAGCCACCAGGGAACATAACATAACATTATATTGTTATTCAAGAGCCACACCCCAAAACAGGCCCTTCTGCACAGGGAAGCTGGAAGGGAGGGCTGAGTAACTCGTGCCCGGGACAGGTTTTGGACTCCATGGTCCTGTGTCTGTCACTCTGGAGCATAAGGAGGTGACTGCCATCCACTTGGAAAAACAGACACACCTCAGTCCACGAGTGAACAGGAAGTGCTGCACCACGAAGTGCAACAGTTAAGGTCATGTAGACCCATCGCGAGGATTGGGTCTCTCTAGGAAAACTTGCTGGGTAGGTTCCACGTGGGAAGCGCTACGTCTCCTCTTGCCCTATTGGAGATCATTGCGCACGTTTGTATGGTAAAGGCTCTGAGAAGTCCTGCAGTAACAGCTTGGTTTAATTGAGTGCTTCCCACTGTACAGTATGTGGTACGTGATCAGGGACTCTTCTTTATTTCGTTCTTTTTTTTTTTTTTGGCCCAGCCCCTGCTAACATCCCAGAGAAGCAGGGTGGTACAGAGGGTCAGGGAGTGGGAAACACTGTCCTCTAGAGAATGAGGGCAGACTCTGGTCTTCTGACTTTAATTATTATTATTTATTTTTGACTGCACTGGGTTAACAGTGCTGTGAACAGACTTTCTCTACTTGCGGCGATCGGGGGCTCCTCCTAGCTGCGGTGCTCGGGCTTCTCGTTGCAGTGGCTTCTCTTGCGGAGCACAGGCTCTGGGTGCGCAGGCTCAGTAGTTATGGCGCGTGGGCTTAGTTGTCCCACGGCCTGTGGGATCTTACTGGACCAGGGATCAAACCCATGTCCCCTACATTGGCAGGCAGATTCTTAACCACTGGACCACCAGGGAAGTCCTGGTCTTCTGATGTGCAGTTGTCCCTCTTGAGTAGGAGACTTGGTCCCCTGGTGGCACGTTCGTCAGATGAGAGGAGGAAGGTAACCGTGAGGGTCGTGGGCACCAAATCTGTCGAGTGGCTGCTCTGTGCCTGGCCCTGGGTTGTGGGGATTTACATTCACATGTGAGCCTGACCCTCTTGGCCGCCCTGGGAGCCAGGGCTGCTCCTGCCTCCCACCTACTGAGGATGAACCTGCGGGGGAGGGGGGGTGGGGGTGGAAGTTGATGCACCCAGATCTCCTGGTTATGGGGCGACAGATCCAGGATTCAAACCCAGCACAGCTGCTCTGACCACCACCCCCCAAGGTTCTTCTTGGAAAAGGTCACGGCCTTCCTTCACACACTCCTACTCTTCTTACGAATACCCTGAAGGCATTTCCTTCATCAGGAAAGAGGTTACAGAGCACTTGACGTTTTCTGAAGCAGATGTTAAGGGTTCGGGGACCTCACCGCAGTCTCTGCTCTGAATTCTAATCTGCGGCTCACTCTGAGCTCTGGCCCATCTGTGCCTTGCACAGGGATGACCGCCTCCCGAGAAGCTCTCCAAGACCACGGCCAGTACCAGGCTGTGGCCAGCCCGGCTCTTCCTGCTGCCTCTTGTGTCTCTGCCCAGAATCTCGAGGGGAAGGGGCAGGCAGGAGGGAGGCAATGGCTTCACCGTCTGGAGGGAGGGCTGGCTCGGGGGCAGGGGGCGCATGGCACAGGGAGGGCTGCTCTGTATCCTGTGCTCTCAGCAGATGTCTCCCCCCACCAGGTCTGGAAGCGGTCGGGGGCCTGGTTCTACAAAGGGATCCCCAAGTTCATCCTGCCCCTGAAGACCCCTGGCCAGGCCGATCACCCTTCCTTCCGACCGTTGCCTGTGGAGCCAGCAGAGCAAGAGCCCAGAAGCACTGAGGCCAGCCGCATCTCTACCTGGGCCCGAGGGAGAGGTAAGGTCCCCATCACCCCCTCTCCCGGGACGGCAGCCAACATTCAGCTCATCAACCAGCCGAGTACTGCCTCGGGTGCCAGCCAATGCCCGCCACACCCCCACACAGCTCACACTGGTCTGCATCTGTCTCTGTGCCCTCGGCTCTGTCTGCACCACGTGGGCGGCTGGACCTCAGCAGGGTGCTTGCTTCCAGTGGAAGGGGCCACTGCGGGCTGTGTCACAACCAAGCAAGAATTTGGGGGCAGGGCTGCTGTGAACGGTGCTGTGGATGTGTGCAGAAATGTGATGTCAGTTGAGGTTTCTTGCAAAGGATGAAAATGCGTCTTTCTAAGGCAGACGTGTAGCATCTCTTCTCATCACTTGTCTTATGTCTCAGAAAATGGGGCACCTGGCTTCCCTGGTCCTGACAAGCAAAGAGATAGTGTACCAGGGCCCCTTGGTGTGCGTGTGGTGGCCAGCTGATGCAGGCATGCCCTAAGTAGCCCCCATCAGAAGGGGAAATGGCCACCATCACAGGTCACGACAACAGTGCCAGGCATAGTGGATGGCTCTCTACTGCTTGCATGATGTTTTAGTGATTGCGATTTTGTTTTCAAAGCTCCTGGTCTCACAACATGTTCTGGAAGTGGACAGGGCAGCTATTTTGTAATCCTGTTTTATAGACAAGTAGCCCAAAGCCCAGAGAAGGGGAGGGATTTTCTCAGTTGGATGTGGCAAAATGGGAAGGAAAGCTGAGGTCCTGCCCTTGGGGCTCTGGCTCCTTGTGCCTGGAAGTGCCCGAGTTCTAGCCCAAGACTCAGGATCTGAGATCCTACAGGAGACACAGTGGCCAGAGGGATGAGGGCTTATCCTGACCCTGGGGGGCGATGGACCCAAGTTAGTGGACGTGGCAGCTGCTTTTGAGTGGCTCTCGAACATCTCTGTCTTTAGATTATGATGCGGCTTTTATCTTCATGTCGTTTGAACTTTGATTGTCTTGTTACAAAAGTAAGGCATGTTTATTATACAATTTTAAGAGTTGTCAAGTGGTAAAAATCCCCTGGAGGTCAGCCCTTCCAGACATAATCAGCATTAACAGCTCAGCCTCTGTTCTCCAGACATTTTTGTATTAGCATCACTTGGTTTTTTGCAGCCCGCCCTCCTGGCTAATTCTCCTGGACTCTGTTTGCATTTTTAATTTCCGTGAGTTGGCCTTCCCTGCCATCACTGCCCAGTGCTGCCACAGACGAGCCTGGTGGGGACCCTGGCGAGTGCAGGTGGGATCTGGGCAGGCAGGGGGCAGTGGGCGGCCAGAGAGGAGCTCCTTTTCCACCCTCAGCACTGGGGCTTTCTCCTGCCCCAGCCCGGCCCAGGTGTGTCTGTGTCCCTCAAACCAAGGAAAGAGACGTGGCTGCAGAGATTGTAGGCCTAGAATGTTGCTTCCCATAGATTGAGGAGAAGAGGCCCTGGGTCCTTACCCCAAAGGGGCCTCACGGCCCTGTCTGCTCCAGCGCTGGTGTGGCACATACGTACACACATACACACAAACACACACATCCCTGGGGAAGGGCAAGACCTTCTCTTGTCTTCTCAGCCACACAGATACACAGATGGCCTTTTAATTATGTGGGCTAGGAGGCCAGCGGCCCACACGCTTGGATCTGGCATCCCTTATTAACTGAGTTTGCAGCGAAGCCAGGCCAGGCAACGTGGAGGTCACCCCTCTACTCCAGTATGAACGTGGTCTCCCTCTACAGACCAGGTAAGAAACCCCCCAGGCTTCCACACCATAAAAGCATAGGCAAGTGGCTTCTGCTTGCCACCTGAAGCCCATCGTCAGTGATGCTGGGTGCCAGGCAGCAGGCTGGGGTCAGAGCTGCGGTCTGCAGTCCAGACTGGAGCCTGTCTGCTAAGCCTGGCCTTCGTAAAACCCAGGCTTCCCTGTCCTTCACCATCTCCGAGAGTTTGCTCAGATTCATGTCCATTGAGTCCATGACACCATCCAACTGTCTCATCTTCTGTCAATCCCTTCTCCTTTTGCCCTCAAACTTTCCCAGCATCAGGGTCTTTGGCTCTTCGCATCAGATGGCCCAAGTATCGGAGCTTCAGCTTCAGTATCAGTCCTTCCAATGCATATTCAGAGTTGCTTTCCTTTAGGATTGACTGGTTTGATCTTGCAGTCTAAGGGACTCTCAAGAGTCTTCTCCACCACAGATTGAAAGCATCAATTCTTTGGAGACACTTGGAGGCAGTGAAAACCTCCTTGCCCCCCTGAGGCAGCCCTCTTCCAGGGTCTCTTGTCTCTGGGGTCCGCAAAGACAGCATCCCCTCCCGCCCCACAGTGCTCTCTGATGTGGAGGCTCATGGTGACATCAGCTCCCTCTCTCTGACCCTCCTTCCCTAACACTATCTTCTGTCTGTCTGTCTGTCTCTCTGCTTTTGGACTGGTGCACTTATGTCTCCCCGACCCCAGTGCACTTCACTTGGAAGAGAAAGGGGAATCGATAGACAGAATCCATGAACTTTACAGTCCACAGAGCAATCAAGTGAAACGTATTGATGTTTCTGAGGCAGGTTCCTTTTCTTCCTCTTTCAAATTTTCTTTGTTAATTTTTAAATACGTGAGCAGACCTGATATATTTTTAACAAGTGTAAACAATTCAAAAGTCGATGAAAAATTAAAATCTGTTCTGCCTGCCATCATCTTCAAACCCCTTTCTCCCTGTCCCTTCCAGTATATACTTGCTATAGGGTTATTTTTTGTTTTGTTTTTAACAACAAAAATAGGCTCTTAACCACAACTCTGCAAGTTGGTTTTTTTCTCACTTAAAAGAATATCATGGGCGGCATCCCTCCAGGTCAATAGATAAAGATTTTACTGTATCCTTTCTAATGGCTGAATAAAATCCCATCATATTATATATTGTGATTTAATTATTCACCTATTGATGGGCATTCAGATGATTTCTGGCTTTTTGCCTCTGTGAGCAATACTGAGACATGTGTATATGATGCTTCTACTTCCATGGGGCAGGTTTCCCAAAACAGTTTGTGTGTTTTAATTTTCAATAGACATTACCAAACTATATTCTGAAAATGATAGCCTTTTGTTTTTTAATACCTGCACCCTTGCCTGCCATAAATATTATTGGTGTTTATCATTTTGATCAATATACTAGATGAAAAATGATATTGCATTTTTAAAATTTCTACATTTGACTGTCTCTTCATATCTTTATAATTTATTGATATTTAAGCTTCCTTTTTTTTTTAAATTGGCTGTTTAAACTCATCACTCATTTTTTATTAGGTTGTTTATTTCCTCTTACTGATTTGTATTAATAGATCTTCCTTAGGGCTATTAAATGAGCTGCAAATATTTTTCTCCTTGACTTTACATTTTGTTTGACTTTAGTCTTTACTTATAGCATTTTGCCATTGTTTTCATTCTTTTTTTTTTAATTTATTTTTAATTGGAGGCTAGTTGCTTTACAATGTTCCTGCCTTACATTGACATGAATCAGCCTTGTCCCCTCCCTCTTCAACATCCCTCCCACCTCCCACCCCATCCCACCCCTCTAGGTTGTCACAGAGTACTTGGTTGAGCTCCCTTCATCATACAGTAAATCCCACTGGCTGTCTTTACATATGGTAATGTATATATTTCAATACTGCTCTCTCAATTCATCCTACCCTCTCCTTCCTCTGCTGAGTCCACAAGTTTGCTCTCTATGTCTGCATTTCTATTGCTGCCCTACAAATAGGTTCATCAGTACCATTTTTCTGGATTCCATATCTATTGTATTTTACCATTTAAAACCAATTCCTTTTCATTTTTGTGAAGTCAAGTATGTCTTTGGTTTTTTTTTTGTTTTTTTTTTTTGCTTTGTGGCTCATAGGTTTTCTAGCTTAATTTTAAATGTCTTTCTCTCTAAGGTTAAAAGAAATTGCTAAATAAAAAGTTTAAATAATGTGAAAATAAAAAGATATACTTAAATATGACAAAAATTACCCCAAAAGCAGAAATGTAGCACAAGTATCAAGTTAACTGATAAAGCACTGAAGCCATGGTCTATCAAAGAACAAGTCAAGAATAATTCCATCATCACCATCATTCAACAGTATTTTATAGTATTTAACTAAAGTAATAAGGCAAGAAAATAAAATTACTTGTTACTATTGGAAAAGAAAAAATTCTCAGGAATTCCCTGGTGGTCCAGTGGTTAGGACTCCTCAGTTCCACTGCAGAGGGCGTGGGTTCAATCCTGGTTGGGGAACTAAGATCCTGCAAGCTACAGGGTGCAGCCAAAAAAGAGAAAAAAATTATCTTATTTGTAGATGATGTAATTGTATACAAGAAAACCAAGAGAATCTACAAAAACAACCCACTAGCATTAGTAAGACAACTGGAAAGTGACAAGACAGAAAGTAAATCAGTAGTTTACACCAAACTATTGTGCAGCTGTTGGTGTAAACTATTTGCTGTAAAAAAAATCAACAATTTTAAACTATACTTATTAGAAGTAGAAATGGAACAAATCCATTCATAATTGCAACAAAAATTGTAAAATGTCAAGAAACAAATTTTTAAAGACTATAGCTCAAACATAGAGAAAATTACAGAATCTTATCGAAGGCCATAGGGTGGAATATTACTAAACCTGAAAAAAAGAGTGAGATAATGACATTAGAGATCATCATCCTAAATGAAGTCAAACAAATACCTTACAGCATCACTTATATGTAGAATCTAAAAATGGTACAAGTAAACTTATTTACCAAACAGAAATGGACTCGCAGACATAGAACACAAACTTAGACTCTCAGAAACAGATATAAAAAACAGACTATGGATACCAAAGGGGAAAAGGTGGGGAGGGATAATTTGGGGATTTGGGTTTAGCAAATACACACTGCTATCTCTTTCCTCCTTTTCCGGCCGCCTGCCATCTGCATGGTCCACCCAGACACTGTCCTGTGTTCTGTCCTCCTTACTAAAGCCAGCAGGTACCTTCCACCACCTCCTCCACCCCATGGCTCGGGTGGGAACAGGACCTTTTGCTTGCAGTCCCTCAGGACTGAATTTATTTGCATACTTTAAAAGCTGCTGCCTGTAGGCCTGCCTTCCAATCAGCCTGAATCTAGGTGCTCACTAATCGTCTCCATTGGAGCACTAACAGGTCTTGGCACACCCTCAAACCCTGGGAGCTACTGAAAATGAAATAAGCTCCTTGGACAACCACAAGGTTTGCGAGAGAAGCAAGAGGGAGGACTGGGTTGGCACTGGTGTTCGTCTCCTACCTGGGGCCAGTCCTTCAAGAGAAACAGATAAACAAGGACCTACTGTATAGCACAGGGAACTATATTCAACATCTTGTAACAACCTATACTGGAAAAGAATCTGAGAAAGCATGTAGAATCACTTTGCTATACACCTGAAACATTGTAAGTCAACTATACTTCAATTTTTTAAAGAGTTACTATAACCAAAAGGTAGATTACTATAATCAAGAGAAACAGTATGCCATTGTTACCAGAATAAATATCTTTTTTATATAGATAAGTGGATCAGAATAGAAAAATAATAGAGTTAAGGATGTATGGAAGCTAAAGATAGGTAGCTTTTCACTTCAGTGGGAAAACAACTCGTTTATTTAACGAGCAGGGCGAGCATAATTAGATTCCCATCCCATTCTGTGTGTACCCAGAAACACACTGCAGACAGATTAAAGGTCCAAATGTTAAAAATAACACAAAGAATGTGTCAGAGAAAGATATGAAGTGTTTCTTTCCTCTGTGTTAAACTCAGAGCTGGTAGAGGGCTGGTGCCTCAGGACAGGTGGGCTGACTCCCTGAGTTTGGACACTGGGCGTTGATTTTGGTCAAGGACTCGCCTGCAGAACCCCTTGGTGAGCCCCGTACAAGCTTACTCATAGGAGGACGTTCATACTTTCTCCAGGATGGGATGGAAAACAGTGCATCCTGAGTTCCTCCTGTGACTGGCCCTGGGTCTGACCTGGCTGTCTCTGGGGACAGGGCTCCACCCTCCCACCCAATCAGTCCAGCTGGGGTGTGGGCACCATGCTACTTTCCCTTGGCAGGTTTCCAAGTCTATGGCAGCAATAAAATATAGTCAGTTTTTGTGCATCCCAGGCCCCTTTGTTCCTCTGTGAAATATAATATGTAAATGGTAGAAATGGCACTGTGGGCTCTTGGGTCTTAATCTGTTTAGAGTTGGGCCACATCTTTTGAAGGCTTCTTTCCTTTCAGTTGGATTCTCACTTTGGGGCAATGTATGGAAAGATATTTGCTGGGAATGGGGATATTAATCTGGTATATTTGGAAAATAAGGGATTACTTTCTTTTTTTTCTTGTGTACTGGAAAGCTTAGAGGAAGCAGCTGAGGCTTTGGTTCAGCAGCTCAGTTATGTCAGGACAGATGTCTTTATAATTCTTGCTCTTTCCCTCATGGTCACAAGATGGTTGCTACAGTTCCAGCCATCACTGTAAAGAAAAGGAAAAAAGAAGAGGCTAGAAAATTAAGCTTTTTGCTTCTGCAACCTTGTATCATAATAGAAGCAGGCTGGTACTTGTGCTAGAGGGGCCTGATTCCCTACTGATGGAGAGCTGAATTGATCTGACCGAAGTCATTAAGTGTGGCAGTTTTTCTCAGACAGGATTTTATGCGTCTGTACCTCCAGTGCTGAGAATACTTAATGTGATGGGGCTTATTGTCTTCATCCCCCAGTGTGTGACTAGGAGGCAGCACTGCCCTGGGTCTGCTCTGTGGTTGGTCTGCCCACCTTTCCCAGCAGTTACTGGACACCTGAGATGGGGTGGGGATGGAGCTGAAGCCCCACATAAGTAAGTGTTCGTCGCTCAGTCATGTCTGACTCTTTGAGACTCCATGGACTGTAGCCCGCCGGGCTCCTCTGTCCATGGGATTCTCCAGGCAAGAATACCAGAGTGGGTTGCTATGCCCTCCTCCAGGGGAATCTTCCTGACCCAGGAACCCAAGTCTTTCACTTTGGAGGCAGAATCTTTACCTTCTGAGACACCAGGGAAGCCAAGTCTCCAGTCCATACAGTGCTTGCTCTGAGGGCTTTTTGGATGTGTGTGCTTTTCTAAGATGGGGGTTGGAGAGCCGAGGTCCTAGGGCACCAACCCCTGGATCAGTGAGGTTCTGCTGTGTTCACCTCTCCTGGGGCCAGGGCCCCATCACCTAAAGCTGTCATCACTCCCCTATGGCCTCGCCAGATCAGGGTGGCCTTTCCACTCTGCCTGCCTCCCTGAGCCCTGAGAAGCCCCAGCTGAGCAGAAAGGTGCCTGAGGTCCCAGTAGCCATGAGGCAAACTCACTTTCCCTCCCTGCTGAGGCCTGGGTCACAATCCCTCCCGGGACCCTTCGCAAGAGCCCTCCCACCCCCTCCCCATCATCCCCCTGAGCAGAACACAGGCTTCCTGGATGGAATTGAACAGAATAACACATGGGTTCCCTTCAAGGTCTGTTCTGGAAAAGTACATTGAGCTTCAGATTTGTTCCAGTTGGGTAGTTTTAAGAAAAATCAGAATTTCCTGATCACTTCATTGGTTTGCTAGATTTTAAACAAATTTCTTTAGAATTCTAAACTGTGTTCTGTGTTTGTGGTCCAGTGAAAGCAAGCTTCGGGGTTGTTTGGGTTGAGTGGTCTGATTCAGCTCAACCACAAATGTTTTGCCTGGGGCCACCCTTCCTGAATGACCCCTCAGCCAATCTTTCCACCCTCTCGCCACCATCTCCTGTCCCCCTAGAGAAGCCGAGTCATGGGTGCTGTGTTGGCCTCAGCCAGGGCTCCTCGATTCACGGTCATTATCTCCTCTGATGCTCAGAACAGCCGAGGGGGCAGTTATGGACATGAAATTCACTCTGAGTAATGGAGGAGGAGGGGACGTCTGCCCAAGGTCACAGGGGCTCCAGGCTTCTATGTCCCAGCCCACACTCCTGCCACATGCACTGGCTCTCCCCTCTTGGACTTGGTTCGAGGGTTTTGGGTTGGCTAAGAACAGAGACCACAAAGGACAGCTCAAGTCAGGGGCTGCTGGCAGGCTGCTGAGGAAGGTTTTCCAGGAGCAGGAGTGGACAGGAAGGCCTTTCCAGGCCTGTGGTGTTGGAGCTCAGAGTAGCAGCTGCCCCTGCTTCTCAGGGAACACTGAGGTCAGCTCCATTCCCCAGCCTCTGCTCCCACTCTCAGGACCCAAGTCCACACGGGGAGGATGTGATTGGCCCAGCTCCCTTCTGCTCAGGCTGCTGTTTATGCATCTAACCTGTATCCCGTCAGATGTTATAGATGGTGTGGCCAGTGAGGCCCAATTTGAGGCTGTTTTCCCCATAAGCAGAGCTAGAACAGAGCAGGGGGAAATTTATCTCTGTTGCTCAATAGCCTTTGAACCACAGAGTTGGGTGTTTTGTATCTTACAGGACAGTGAGCTCCTTGTCACTGGGAGCATTCAAACAGAGGGTGGCTATTTTACTAGGGATACTATAGCTCAGACACTAGGAGAAGCTTACTATAGGCTTGTTACTATGTATCCAGAGTTATTCCCCCATGTTGTGACCAGGGCTGGGGAAATGGAGATACATTCTATGGCCCAAGATCGAGGCAGCCATTCAGCTTTGAACTTGAGACCTCTCTCGTTAACACAGAGCTGTAGCCGGCTGAGCTAATAAACAGTTTCGTGGCAGCCGTTTTTCCATCAAACGCATATGCTGTTTCCTGACTTCTTAACGCAGCATGCTATTTATACCAGTAGATCCATTCATTCTTAATGAGCCACGGTTGTGGATTGTAAAATGTTTTATTTTCAGACAGGATTGCTCACTGCCCAGAGCCAGTTGTTGCTATGCTGCCTTGCTTCTTTCTCTGTTCCTGAGAAATTAGCATTTTGGAAGCTCCTTGGGGGCACTTAGCTGCCCTCTCCCCACCCCCCAATCATCCCAGTGTTTCCCCAGCAGATTCAGGACTTGCTGTTTCTGTCACATCAGCCTGGACATGGTGCATGGACTCCCTGCAGCCTTCAGAGCAGCTGGGAATGCATGTTGTGTGCAGCGGGGTGGGGGAGGCAGGCTGGCCAAGGCTCAGAGAAGCAGGCAGAGCAGAGCAGGAGGGCTTCTGTGCTTGGAGGCGAGGAGCCATCTGTCCTGAGAGGTTGGACATTTGCTGGTATTGTAGGTCACAAACTGATGGAACAGTGACTCCCCCTGACTCACTGCTTTAAATTCAGTGACAACGTTTTTTAAAAGGTAGAGAATTCTCATTAAAAAGAATATAGAGTTCTGGCTTCTTTTTTGAAAATCAGAAGGTCTGGCCATACTGCCCCTCCCTGGATAAATTGGACAGGCTAAATGGCAGCTTCCCCCTTCACACAGACCCTGCAATCTCTGCTTTGCCACAGTCTCCACCCCTCCCTATTGTCTCATGCTTTTTTTTTTATGTTTGGTACTGTTATTTTGTTTTTTAACTGCTGCACTGGGTCTTCCTTGCTGCATGTGGGCTTTCTAATTAGAGAAAGCTGTGCGTGGGCTTCTCATTGTGGTGGCTTCTCTTGATGCAGAGCACAGCCTCTAGGCATGCGGGCTCAGTAGTTGTGGCTTGCTGGTTCTAGGGCAGGTGGTGGGCAGGCTTCAGGAGTTGTGGCACACGAGCTTAGTGGCTACGGCTCTCAGTCTCTAGAGCACAGGCTCAGTAGTCGTGGTGCACAGACTTAGCTGCTCCACAGCATGTGGGACCTTCCCCGACCAGGAATTGAACCTGTGTCCCCTGCATTGGCAGGCGGATTCTTATCCACTGTGCCACCAGGGAAGTCCATCTCTCATGTTCTTTGATCATTGCCCTTGCTGGGCTAATCTAAAGAAAGTTAAATAGTTCTTGTTTCTACATCCCTGTGAAAGTAAGAGAATAGAAGTTAGACCTGTTGTCAAAAAAAAATGGGCACACATCTCGGTAGAAGTGGAGAGTTCTCATATCCAGCCCGCCTCATTCACTACCCCTTCACCTGGAAGGCAGGAGCCCGACCAGGTCATATCTGTGGGTCCCTCCTTCTGATCAGACTCCGCAAATCCTGCCCACAGTGGTTCTGTGCCTTTTGTGGAGGTGACCCACCACCGTCGCCCCCAGGGCCTCATGAATAAGAACTAGAGGTCAGGCCGTGCAGAGCCCCTGTAGTTTTTGTGAGGGTGCGGTGGGTGAGGGTGTTTGCTTTCCCTGCTCAGTCACGTCTGACTCCTTTTCAACCCCATGGACTGTAGCCCACCAGGCTCCTTCTGTCCATGGGATTTTCCAGGCAAGAATACTGGAGTGGGTTGCCATTCCCTTCTCCAGGGGATCTTCCAGACCCAGGGATCATGTTGTTGTTTAATTTGGCTGCATCTTGTCTTATTGTGGCACACGGGATCTCCGATCTTCCTTGCAACGTGAGAAATCTTCATTCTGGCACATGGAATCTAGTTCCCTAACCAGGAACCCCAGCGGGGACCCTGCATTGGGAGCTCAGAGTCAACCACTGAACCACCAGGGAAGTGCCAAGCTCCTGTGTCTTAATGGGGACCCCCTGGGTCAGAAAACTTGACTTTTTGGAAGTCCTTCTTCCTCCCTGGACCTTGGTTTCCCTATGAGTAGGATGGGGCGAGGGGGGCCGGGACAGAGAGTGTATGCTCCTCCAGCTTTCCTATGTCACTGTCCTAAATCCAGGGGGATGAGGGTCTGTGGAGAGATTTCCAGCAGGTGGTACACCAGCTCTCAAGACCATATATTGAAGCTGTCTCTACCAGAAAGACCAGCCCCATCTCAACAGTGGCCACACGGACTCACCCACACACACATGCATACACACACATGCGTGCCCACAGTTCTGCTGTGTGCAGCCCTTGAAGTCCCATCACACTTCCCCAGCACCCCTTCCCTCCCCATGCTCCTGGTAGACAGTCGCTAAGTACCTGTGAACTTCCCTCGTGGTCCTGTGCCCAGCATCATCTCTCCTGCTTCATCATCACCTTCCATTTCTCTGTTTGTTTTACACCCTGCATGGGTTCTAGCTTCCTGGGGAGTTGGAAATGCCTGGGATTTTTTTATATATGAAGATAATAGAAACCACCAGATATACGCTGACAGATATGAGCTAGAAAGAGCTGTTCAGAGAGGAGAGAAGAGAGAGGCTGCCTTTGAATAATCTGAGAAGGGCGCTGTGTGTCCAACCCAGCCCCCTGAAAAAGCCATTGACCCAGGTCTTCATGGTGTAGGTCTGTGGTTTGGGTCCAGAAAAATTAAAAAGGCCTGGCTGGACAGTCCTGTGTGTGGCTCCTACGAGGCGCTTGAGGACAGGAATGCCATCCATGCCATCGGGGGCAGGAGAAGCAGGCAGTGGTGCTGAGTCTCCTGAGCCCACTGAGGACCTCGCTGGGGCAAACATGGACAGTCGGCTCTCCGAGCGGCCACGGTTCCTCCAGGCTCAGATGAGGGCCTGGGCACCGCGGGCCTCTGGGCGAAGGAAGCAGGTCTCAGGCCTCAGCTGCCTGGACTGCAGCCCATGCTGGGTTTTGTGTATTCGTGTGATCAACGCCCCCCTCCCACCGCCAACACCTGTACTGGAGGTACTACTGTTGTCCCATCTCACAGAAGAGGAAACTAAGGCTTGGAGGGGTCAGATAACTTGCCTTGTAACCTTGGTGTGGACAGAACGAGAAATCCCCATGGTGTTCAGGAAAATTTGCCCTTTTCCTAAGTCTCAGGGAAACCGAGGCCCTGGCCTCTTCTTAGATGGCTGTGTTTTGAAAGATAAGCCTCTGTGTTACTAATTTATCTTGACCTTCAGAGTCCTCGGTGAAGCCAAACGCTAGCTCGGGACAGGGGAGCTCCCCAGAAAAGGAGCCCGGAGCAGCCAGGAGCACCATTGTTCCCACTGCTGTGCCCCGCCCTGGGGGGCTTGACTTCCCAAGAGCAGGAGGCTCTCGTTAGCCAACCACGGAGGTCAGGGGCACGGCTGTCACTTCTATTTGTCCGAACCTGATGATAGCCTCAGCTGATCTGAGGACTCCAACTGCAAGGTGAGGCCTTGGGACTCCTTGCCGCCCCCCCACCCCACCTCACAGTCCCCATCTGAGCTGAATTGGGAGAGCAGGACCCAGCCCCACCCCAGGCAGCCTGACTCTAGCTAAGCAGATGACCTCAGCAGCTGCTGTTGTATAGTCACTAAGTCGTGCCCGACTCCTTTGCGAATCCATGGACTGTAGCCTGCCAGGCTCCTCTGTCCCTGGAATTCTCCAGGCAAGAATACTGGAGTCAGTTGCCATTTCTTTCTCCAGGGATCTTTCCAACCCAGAGATCGAACCCATGTGTCCTGCTTGGCAGGCAGATTCTTTACCGCTGAGCCACCTGGGAAGCCCTGGATGACCACAGAATTCTTGCCAAGTGCAGTACAGCGCTCCCCTCTCCGGCTGCTCACCTGTCTTGCTGTGTGAACCTACAACTTAATTCTACTCACTCTAGTTTTCTTGGTCTTTAGGGACCTGGGTGAAGAGAATAAATCTGGGCCCGCCTGCCTCATCTGACTCCAAAAAAAGCCCTCGGAGATAACAGGGCTGGCTGCCCTCGGCTCCACCACCCTCTCCCCGGGGCCTCCTGTCTATCTGGGGTGGAGGCCAGCCCCACGAATGGGGCTGGTTGATTCCTACTCGCTAGTCCAGCAGTGGCAGAAGAGGCAGGGAGCATCTGTCTGCCCAGTGATCTCCATACAGGAAAGAGGGGCTGGACTGCCCCTGCCTCAGTTGCTCCTGGGGTTCACATGGAGTCTGGGCAAAGCTGATAGCCCATCCCACACCCAGGATGAGATCAGATGCCATGGGCCTAGCAGGGGCTGAGATTCTAGGATGGGGGAACCTGAGGGACACACCCTGAGGCCAGACTCTGAGGGGATGTGCCAGACAGAGACCCAGAAACAGGTGGACAGAGAGGTAGAGTAACTGGAGAGCAAGAGAAACCAACCAAAATGGGAAGAGGGACCAAGAGACCAACGCAGGGAGACTTAGAACAATGGGGACACAAAGACCCACAAGAGAGGGAAAGACAAGAGAGGCAAAGGCAGAGAGATTTATTTTAAACCATCAGCAAGAGAGGCACAAAGAGATGAAGTCAGAGACACACAGACACATAAAGAAGGACAGAGAGAGAGCACTGACGTCATGGAATGGATGAGGCACATTTTATATCCCAGCAGAGGAGCTGGCAGGAGGTACGCACCCACTTTGCTGCATCTCTGCCATAAATCAGAAGCAATAACCTGCCAGAGGAAAATACTGCAGAACACACCCAAACTAGACCAGCCCCTCGCCCCCTAAGTGCCTAAGTCTAGAACCTTCCTCTTGAGTCTGTCCTGGCCCTGGAGAAACCCACCACCCAGCCTTTGCCTTTCCTGTCCTCTGTCAGGGATGCCTGGCATACCCCAGTCCCAGCATCTCTAGCTGCCTAAATCATGCTCATCTTTAAATTCCACCTCTTCCAGGAAGCTCTCCCTGACTTCTTTCCCTGAACACTCTCCACCCCTGCTCCAGAATAGTGGTATCATATTCTCTCTGGTAGAATCTGTTCTTACCTTCCATCTGTCCATTTCCCCCTTCCCTCTGGAGCTTCTCCAGCCAGGACAGAACCACAGGATGTCAATGCTGGCAACCACATCTCTATCGATTGGAGGATTCTTCTTCCTTATCCGGTGCCTCCTGTCTCTCTGCAAGCCCCAAGGAAGGAGTTAATTAAAATCGATGGCAAATGAATAAACAAGCACGAGAAACCTTCCACTCCCCACTTTCAATTCCTGGCCTGGTCTGGGCTGTCCCTGCTGAGGTCCCGGGGGGCAACCTAGAAGGGAAACCAAGGAAGGAGGTCCCGCAGCCTCACCTTCCCTCTGTGGTGGTCCTATGACTATCCCCACCTCAGAGGGGGAGGAAATGAGGCCAAGGGTGATCAGGCAGCTGGTAAGGGAGGGTCATCTGGATCTGCAGACTCCAGGCCAGGATGGAGGGAGGGAGGTGGACTCCAAGGCTCTCTGGCTCACTCAGCCCATCCTTAGGAGTATAGGCCCCCTGGGCTTGAGGCTATTTTTCTTTCTTCCTTACTAGGGTCCTGGGGGAAGTTTCCAAAAGCAAAGGGAGAACCTGTCCTTGGGTCTCGGGTTTGGAAGAGAAGGTTTGGCATAAACAGTGTACTCCCCTCGCCAGAGCCCACTCATCCCGTGTCCATGGCAACCGGCCTCCGACAGCCCCCCTCCATTAGTCCATCCCTGGCTCCGGCTGAGGCCGCTATCGCCTGTCGCCTGGCTTGTCCCACTCAAGTGTCCTTTGGGGAGGGGAGGCACCTGCTTGGTTGAACACCCAGCCCCAGCTGGCTGGCCACCACCTCGCTGACCACCATCCATCCTGCCGTCTCCATGAGGTGCCATGTCCTCTCCTGGGGAGGATTTTTCAGAAAGCAGTCAACAAGTATTTGCTGAGTGCCCACTTGGCCCAGGGCCCAGCACTGGGGGCTGAAGGAAGGAGGCAGACGCCGATTAAGATGTGACCCTGCCCTGAGCAACGCAGGCATCTGTAGGAAAAATAGTGAAACGCCAGAGGGTGTGTGAGAGGGGCGAGCAGTTGTAGGGAGAGCAGGGTTGGGGGCTGTCTTCCAACCTTGGGCGAGTGAAACTTTCCAACGTAGGCATGATTTGGGTTGGTTCCTAGAGAATGAATTGGAATCTCATTTTGAAAAATATTTATAGGCTCATATAGTTTTTTTAATATTTATTTATTTATTTGGCTGTGCTGGGTCTTAATTGCAGAACTGGAATCGTTAGTTGCAGCACATGGGATCCTGGGGCAAACGCCGGGAGACAGTGAAGGACAGGGAAGCCTGGCGTGCTGCTGTCCATGGGGTCGCAGAATCAGACATGACCGAGTGACTGAACAACAGCAATGTGTTTATTTATTTGGCTGCCCCACGTGTTAATTGTGGCTTGCCAACTCTTGGTTGTGGCGTATGAGATCTAGTTCCCTGACCAGGGGTTGAACCCAGACCCCCTGCCCTGGGAGTGAGGCGTCTTAGCCACTGGACCACCAGGGAAGTCCCTCAAATAGCTTTTTAAACTTGCAGTGCATTACGTCCTACTTGATCTTATTTTACTGTTATTGTTGTTATTGTCTCCATTCTACAGTTGAGAAGATTGAGGTTCAGAGAGATTAAGGTATTTGTCCAGAAGTGTCCAAAGCAGAGCCAGTATTCAACCCTAGATGCTGGGAGTGAACCAGGTGCTTTTCTCACCCACATGGCAGCTCCTGCCTGATGGGAAAAGGCATGTCGAAGGGACTGAGGATGAACGGGCCTGCCTGCAGGGGGCCAGAGGCCTTGGGATAAGCCCAGACCAAGGGATGCCCTTCATCCTGAAGGGAAAGAACAGAGATTCCAGCCACAGGTAGTCCTGGGTTCCAATCCAGCTCAGCCTCCAACAGACTCTGAAGGTACTATTGCCTTTGATGTCTCATGAAGCACAACTTGGAAATCTGAGTTCCCCTAGAAAAGGAGAGTCCACCCCCATGAGGTTGGCCCGGGCATCAAAGATGCTGAGTCCAGAGCCCATCCCCATGCCAGATGGTGTGGGCCATGAGTTCAGGATGCCCCCCCAAATAAAGTAGTTCATTTATCAAGCATCTGCCATGTGCCAGACACTGCCTGTGTTATTTCTGCTAATGCTCACGACAACTCAGGGAAGGATCCATCATTGCCCCCTTTCATAGGTGAGCCTGCCAAGCACAGAGAGGTAAAGGAACTGGCCCAAAGTCACACAGCTGGCAAGTGGCAGAGCCAGGACACTGTCTGTCTGACTCAGAGCCAGTAGCTCTTCACCACCCCCACACCTCTCTCCTGCTGCCGCCAAACAGAGCCGCAGACGTGGGAGGCATCTTGGTGGGATTTCGGGCTGCGAGCCTGGCCCCACTTGCGGGTGGCACAGCCATCACCTGTCCCTGTGGGGACATCTTTTTTACTCTTCTCTGCAGCTGCGCCAGCCTGGTGGGCTGGGTAAGGCTAATTGGGGATGTCTCTGCATTCCCCGGAGCCTTATCTTTCCTTTACAATAAAAGTTGGATTTTTTTTGTTTTTAATGAGAAAAAATTTTCCACCATCTGCCTTGCCTTGGCAGAATGTTTGCTGAAAATATCTCTTCCTCTCTAATTCTCATAATTTCTGGGGGCTTTGGGAGCCTCCGAGCAGAGCAGCAGCAACTCACAAGGGCCTCCCAAGCTCACAGGCTGCTGGTTGTCCTTGTGCCAGGCAGACGGATGTCGTGTGGCCCAGAAATCACATCCCCCCACCTCTCATCCAGAGAGGGGCACTGGGATCTCTCCACTGATGGAACAAAGCTGACCTGAAGTTGAATCCTAGGATTCAAGACCCAGCATGTCTAGGCCGTCTAGGTTGGCCTGTTTTTGTGTGAGAGGTGCCTGCAGGGTCACAAAGAGAGAGTAGCAGATCAGAGCCCAGGAAACAGGTCCCCTAAATCCTAGTGCAGGGCTGTGAGGTCAGGTAGCCAGCATCCTGCCTGTCCCCTGGACCGTTGCAGGCAAGGTGTCTCCAAGCCAGCAGCTGACACACATGTTCTTTGCAGCAGTTGGAAAAGACTTTCCAAAAGGAAAGACTTCCCCCCACCTTCATGTACCAAAACTCTTGAGTTTCCATGGTGACAATCAAATTGCAAATCCATCCAAGAGGAAAAAAAATACCCAGAGAAGTGAGCGTGGCTGGCGCTGGTGCTGTCCGCTGCTGAGGATGAGAGCCAGGCAGAGTGGGGCAGCCCTGCTGGGGCATGATGGGAAAATCTCAGGGATGCCAGGTCCCCAAGCAAGTGGTCCAGGGGCCCAGGCCACTGCAGCAGGGGGCCTCCTCCCTGCTCCTCCTGCCTCCTGGCAGAGTTCCAGTGAATCCACTTGGTGACACCTCCTTCTGGGGAAGCTATCAAGACAGTCTTCTCCCTGGTGTTTTCCCATTTTCCAACCTGAAAAATCAAGCGTGGGCAGAATACAAGCACTTGTCACCAATCAGGCCATCCTAGACTCAGCCTTTGGAGAATTAGAGGTAAAAAATCAGCCTTCAGACACACAGAGTGTTTTGAGGATGGAGGAGCAAGGGCCAAAAGATTTATGAGCCTAAAAGCTTTGTTAATAGACCTGAAAGATTTATGATCGCAGCTGCTGTGTAGAGAGAAAGGTGGCAACAGCAATCGAATGGCAAATTAACCAAGGTTTGGGTTTTACAGCGACATTTGGAGGGGGAGGAGGAAGAAAAACTTCTTCCTTTGCAGCTGGAGGAGAATTGAGGTAAACGGCATTTGCGTTGGGCAGTGTCCAGGGATGTTCTCCACATTGTCTCTTCAGCATCTTTCTTTCCCAATGACAGTAAGTACCAAGGCCAGGTGTCAACACTGCTGACTTCCTTGGGCTTATTCCTTTTGAGTGAGGTTTATTAGAGTGGATTAGAAACAGGATTGGGTTTGCATCACAGAGACCTTTAAGCTGAGGCTTGGCCCCCTGCTCGAAATCCCAGACACAATGAACAACAATGCTTGAGCCAAGGGAGATGCATTCAAAAGGAATGAGGCCTCAGCTGGCTGCGTCTCTGCTCTGCGACACCTTTGTGAGCTTAGTTGTCGTCTAGCGCTGTTCCCCCCTCCCATGGCTATGGCCCTTGGGGTTCTATACAAGGAGACAAAGAACAAGCCCACTGACTGTCTCTTGCAGAGGTTATTTTTTCTAAACTTTGCATGGTATAGGCACCATATGGGAACCAGGCAACATGGTGCCCAAGCCATACCTCCAGGGTTGGAGCTTTGGACAAGACATACCCCTCCCAGCAAAACACTCTTGCAACATAGCTCAGCAGTATTCTTGCAACTTAAGCCCACTCTCAACCCAACACTGTGACCAGGTATCACAGATGACAGGACAGGGAGGAGAGTGAAGGAATGAGGTGAATGGGCTGGCCGCCACAACCCGGAGCTTTGGGAAGTCCTTTCCCATTGTCTCTTTCAAGTTCTTGGTATGTCATGCCCTGCGGCAGCTGCTGATTAGCACCAAAGGATCCAGGCAATACTTCCATACCATGAAGCCCCATGTCATGTCTCACTATCCCCTACTGCCCCAGCCTCATATTTCCAACCCCACCCTAGAATTACAAAGATCCAGCATATCCAGCATGGGGCAGACAGAACATTCCAAGTCAGGAAGAAGGAATAAATCGCCCTTAAGCATCTCTACCAGAGAGATGAGAAAACCAATGTGGAGATCAGTCACTGTGTTCTCCTCAGGGACTTCCCGCTGCCTAACAGGCTGCTGGACACCTTCCTGCTGGGGGCAGGGGCAGAATATTCCAGATCCCTTTGCATCTGCCCCAAAGGAGAGCTGCTTGCTCACTCCTGCCCCCTCACACTCCCTTTGTCTGGGGACCCACAGGGTTGGCGGTTAGTCAGTCAATGCATGAGTCAAAAAATACGTAAATGCTTATAAAATGAATACCCATAAAATCAGATCTCGGTGGATTATTGATCATAGAAACCCAGTCTGGGACCTAAAAAGCAATTGAAAAATAAGTCAGGCCTTTACTTACTTTTCTCAAATACAACGAATGGGGCAGGCGTGTGGATCCCAACCCCTCCAGTCTCCATCTCCTTTTGATTCTAGATCTGGAAAGCTCAAAAAGCCAAAGCAGAACTCTCCCTTGAGGGCAAGGAGAGAAAGAAACACCGCAGAAAGAGCAAAATCCTTAAGCAGACAGAGGCAGGCAAAGCTGGAAACAACCCGTTAGCATCCCTCTTGCCCCACCCCCAGGATCAGGTCTATGGGAGAAGCACGCCAGGCTCAGTCATGGTGTGATTTGGCCCCTGCTTTCAGGAACCTCCAGGCCTGCTGGGGGAAAACACACATACAACACTTAAAGCAGAAAGTTTTGTTGCTGCAGGTGTAGCAGAATACACAGCATGTTCAGCCAACCAGATGAAGACCATAGAGGGCTTCCTGGAGGAGGTGGAACCCAAACTAAGCCAGGAGAAGAAGGGTGGGCAGGGAATTCTGGGGAGAGGAAAGCCAGTCCCTGCAGGAGGTGCTGACAGTTTGGCAGGAGCTCCAGGTGGCCTAGGGCCAGAGGAGCCTCAGGTAGGAGAGCTGGTTGTGCAGTTGTGGGGAATGAGGCTGAAGAAATAGAGGATGGTGGGAGTTTGGGCTCTTGCTTTGCTGTCTTTAAAGTGAAAGTGTCAGTCACTCAGTTGTGTCTGACTCTTTGCGACCCCATGAACTGTAGCCCATCAGGCTCCTCTGTCCATGGGATTCTCCAGGCAAGAACACTGGAGTGGGTTGCATTCCCTTCTCCAGGGGATCTTCCTGATCCAGGGATTGACCTGGGGTCTCCTACATTACAGGCAGATTCTTTACTGTCAGAGCCACTTAAGCTCAGCTTCAATTTAAAGAAATGGAAACTGCGAATCACAGGCAATGCAATATAGATGGAGTTTAGACATGAAAGACCATGTGGGCTGATCTCAAAGAAGCACCCAAGCCCTACATCAAAAGATTGGCAAATGGATGTACATTTCTATGCTTAAAATGAAAATAGAGTGTTTAATGTATGAATAGATCCTGTATTATGACTCCCACTGTTGACTAACCAGCCAAATATGGTCCCATTTAGTCTAGAAAAGAGGGTTTCTACCACAGTGGGTGTTCACCGTGGGTGCTCCCCCTCCCCTCCCCTCTCCCAGGATTCTAGCCCCACCAGCCTGGCTCCCTTCTGCGTTCACAAGACCCCACTGGGAGTTGCTGGATGAGCTGGGATGAGAGCCCAGACCTGCTGGCTCTGAGTTCAGTTCTCCCAGTGGAATCAGAGTGGTTATAAACACAGTCTGTGGAGCCAGCCCACCAGAGTAAGCATCCCATTGTGGTCAAGGGCCTCGGTTTCCTTGCCTGGGAAATGGGGACAATGCTATTTCCTACCTTGCAGAACTGTTCTGAAGCTTCTGCTAGTTAGCATAGGTCAGGGGCCTGGAGCGCTCTGTCAGGTCAGCAAGGACTGGAATTATTCCTGCAAGGCATCACTGGATGCCTTTAAGCATTGCCAAGTGCATGCTTCAGAGTAGTTGGGCCTGCACCCAAGTGGCTAGTTGGCTCCTCCCAGCAAGAGGCTTCTGATCCAGCCCCAGGGAGGGGCTGATGCGTGGAGATGGGCTGCCCCGGCACTCACCTCTCTGCCTGGCGGAAAGGAGTCCCCTGCCATCCTCGTGCCCCAAACACCAGGGCCGGCGGAGGTCCCATGCCCTCTTGTCTTGGCAGGAGGAGGAGGCCTGCCCTGGTCCGCTCTGTCGGACACACCTGCTGGCAGTGGCTGGTGGGGGGTGACATCCTCTGCTGGTGTCTCTTTTCCAGCGGTTTCCAGTGACAATGACAGCGACTCTGATCTCAGCTCCTCCAGCCTGGATAGCAGACTCCCACTCGCTGGGGTCAGGGACCCGGAAGGCAACAGACTCTGGGGGGAACCAGGTAAGTGACTGACTTAGCTGACAGGAAGTGCAGGGAGCAGCCCTGTTTGCTTCCCAAGCCCCAGGGGCGGTGGCTCCCCTCCTTCTGTGGCCTCTGCTTCCCAGCAGCTCCTCAGTGGGGCTTGGTGGACCGGTTCTAGATCCAGGAGGCAAAGTGGGCCTTTGGCTGGGACGACTGGGAGCTACAGGGGTGGCCCCACTCAAGAACAGATGGAAAAGGGAGTTCCTGGTGGCCTAGTAGTTAGGATTCTGGGCTTCCACTGTGGTGGGTTCAGTCCTTGGTCAGGGAACTGAGATCCCGCGAGCTGCACAGAGCAGCCAAAAATTAAAAGTCACCACAAACAGACGGAAGGGAGGCTCAGGTGTACATGCAGAGAAGGTCTAGGGGCACATTTTCCTTTCCACACATGAGGGGCCTTCCCAGGAAAAGGACCAGCTTCATTCACAGTTGCTCCAGAGGTTAGAACTGGGATATTTGCAAGATGATTCGGAGGCTGACTTTTAGTACATAAGAAGAAAGTGTTTCAATAACTGCCTCAAGCTGAAAAGAAATGGAAAGCTGGGTGATCTCCTGCCAGAACTGATATGGAAGACATTCTTGCAAGGGTGCCTATCTGCACTCGATAAGAGATGCCAAATGCCTGGCACACATACTTTTACTTCTGCTCCTGTGCCCATGGCAGACATTGCTAGTTGATCATGATACTCTCTCCCAAAGAGCCTGACACGGGCCTTACAATCCTTCTCCGTGCAGTTTTCCAAGTGATCAGTGTCAGTAGGCAGAGATGATGCATGGGGTTTAAACTGTCCCTAGACCAGATGACCTTCTAGTCCCCTTTAAGCTGAAGATTCTCTCTTAGGAAAGTGTGGAGCAAACTCACCTGCCAGCCTTGGTTTCTGGGGCAGGCTGTATACTTCTGTCCCTCCCCTCACCATCATAGCCTTCACCCTTTCTTTTCATACCAACTCTCAGCTATGACCAAGTGGGTCCAGGAGACAGAAAGATAGAGTAGAGTCTTGCAGACCCCATCTCTGCTCTCTCAGCAGGCAAAGACTAGCAACTGTGTCTGAATGAGGATTCCTTAGTTACTAAAAGCAGCAGTGAATGTCCCTCTTGTTGTGTTACCAGATATATACATACTTCCCCTACCACATGCTCTTTCTCTGAGGGCATTGTCCATTTTCATGTTTCATAAGGAACATGTAACTACTACTTGTTCCTTAGTTAAATGACCCAAGGGCCCATTTGATTGTCTTTGTAAGATTGTGGGCCAGTCAGCAGCGGCCAAAGGGTGGGGGTCCCACTAGACCATGGCAACCATGTGAATAGGGGAGAAGGGGGTGGCTGTTCTCAGGGGGAGGGGCCCTGGCAGACAGTCGCATAGATACAGGTCACAATTCCAAATGAGACTAGATTAGCTCCTTTTCCAGGCTGAGTTCCTCCCTGTCTCAGTTCAAGGCCCAAAGGGCCCAACCCCGAGCCAACCATGGGGTCTTCTTGCAGGTGGCAGTGTGGAGTCACTGAAGATGGGGCCCACCCGCCCAGCCAGCTGCCTCTCGGGGAGCCAGAGCAGCCTGGCCAGCGAGACCGGGACAGGCTCTGCCGACCCACAGTGGGGCCTTGCACCCTGGCCGGATCCAAAGGGCCCTGGTGAGTACCAAGCCACTTTCCAACCCGCCCACCTCCTCTCCATCTGCCCCCCACCCCTGTGGCCTGCTCCACTCCCCGTAGCCTGCCTCGGCCTCATCTGTGCTCCAACACTGGAGAGCACTAGGGGATGTTTTCAATTCTCTGTGTTCACTTAGCACTATGCCAGGTGCTGGGGGATCCCAGGAGAGCCAGACGCATCCCTGCCCACAGTGAACAAAGGGAGGGACGCAATCTCGAGGCTGACCATCTCTATCAGTAACAGTGGTTGTTACCATCCTCAGTTTTATAAAATGTAATCTTTCCAAGTATTTCACCACCCCCGTAAGAGTCGCAGTAACTCCGCTCGGAGAATACCTACTGTCCACCAGAGGGTGTGCCCAGCCTGGGCCAGGTGTGGTGGGGGACAGTCTGAGAACTCCAGAAACTTACCACATAGCTAAAGAAGCCAAATCAGCTCGCCCCAAACAGAGCCCAGGCCAAAGCAGACCCAGACCCTAAGAGGGGAAATCGGGATCTGTGGAGCCTGGCCCGCCCTGCACATCCAAAGGCAACTTTCACTCTCTTGGCAAAGTAGTCAGGGGGCTTGCTGCTGCTGCTAAGTCACGTCAGTCGTGTCCGACCCTGTGCGACCCCATAGACAGCAGCCTACCAGGCTCCGCCGTCCCTGTGATTCTCCAGGCAAGAACACTGGAGTGGGTTGCCATTGCCTTCTCCGAGTCAGGGGGCTTATTATCCCCATTTGATGGGTGTGGGAGCCAAGGCAAGAATCCAAGCTCCCACCTGCCCCGGCCAGCCTCAGACCATCATGCAATCAGGAGATAAGGGGGTCCTCACTCTCAAGTGGGAGAAAACTGCAGGTACAGGATCAGCCCCTGGCCTCCTTCCAGAAAGAAGCCCCAGCTGGACTGAGTGCCTCCACAGCCAGAAGATCCACAGGTGCACACTGTGTGGGTCAACACAGCAGCTGATGCCCCTGCTGGGTGCAAGGACAGCTGTGGGAGCCTAGTGGGGTGGGGTCACCCACCGGGGAACCCCGTGGGAGCCCTCATCCACTCTTGCTTTGCCCCCCCCCCTTCCTGCATTCTCCCTCATTATGAGCCTGAGAAAGAGAGATGCAGACTGTGACATGGGGGGGCAGGTCTCAGGGAGGGAGGCGCCACGGACATGGTTTGGGTCCTCTCCCATCGCCCTTGCCTCCTGCAGTCCCCCACAGAGGGCAGTTTGGAATCCAGCAGGCCCCAGCTCTGCCATCTACACCCATGGGAACCTGGGCAAACCGTCAGGTCGAACCACGTACAACTGCGTTTTTGTAGATTAAAAATAGTTAAATATTGGCAGTTGCATAGGGTTCAATCTAATATTCGATCTCTCAGCACCCAGTTGCATTATCACGAAAAGTGGGGATCATGTTGTGTCCCTCCCGGGTTGCAGGGAGGGTAAGCCCCAGGGTCCACATGGGGTACCTACCTATGTAGGCCATGAGATGATCTATATGCCGTGTGGCCCAGCACATAGACAGGGTTCCAGGGCTTAATTTTTCCTTGGACAGGACTGGCTCAGAAGGTCTTCTGTTCTGACATCCTTTTTTTTAATTTTTATTTTCTAAGTTTTTTTTTCTTGAATGTGGACCATTTCTAAAGTCTTTATTGAACTTGTTACACTATTGCTTCTGTTGTTTATGTTTTGATTTTTTTTTTTTTTTTTTTGCCATAAGGCATGTGAGCTCTTAGCTCCCCAACCAAGGATCGAACCTGCACCTCCTGCTTTGGATGGCAAAGTCTTAACCACTGGATGACCAGGGAGGTCCCTCTCATGTCCATTTGCTCCTGCTGGCATCCCAGGATCGCCTGTGTTGATTAGCCCGGTGTTGATGGCCACACTGGAGCACGGGGAGTGGGCAACTTGCCTGCAATGTCTCGGCGCAGTCGAGCAGGGCTGGGCCCAGGGCTTGGCCCCCGGTCCTCCCCAGCCCTCCCCCGCTTAGTTTCAGATGGGGCGACTACTTCAGGGGCAGGCCGCTCCAGCAAGGAGTCCACCTTCCCTGCGTTTCATTCCCGAAGTTCACACTGTCTCTGGGACGGGACTCTGCTTCTGCTCACTCTATTGTGGCCTTTCTTCTCTCTCTCTCAAAGGTAAAAGGCACACCTGGGCCAGCCCCCGCTGCTGACGTGGGCTCCGATGGTCCCCTCCACCTGCCCTGACAGAGGTGCGCTTGGTGCATGGGGCAGAATTTCCAGTGGAAGAGCTTGAGAGAGGGAGAGAGACAGCTGGAGTCAGACCCCTCCTGGTTCCTTCCTGACCAGTCCTGGAGCCCTTGGCCGCCAGCCCTGTTGGACGTGACCTCTAACTCAACAAACCAGTGTTTGGGGGGCTGAGTCTGCTCCCCTGCACCCAGTGCCTTTCTGCACCCCTTCTTTCCTGGGAGCCCCCCACCCCTACCCCAGCTACTCCACTCCACCCTGACCTTTATTTATTGCCCTCCCCACTTCCCAGCCTACCCCTGTGTTCATTTTAAGTTTGCTTTTGTCTTGGTTGGACTAGAAGGGCCTTCAGACCCACCTGTGGGGCCTTCCTATGTGCACTGTTATTTCAGAGGTGGGGCTTTCTCCATATTTGTATTCATGGAAGAAGACATCCAGGCCTGAGGGTGACCCTTCACTGAGGAGCATGGCCCCTAGAGAGGAGGCCAGTGGAGGTGGGAGGAGAGGTCCACCCCCCTTCCCCTCTTGCTGCAGCCCCCAGAAATAGATACAGTCACCTCCCTCCTAGCCCAGGAGCTGCTCTTGAACTTGGTTCTCTGTTGGGTCTCTTGGAAGCCCTACCCCCAAGTTGGTGAAGCTGGAAAGGGTTCTGAGGAACACTGTGAATTCACTCACTGAAGAGCAGCCTTCAGCTGAGTTCCCTGCTGGGGCGTGAAGCTCCCTAAGCCATTAATTCACTCCTCTTCAGTAGGCTCAATTTGGCAGAAAAACACTTAATTCAGAGTGCAGGCCGATGCTTCTGGAAAACTCTTCTTGTAGGAGAGAGAATGTGTGTGTGTGTGTGTGTGTGTCTGTGTGTGTCTGTGTGTGTCTGTGTGTGTGTGGTGCCCACACCCTCCCATCCTTCCTGCTTGGCCCATGCCTGGTCCTTGAAGGGCCTTCCTCTCCAGGCTCTCAGACCCCCACTATTAGCTCTTTTGCCCTTGTCGCTGGCAGACATTTAAAAAAAAAAGTTCTGTTTCCCTGTGACAAGTTATGCTTCAGAATAAAAACAATAAAGATTAGAATTTGCATTGAGCCAGTGTGTTGATCAAAAGGCCACAGTCACTTGTGTATCTGAGATGCATAAGCAGAGAAATGGATGGAGAAAGAAAAATGGGGTACAGTGGCTGCTGGGACACTTGCTAAGCTTCAGTAGAAGGAATAAGCTAAATCTGCGTGGGTTAGAAGGGCTCACAAACCTAATGCTGAAAAACAAGCCCATCAGTGTGAAAATAAAAAGTTAAGTATATGTGTAAACAATCAAAATGAGTTATATTAACTCATACCTACATGTGTAAAAATGTTTGTGAAATGGACAAGGACTTCTAGTTAAACACAGTGGACTGAACACATTTGGGTGTTCTCTGCCTCTTGAACCCCACTAAAATGACCTAAAGGAATGAAAATGGCATGAACTACAAAAATGGCCTTACCCGTCTCCTGAGAAACCTGTATGCAGGTCAAGAAGCAACAGTTAGAATCAGACATGGAACAACAGATTGGTTCAAGATCAGGAAAGGAGTATGTTCAGGCTATATATTATCATCCCGTTTACTTAACTTATATGTAGTACATCATGTGAAATATGGGCTGGATGAATCACAAGCTGGAATCAAGATTGTTGGGAGAAATATCAACAACCTCAGATATGCAGATTATATATACCACTCTAATGGCGGGAAGTGAAGAGGAATTAATGACCCTATTGATGAAGGTGAAAGATGACAGTGAAAAGGCTAACTTACAGCTCAACATTCAATAAACTAAGATCATGGCATTGGCTCCCATCATTTCATGACAAATAGAAGGGGAAAAAGTGGAGACAGTGACAGATTTTATTTTCTTGGGCTCCAAAATCACTATGGACGGTGACTGCAGCCATGAAATTAAAAGACACCTACTCCTTGGAAAGAAAGCTCTGACAAACCTAGACAGCATATTAAAAAGCAGAGATGTCACTTTGCTGACAAAAGGCCATATAGTCAAAGCTGTGGTTTTTCCAGTAGTCATGTGCAGATGTGAGAGTTGTATCGTAAAGGAGACTGAGCACTGAAGAATTGATGCTTTCAAACTGTGGTACTGGAGAAGACTCTTGAGAGTCCCTTGGACAGCAAACGTATCAAACCAGTCAATCCTAAAGGAAATCAACCCTGAATATTCATTGGAAGAGCTGATGCTGATGCTGATGCTGATGCTCCAATCCTTTGGCCACCTGATGCAAAGAGCCAACTCATTGGAAAAGACCCTGATGCTGGGAAAGATTGAGGGCAGGAGGAGAAGGGAGCGGCAGAGGATGAGATGGTTGGATGGCATCACTAATTCAATGGACATGAGTTTGAGCAAGCTACAGGATATGGTGAAGGACAGGGAAGCCTGGCATGCTACAGTATGTGGGGTCACAAAGAGTTGGACATGAGTTAGTGACTGAACAACAACAAAGGCGGCAGCAGTACGTAAGAGAGGTCTAAACCTTTGGAAGATGGAAGAGTAAAACTTGTTTAGTGCCAGGTTCTCCCACCCCCTGAAATGTCTACAAGGGAAAAAGCCAACTGGTAACAAGTCAGTTGGCTGTGCAGAATCCTCCAAATGCTTCAAACATGGAGGGACCAGGTGTCCCCGAAGTGGAAGTTCAGGATGGATGTGAAAATAGTATTGATTGAAAGAAGTGGTTAGACCCAAGCCCAGATGGCATGTGACCACCCTTCTCTGACTCTGGTAGAAGATGGTTTACAGCTGGCCAAGGCTGAGGTAGAAGGATTCTGGCTCAGGAACCCCAAGCCCAGCCAAAGGCTGGAGTGAGGTGATAGTTAATGGGGAGACCATCAGCTCCCTTCCTCGGCCAACAGCTGGGACTGTTCCCCATCCAGCCACCCCCAAGACAGGACATTATTGAATTTCTCTCTGGGAAACCAAGTAAAGAGAAAAGATCGAGAGATCCTGAAATTGACAATTCCCCAGTATCTACCCAGGTGCTACTGTGAGGCCCGCATTCCCAAGCCCTGCCCACAGGCACAGAGCTACCTGTTAGCTTTCCTGTGTTGCAGTCATGGTGATAACAATCGGGGGCACCAGCAGTTGACTAAGACCAACAGTCAAAGATACAGAGACTCCAATACACAGAAGAAAGGGGTCAGAGGACATTCCTCTGAAAGTATTTGTCCATGAGACAGGAAGAAAGTGTCATTTTTTAAAAGGAAGTGTTAAAGCTCTTGAATATTAAAAAATATATATATAGCATAGGTTTTTAAATGCACTATAAGGGATGGAAATATGAGAGAGAACCTTCTAGACAGTAAAACACTGAAACAGAGATGTTAAAATAGGGAGAAAAATCCCATACAGTTGGACAACCAACTGTCAGGTCCATGCAGAAGGTCTAATTTCCAACTGATAAGAATTGCAAGCCGAGAAACAGAAAAGAGAGGAGAGAAAATTGTGGAAGAAATGATACAAGAATATTTCCCAGAACCGAAGGCAAAGAACTTCCATAGAGCGAGAACCTGCCAAGTGCGGGGCACGGTGACATAACCGCAGCCGTGTGGCCAGCCGCCACCCTGGTGAGGCGTCACGTGGCAACACCTGTAGATGAAGATGCTCCTGGCCTGCAGCTGCAGGGCAGTTACCCGAAGTCTTGCTAAAACAGATTCTCACCCACCAGGTCGGGGTCAGGGGCTGGAGCATGCTTGTCTCTCAAGTTCTGTTACGATGCCGATGCTGCTGGCTAGAAGACCACACTGTGGTCCAGGGAAGTGGTGGTCACCACTGACGGCTCATTGGAGTCACCTGATGAGCTTGCCGAACACTCTTGCTGGACACACCCCCAGAGATTCTGGTCTCATCAACTTGGGGCCCAGCCTCGATATCAGGATTTTGTAAAGCTCCCCTGATGACTCTGTGTGCTGGCAGAACTGAGAATCATTGCCCTATAGAAAAACTCTTCTCTGTGAATTCCAAAAGATGTCCGTAGGATGTTTAGAGCAGTACCTTTTTACTAGCTAAAAACTGGAAACAACCTCAATACCATCCACAGAAGAAAAGATCCCTAAATTGTGATATAGTCAAACATGCCCCGCTCAATAGGGATGAGTCTCACAAACAACGCTGAGCAAAGAAACAGATGGTAGAAAAAAATAAATACATTATGACACCATCTATGTGGAGATTTTTAAAACATGCAAAAATGTTATGTATTAACATATATTTTATGCAGTGGAAGAATAAACTCATAGGAAGGATAAACAACAGATTTCAAGATACATCTTGAGAGGAAGAGGCATAAGGAGTGGTTTCAACTTTACTGGTAATGTTTCCTTCATCTCAGTGATAGATTGATGGGTTTGGAATATTGATAGTATTTCATTATATGTTATATTTGTGTTATTTATATATGTCTGAAGTATTTCTGAATAAAAATTGTAGGAAACGTGGGAATACCCTAGAAGTCCCATGGTTAGGACACCATGCTACCACTACAGGAGGTGCAGGCTCAATCTCTGATTGAGGAACTAAGATCCTGCATGTGGCAAGGAGTGGCAAAAAAAAAAATAGGGAACTCTAGCAAGCCTTTTTTCTTTTTTTGGCTGTACCATGCAGTGTATGTGGGTTCTTAGTTCCCTGACCCAGAACTGAACCTAGCCCCCTGCATTAGAATACAGAGTCTTAACCACTGGACCTCTGGGCAAGCCCCTCTAGAGCAAGCCTTATCATGAAATTTTAGGATACCAGGTAAAAAAATCCTAAAACCTTCCAAAGAGAAAAAAAAAATTTAACAGGCCATATACCAAGAGCCAGGGATTACAATGGCTTTGAAATTCTCAAATCAAATTTGGAAGCCAGAACACAGTGAAGAAGTATCTTCTGAATCCTGGCAGGAAATTATTTCTAATCTGGATTTATATCCACTCAAATCTCAATGATGGTAGAATGAAAATATTTTCAGACTTGTGAGGATTCTTTTTTTTAATTTACCTCCCATACATTCTTTCTCAGGCAGCTGCTACAGGATGTGCTCCAACCAAACAAGGGAGAAAACCAGGAAAGAGGATATGGAAACGCAGGAAACTGGAGCTCTGATACAGGAGAGGCGCAAAGAGAGTCCCCAGGACACTGGCAGCAGCTGCGGTCAGGGGCTACAGGCCAAGCCAGCCCAGATTGGAGCATGAGGACAGATGAGGTACATAGGGTGTACAAACAGGATAGGAAGCATCCCCGTGTTAGAGAGATTGAAAATAATGTCATGATAGTTCGTATCATGACATATAATATACAAAACTGAAAGATCAAGAAATAGAATCAGCAGGAGATTTCAGTTCAAAGGTAAACACCAGTGGAGATGGCTAAGAGCTCTGCTGCAGCTGCTGCTAAGTCGCTTCAGTCGTGTCCGACTCTGTGCGACCCCACAGACGGCAGCCCGCCAGGCTCCGCCGTCCCTGGGATTCTCCAGGCAAGAACACTGGAGTGGGTTGCAATTTCCTTCTCCAATGCAGGAAAGTGAAAAGTGAAAGTGAAGTCGCTCAGTCGTGTCCGACTCTTCACCACCCCATGGACTGCAGCGTCCCAGGCTCCTCCGTCCATGGGATTTTCCAAGCAAGAGTACTGGAGTGGAGTGCCATCACTTTTTCTGGCTAAGAGCTCTAAGAGTTACCAAAGGAGGGACTTGGAAGTGGGGGTAGGGGATTGCTACCCTATGTTATAAAGTTTGCAGGACAATTTTTTTTAATTTATATTTATTTGGCTGTGCCTAGGTCTTAGTTGTAGCATGTGGGATCTGGTTCCCTGACTAAGGATCGAACCTGGCCCCCCTCCCCATTCGGAATACAGAATCTTAGCCACCAGGGAAGTCCCCAGTGATAATTTTTAAATTGTGTATTATGTTACATTTCTAACAATGGAATTTTTAATGGAAAAATACGTATCAAATAGGATAAACCCATTGTGAGAACACTGAGGCCATAGCTAGCAGGTAAGTAAGGAGGCAATGAGGACCTGCTTGGCAGAGAAAATGTAGCCCCAAAAGGTCCCTGTGTACAAACATCCTGTCTGTAAGGAGCTGTTGCTGCTGCCCCTCAGCTCTCAGGAACCTCCATGCTGGGACCAACACCCCCTCAGACCTGATGTACCACCACACTCAGCTCCCACTAGAACCCCATGGCCAGACCAGACCCAGTCCAGGAGAGGGACCCAACCCCTGCAGCCTCCAGGCTGAAACCCAAACATGCTTCCTAGAGGACTGATAGGGTCCTGAAGAGGTTTCATCACGTGTTAACCCCGAAGCCCTCAGCTTTAGGGCAGACAGGGATGCCGAACCCCCTACCAGGGTCTGGAAGCTGCCAGGAGTCAAGGCTTCTTTGTGGGATGTCTGGGAGCCAAGAAATCCTTTCCTTATAAAAATGAAAGGATTACTTTCTGAGTCTTTAAGCAACCAACTTGCAAGTTAACCTTTGGACGTGAGACTCTTGTGCCTAGCCATGGAGGAGATTCTATGCCATCTATAAAAATAATAGAGTGCAGAAGAACCTTGATTTGTCCCAAATATCAGATAACCCAAGTAATCCCTAAAGAGGCCACAGGTGGAAAGTTCATGAAATTTGAACACTGGTTTCAAATCCCAGCCCTACTACTTAGTTCCTGAAATTATGGGTACTGCCCTGTCTCTACTTGCTAATCTGTAAAATGGGGATAATACTTCCTTCATGGGATTGTTATCCCATGAAGCACATGTAAGACTCCTACCCTGCTCTTAGTCATGACTCCCATAGGATTCAGATGTGGCGTTTGCCTCGGAAGTTGTTGAGACGATCTAAGAAGGTAAGTTCGGTGCTTGCATCGACCCTGAGGCCCAGCAGATGGTCATGTTCTTCCCCTTGGGGAACAAGAGTTCATCCACCCAATACTGACTGGCAGCTACTGGGCTGTGAAGTGCAGTGTTAGAGGCTGAGGTTCAGTAATGGGGGACAAAAAAGACATGGCCCCCACCCTCCTGCAGCATCAGAATCACCCAGTGGGTTTGTTAGAACGTAGGTCCCTGGACCGCACCCCACAGCTTCCCTCAGAGGTCCAGGGAGGGGCTGAGAACGTGCATTTTTAAGTGCCCAGATGATGCTGACCCTCCCCACTGGGAGACAACTTAGAGACCGATAAATCTAGCGGAACCCGTTTACCTGTGTCTCCTTGGACTGATACCCCTAGACTGACCCAGGCAAGGGAGCAAGGAGTGGATGATGATGACTGGTTGGCAGACAACTCAGAGCCCCCGCTGGAGGAGACAAGGCTGGAACTGAGTCCTGCTGCCCTGTCCCACCCCCAGGCAGAGGCCCCGCCCCTAGCTGTTCCTTAGCCCTGGAGCAAAGAGCATCCACCGGCTCAGCAGGTGAGAGTCACTTCCACCCACAGAGGTGAGGGCTGGCATCTTTCCCAAATGAGAAAACGCCCACTTTCTGGTGTTGCCAGAAGCCTGTAATCTCTTTTTCTGCCTCTCCAGCAAAATGTCTCTGGCATGTTCTGAGTGCTGAGTGCTGGGGAGCAGCAGGCAGCAAAGAGGAAAGTTGCCCGGCGGAGGTACCCCAGACAGTGCCCTCCCTTTCTTCCCTCACTGCCTCTGCCTCTCACACCACTTGGTTTGCTGACAACAAACAGAGCCCTCAATTCCACTGAGCCAGGGCCCGGGAGAGACGAAGCATGTTGCTGTGTAATAACCATCGTGGCCACCATCTGTTGAATCAAGTACCTGCTGCTAGCTTTAGGGATCCTCTCCCACCTATACGGCAGATGCTTCCAATGTTCCCATTTTGCAGAAGAGGAAACTGAGACCTAGGGTCATTGAGATGCCTGTATTTGAATGCAGGGCAGGCAGATGTCAAAGAGCATGCTGGAGAATAGGGGGGAGGGTGGGTGTTGGTGAGAACAAGTCGAGATTCTGATGGGAAGGGAGCCAGATGCAGGCAGAGAAAGGAAGGCACAGATCGAAACCTCTAGATGAATAGGGTAAAGTCAGCCCCTTGTCCCACTGGGGTATTTTCCTGCTAATTAACAAATGAGAATAAAGCTCAGTTGCTGCTCAGAGATTTTTGCCTCCATGTTGGACACTGTCTTGTGCCCCCAGCCCAACAAGGTTGAGAATACCCCATGCTGTCCTCAGCCTTCCCTCATCGGGACACCTGAATAGGTTCAATGAAGCAGCCGTCTTTTCAGGCCACATATAAGCAGGAGGATTTAGCTGAGAGGGTTTCCAGGAGTTTCCATCAACCAAGTGGCCTCTCAGCACTTTTGGAGTCAGAGCCTGTCTATCTGGACTGACCTACAGCTCCTCGCCTGGGCTGTGGGAGCCACACCTTGAACATGACCCCTGAACTCCAGGACCAGGAGCTGCAAACGCACAGCCCCCAGCGCATCTCAGCTGTCGACCCCCCACAACTGTCTTGTCTTCCCACACCACCCATCTCTCTTTCCTTTTTTCTCTTTATTTTCTGTTATTGTGGTAAAATACACATCACATGAATGTTAACCGTTTTGAAGTGTGCAGTTCAGTGACATTTAAGTACATTCACAAGGTTGTACAGTCATCACCACCATCATCTCCAAAACTTTTTCATCATTCCAGAGGAGAATTCTGTGCCAGTTACAGGCTAACTCCCCATTCCTCCCCACCCACTGGCACCCTCTTTCTACTTTCTGTCTCTATGAACTTGAACTCTAGGTACCTCACATAAGTGGAATCAATTATACAGTGTTTGTTCTTTTGTGCCTGGTTTATTTCCGTTCGTGTTTTCTGGATCCATTCATCTGGTAGCCTGTGTCAGAATTTAGTCTCATTTCGTGGTGGAATAATATTCCACTGGGCAGGTAGATCTCGTAGTTTATCCATTCACCTGATTCACCTGTTGACATTTAGATTATTTCCACCTTTTGACTATTGTGAGGAAGGCTGCCATGAACATGGATACACAAGGATCTGTTCGAGACCCTGCTTTTCATTCTTTGGGGAGTGTACCCAGAAGCGGGGTTGCTGGATTGTGCAGCCGTTCTACACTTCATTTTTAAGGACTCCTCACTGTCTTCCACAGCAGCTGCACCATCTTCCACTCCCACCAGCAGCGCACGAGGTTCTGCTGTCCTCCTCACCTCTCTGCCCCCTGCAGCTCATGGCATGGGAAGTGGCAGTCACCCCAGGACCTCAGCTGCTTCCTAGATGGTTGGAACCACACTGGGCTGGGTGCTGGTCTCGAGGGCACAGGCAAAACCTATATAGTCACCCAGGGCCCCAAACTCAGTTTCATGCCCTGTTGTCACTGTCTCAAAATTCTCAATGATGTTGAACAGGGAGCCCCTGCATTTTCATTTTGTACTGGGCCCTGTGAATTCTATAGCGGGTCCTGGCTGGCCTGGCTGCTGTTTCTGGGTGCAGACCCTATGGTATGGCCAGATCCACAGTCAAGGCCTGACAGGTAGGATCCTCACATTCTGCTGAGGGGCAGCCTGGGGACACCAACCCTCCTGGCCTTGCTGCCAGCCCATGTATGAGACAGGAGAACTGGATTCAACAATTCTCCTAATTGTGTTCCCCACAGGTCCCTGGGGTGGAGTGGAGAGATGGGAAGTGCCAGGGGACAGGAGTGGCCCCCCATCCCATCCCCACCCCTACTGCCAACCTAGGGGCTCCTTCGGACCCGTTCTCTCTATTTGATTCTGCAGCAGGAAGGAAGCCACTGGAAACCAACCGACCTGTCTTGACCCTCCACCCCAGGCCACCCCAGCCCTGCACTTTGCCCCCAGGGAAGGAAAAGAAGCCTCCGGCATAAGGAGACCAGGTAGAGGGCCCCGTGGTGGGAGAGGTACCCTGGGCACCAGCCAGAAAAGCCCTGGGAAGGGCCCTTGCCAGGGAAATAGACACCACGTACAAACACACACACACACATACAGCCCCATGCAAACACAGAAAGATCCAACTGTTTACAAAACACATGTGACCAGTCAGTTCAATTGTTCATCCCAAGGGCCAGCCGAGGCTCTTCTGCCCATGGGAGGGATAAGACTAAAGGAAAGCCTGACACTGGCCCTGCCCAGGCCATGTGGGGAGAAGGACCCTGCCAGGCAGACAGTGGCAGGGCCCCCGGCAAGACTGTCGCCTGCAGAGAAGGACCTCAAGGCTCTAGTGTTCTGTCTCTGTCCCTTCCCCAGCAGCTGGCCAGGACTCTGACCTGCAAGTGCCCAGCCCCACCCCCCAGGCTGCCTTGTGCTGAAACCCAGGGAGAGAGTTGGGAGGGGGGGGTGTCGGGCAGGGGTAGGGGAGAGGCGTGTGGAGGCTGGAAGAACCCTGGGAGACCCAGACAAGCTGCCCCCACGGCCTCACAAAGACAGGCGGGGCTCTGAGCTCTTTGATGCAGACTGCAGGATGTCTGCAGCCGCTTCAGTGCCAATTACCGGGGAAATAATTCAGCGTGCTCACCCCCTGCCTCTCAGCAGACACTCTTTGGGGACATTTTAAATCTGACTGTACCTGCTGAGCAGCTGACAAGTGAAGCCTCTCCCTCCCCACTGCCGGCTCCTCCACCTCTCTGCCCAAGCTCTTTAATGGGGAAAAAGGGGACCAAAAGCTGGGGCTTGTCATCCCTGCCCGCCACCACCCCCTCCGCCCCGCCCCAGGCAGGGCCTGCTCTGATCAGAACCCAGCCGAGCTGGGCTCCCCACTCCCCTGCCCCTGGCTCCTTGAAGGCAGGGTCATGTCTTATTCATCTTTGAGTCCCTGGTGAGCTGTCAAGAAATATTGTGGGCTGGAGAGATGGGTAAACGGGGAGGTGGATAAGTGGGTGGACAGGGTGGAGGGAGAAAGGGAAGGGTGGATGGAGGAAGGGAGAGAGGAAAGGAGGGCTGGAGGGAGGGCAGGTGGACAGGAGAAGTGTTGGGCAGATGGATGGAAACATAAGTGAATGGTTATTATGTGGGGACCAGGGTATTGAAAGACATTGAGGATAGAAGGATGGACTGCTGTCCACTGAGAGAGGACGGATGGACAGATGGATGGATGGATGGATGGATGGAAACACTCCCAAGTCCAGGGCCCATCTGTTCCCTATCCTTAGGAAAATGTCAGCAGATCAGGAAACTACACTTTCTGCAAGCTGTGGGGTCCCTGCTAAGGACTCACCCAATTCAAAGCAGCTGTTAGGCTCCCAGAGAGGAGCTGATGTTGAGACAAACCCAGGCTGCTAAGGACCCAGTCTTCGGGGCCTCCTTGAGTACCTTGCCTGGCCTCCAGGTCCTAGTGCAGCTGTTGTCTAGGGGGGAGGGGGGCGGGTAGGAGTAGCAAGTCCTCACTGTCTTGACCCTGCTGCCTCCAGAGCGTGTGGGTAGAGTCGGGGTCGCCTTGTCGGCAGGAGCCTGTTTCCCTGTTGAAGGTTGAACCAGCTAGCCTCTCAACAGTGTCACCTGGGAGGCAGGCCGCCCTCAACAGGAGCAGCTCTGCTGCAGGGGCTGGAGCACAGGCAGGAGCACCGTCTGTGAAAGAGCCAGGGAGGGCCACCCTGCGCAACCATGAACAGATCCCCAGTGGGCACGCTGCACGACCAAGAAGAGATCCCCACTGTGGGCTTTCCCCGCTCTGAAGCCCTCCCCAGTTTACGCTGATCGTCCTGCCCAGTTCCATGTGCAACCTCCTGCTCTGATCTGAATGGTTGGCCCCACTGTTCCTCTTGAGAGAAGGAACCGTCTTTGCTTTAGGAAAATACTTTTAAAGGCTGATGGTGGGTGTTCCTGAGAACATAGTCTAACCAGGACCCATAGCCACAAAAAAGATAGGAATGAACAGGAATTTAGAAGAAGGGAAAGAGGTCAGAGAGTGACGCCACAGAGATGGGGTGAGGCTGGGGATCTCTGAGTGAGGCTACCACTGTCCCCCTTCACAGCCACATGCCCCGCCATGGGGGCAGAGGGACTGGCCTGTCTTATTCCCTGTGATGCTGTTTGCTCTGCGGGGATATAAGCCACCCCCACTCCACCGAGCACACCCACACACCTTGTGGGGATCGATTTGCAGGAAGAAGGGGTTGAATTTCACATCTGAATCTCTGTGGTTCAGAATCTTACTAAGGACATGGTCACTACCCCACAGTGTGTATTCTACTCGGCCAAAGCAAGATCCCCAAGCCAGAGGTGATGCAAACACTCCAGGCTTTGCTGAAACCTGAGCAAAGGCTTCAGCCTTTCCCAAGGCACCTAAGTGGACTTTGAAGTCTCCCCTTCTGGATCTGTGGAGCATGGAGACTACAACCAGGGTGACCACCCATCCCAGTGTCTCCACAAATATGGGGTTTCCCAGGGTGCAGGACTTTTTAAAAATTACCTATTTGGATTTGGTTGTGCTGGATCTTCATCGTTGCCCACAGGCTTTGTCTAGTTGTGGTGAGTGAGGGCTACTCTTCACTGTGGTTCACGGGCTTCTCTTGTTGCAGAGCACAGGCCCTAAGCCGTGTGGACTTCAGTAGTTGCAGCCCGCAGGCTCTAGAGTACAGGCTCATCAGTAGTTGTGACTCACAGGCTCAGTTGCTCTGCAGCATGTAGAATCTTCTCAGACCAGGGATCGAACCTGTGTCCCCTGCACTGGCAGGCGAATTCTTATTCACTGAATCACCAGGGAAGTCCAGGATGCAGGACTTTCAGTGCTAAAGCTGGGAGACGTGCCGGCCACACTGGGAAGGCTTGCTCCCCCTTAAACATCTGGGTCCCTTGGGCCATGCTGGATGCTAGAGTCAACCCCTCACATACTTCCCCCCACCACCCCAGGTTAGTTCTCATAGCACTGGGAGGGAGACACATTCCTCCCACTTTGAAGATAAGGAAACTGAAGCTGGGAGAGGTTAAGCCACTTACATGAGACAACACAGCTAGCAAGTGGCAGAATAAGGATTTGAAGCCCAATCCCCGTTCTTGAGCCTGTGCTCATCTACCTGGTTCCCTAAGGATGCTCAACTTGTTGAAAACGGCAATCAGCATCCTCAAGTAGCCCTAGGCTGTGCCCTGATGTCAAGTCCCCTTGGTTTCTGGAACCACTCCCTCCCTCTCGGCCTGCTTCCTGCCGATGGCTTTGCCTTCCGTGGGCCCCCTGGCTGTGAGTCCCAGCAGGCCTTTGCTACACTCCCCATCAGCCCAGCAGAGCCCTGTGGGACTCTACTGCACAGCCTCCTCTGAAATCAGAGGAAGCAAAAATGTCCTCCCCTTCCTGCCCTGGATTTTATCAGCAACCCCCATTCCACTGTGTTCCACGCCCTGCACCTCCCTCATTCGCTCCTAGGACAGAAAGCAGTATTTCCCACCCAGCCCAGGGATTTCCACACTGGGAATTCAAACAGTGCAGCGTGGAATAGGCTCAAACAGAGTCAGCTAATGGAAATAACAAGATGATAAATTATTCCAGAGAAAGAGCGATTTTTCCTTATACCCTGCTTGACTCAGAAAGCAGTGTGATCACAGTAGAAATTGGAGGTGTCAGAGCTGGTGTCTGGGGAAAGAGAAATAAAAGCATTCTGCTTGCTGCTGTCCATGCAGCCCCCCGGGGGTGAGAAAGAGTGTGAGGTTAATCCCAGGCCAGAAGCACAGCTGGCCCAGAGCAGGCGTGTCCTCCCTGGAAGCTCCAGGACTTACAACCAGCTGGCTGAAGAGTCAAAGGCAGGAAGCCCAGGCCCTGGAGTCAGACAGAGCTGGGTTCTCTTTCCAGCTGTGTGGCACCTGCTGTGTGACCTTAGACAAGTGACTTAACCTCTCTGGGACTCAGTCTCCCGGGGATAACAATAGTGAGGATTACATGAAGTAAGGCCTGGCACCTGCTCTTGATTGATGCCTTGTTCTGACAATGATGGTAAGTGCCCTGACTTGCCCCCCTCTTTCTGGATGTACCCATTCCATGTGATCGGTGGGTAAGCAAAATAGTTCCCAGGCTTCGGATGTAAGCTCCGGCAGGGGAGGCCAGGAACTGCAGTTGAACACACCACCCTGGGACCATCTGGGGTACCAGGCCCATGCCACCAGGAGGCAGCTCCCCAGGCTAAGCCCCAGCCCTGCCCAGCGCTGCTAATTCCAGGGCTGGGGGTTGGAGGATGCCGTCTAACTCTTATCTCCTACCCAGCCCAGGCACTCACCTAACAGTGTCCTCCACTCTCCCTGAAGCTTCCACAACTGACGTTCATCCTCTCCCTCGTCTGTTTTTTGTTTTGGTTGTATGCCTCACTTTTTAGCCAGTTTTATAGACAGCATATTAAAAAGCAGAGACATTACTTTACCAACAAAGGTCCATCTAGTCAAGGCTATGGTTTTTCCAGTAGTCACGTATGGATGTGAGAGTTGGACTATAAAGAAAGCTGAGCGCCAAAGAATTGATGCTTTTGAACTGTAGTGTTGGAGAAGAACTCTTGAGAGTCCCTTGGACTTCAAGGATATCCAACCAGTCCATCCTAAAGGAGATCAGTCCTGGGTGTTCACTGGAAGGTCTGATGTTGAAGCTGAAACTCCAGTACTTTGGCCACCTGATGTGAAGAGCTAACTCATTTGAAAAGACCCTGATACTGGGAAAGATTGGGGGCAAGAGGAGAAGGGGACGACAGAGGATGAGAAGGCTGGATGGCATCACCGACTCAATGGTCGTAAGTTAGGGTAGGCTCCAGGAGTTGGTGATGGACAGGGAAGCCTGGCATGCTGTGGTTCATGGGGTTGCAAAGAGTTAGACACGACTGAGCGACTGAACTGAACTGATAGAAACCTTTCTGAGGTGTGTTAGGGGCATCCCTCTTTTTCCAGATCAACAAGTCAGCAAGCATCTTGTAAAGTTCACTTGACTACTCAGGGTGCTGTGGATGTGAAGTGATCCCTGGGCCCCCAATACTAAATGACCCTCATGTATTTTGAGCTGAGTTCAGCTCAACTGATATTTCTCCAGGCAATCTTGATTCCAGTTTGTGCTTCACCCAGCCCAGCGTTTCTCATGATGTACTCTGCATATAAGTTAAATATGCAGGGTGACAATATACAGCCTTGACGTACTCCTTTTCCTATTTGGAGCCAGTCTGTTGTTCCATGTCCAGTTCTAATTCTTGCTTCCTGACCTGCATACAGGTTTCTCAAAAGGCAGGTCAGATGGTCTGGTATCCCCATCTCTTTCAGAATTTTCCACAGTTTATTGTGATCCACACAGTCAAAGGCTTTGGGATACCCTGCCTGAAATGTTATTGTCAATACACCTGCCCCCAGAAGTCCTCCTGGCCTCCACTTCAACCTCCTGCTCTCTGCCACTGGGGGCAATGTGTTAGCTAATAGAAGGAAGATAAACAAACTCTATCAAACTGTTGTTCTTCACTTCCATTAAGGCCAAAGCTTGGAGTCTGAACCAAGCTCTGTTCTAAAGACTTTTTTTTTTTTTTTTTTACTGTTCAGAGGCTTTTGATTCCTTCACTTCCCAGAAACTGGCTGAGGTCCCAGGTTGAAGTTGCCTTGAAGTTTGACTACTAAAGAAGAAAAAAAGGTTTTCCTCTATTTTGTTAAGTCAATCCAGAGTTTGAGCTGGTATCATAAAGATTTCAAACATTCTGGATAGGACTTCCTCAACTAGATTGTTTTGGCAAATACAAATATGAAATTGGAGGGGACCCATACAGGAAGAAAAGTCCCAATTCCGGGCTGACGTGGGCCAAGTGGTGGGTATCAAGTGGCCCAAATTTTAGGGGGCCCAGAAACCAAACCTCCCCCAGATGTGGGGCTGGCATTAAACTGCTCACATTTATGTCTTGCCAAATAATAATAGAAACTCATAACCATCCTATGAGATCATTCTAATTTCAGAAAAGAAAGGAAGAAGGATCAAGAAAAAGCCCATCTTTTTTGAATTAAGGGAATTTAACTTTGTGAAAAAGTAACTAGATTGTCCTCTGTTTTTCCCATTTGGCTGCAGCTGGGTAAAAATCCCCATCACTTACCAGCTTTTGCAAATCACCAGGCAGGCCCAAGGCTTAGGGGCTGGATGCTAGAACACTGGACAGGGGCTGGGTATTTCCCCGTGCCAAGGGGAGCAGACTCACAGCCCGCATTTGCTAGCCTCGGTGTCCCCATCTGTGCAATGTAGTGCCCACGGGGCACCTGGTGGAGCATGGAGACCACAGTCGGGCACAAGCACACGCTCATTCAGTGTTTGCTCTTGTATTTTGAATGGGACATCCACGCCCCTCGCGGGTCTGTGTAGGCTCCCGTGAGTCCAGGGACGGGAATGATCCCTGGGGACAGGAAGCATCCAGGCCAGTGAGCAGAGACACGGTACACTGGGCTCCTGGCAACACAGGAGGCGGGCTGGCCCTGTGGCTCCAACAGCCCCTTGAAGTCCCCAGAGATCACGCACAGCTCGGTTTCCCTGGAGCTGAGACTTTTTTTAGCGAAGGCCCTCAGCAGGCCGGAGGCCCCGCCCCCAGCAGGGAGGGGCCCTGCTCCTGATGGAGCATTTCCTGGGTCCAGACCCAGAAGGGCCACCCCGGGTCCCGGCAAGGCCGAATGCCCCCACTCCCAACACACACTCACACTGACATTCTCTTCATTCTTAGCACAGTGAGCACAGGGAACTTTTGAACACTGACCCCGGTGTGTACCCAGATAGATGTGCACCGTGGGCGTGTGCCGCTGTGTGCATGGGCGGCTGTGTCAGTGCGTTTGTAGGTACACGCGTGAGCCTAGGAGAATTTAGGAGATGGTTCTGACATCTCTCCTTTTCTCCCCAGCCTCCACCTCCCTTTCCTCCCCTTTGCCCTTTTCTGTAATGAAAAGAGAGAAGCAGCAGAGGAGAACAGAAAAAGGGAGCGGGGTGGGAGTCACAGAGACCTGGATCTGAACCCCAGCTGTGCAGGTCCCCACGCCAGGGGTGCGGAGCGAGTCGCTCAGGCCCTGTGAGCGGCAGCGCCTCATCTGTGAGATGGAGGTGTTCGTCCGACAGAGCTGATAGCAGGGAAGATTCAGGGAATCCCAGTGGGATTCAGGGCATCTGGGGAGCGGAGCTGTTGCAGGCTCTTGGGTCATGCAGCTACATCCCAGCCTCTTCTGCCAGTTTCTAGCAGAGGGACTTTGGACGGCTTCTCACCCTCTCTGAACTCGCCCTACAAAGGTTCTGCGAGGGTTCAAGGAGTAACATCGTAACAAAGCGTGGTATGGCATGTAGTAGGAGCTTTATAGAGGGCAGTTATTAAAATGTACATCAAAAAGCATTTAGAGAAAAAGAGAGAAAACAAAGCATTTCAGACTTTTTTGGAGGAATGGAAATATGTTCCACAATTGGACTGTGTGGATGGTTGCACAAATCTGTAAATTTACTCAAAACCATGAAATTGTATGCTAGAAACAGTGGAATTTTATAGTGTATAAATTATACCTCAATAAAGCTATTTTGGGGTAAAGTATTTAGAGTTGAGTGGAAAAGCATGTTGCAGAATAATACAGGCAGTATTGATACCACTTGTGAAAAGTTCTAAGCTATATAAAACAGTATTTTTCTAATATAAGTATACATAGTAAAAATATCAAACAGAGCCTAGAATGATGTATCATAATTATGCTTGCTCGCTGGGTGGATGCAAATCAGGAAGGGAAATTTTTATCTGTAATGTTTTATTGTATTTATATATTTAAATGACCGGGAAACCTAGGCACTGGTGTCATAAAACTCAGAGTATGTAGGGGGCAGGGGAAGCTGGGAATGAGAGACACACATCATGGGTAGAAGGTGGCGGGGCGGGTCGTAACTTCCTGCTTCATAACTTCTGTGATGAAATGGTGGCAGTTATGCTGGTGTTTGCTTTATGGCTATTCATTACGCTGTGCATCTATATTTTGTGCAGTTTTCTATGTTACAGTTCAGATCTTTTAAAGCTAAAAAAAACCTCTCCAGAAAAAGGATGAAAATGTTCATTTCGATGGGTATGTTTTGGGGTTGGCTGTGTCAACCTCTATACCCTTGTGTACTGAAATTCAAAATAAGTCAAAAGAAATAATGATCTGCCTTGCAGGATGGGGTGAAAGCTACATAAGGTAATTTGGATCATACACTGAAGTGCCTGGGGGACAGGGAGGTGGAGGGGCATTGTCCTCAATCAGGGTGGCCCTGGCATTGCCTTGGCGGTCCCCAGTCCCCGTAGGAGCAGCTGGGCTTGAATCAGCCCCTTTCACCTGCACCCTGGGCTCCCAGACAGCCAGAGCACAGGCAGACAGTTGGTGGAGGAGCCTCAGACAGCGTCCCTCATTTACCAGGCTCTCCACGTCTCTGGCTGATGGATGACCCTCCAGGCTCCCTCCCGCCTCTCTCTGGACATGGCTGTCTCCAAGGCCACCGCCTGCCCAGGGTGGGAGCTTGTGCGGGCAGGGAGGGGCTGGGCCAGCTGGCAAGGCCTCAGCTCCCTCCTACCACAGCTGCTCTACCTGTAATCCCAAGGTTCTCCCAAAGAGCCCAGCCTTGGGGAGCTTCTGGTTGGCCTGGCTGCCAATGCACTTCATTTTTCCTTTCAGTCACTGAGAACTGAGTGCCCACCTGCTGTGGGCTATGTACTGTGCTGGCTCCCTGCCTCCAGGACCTGAACTAACTGTCTTGTTCGGGTTGTCAGTCCTCTTGAGGAGATGGCCTGGAGCTGAGATCTAAAAGGTGAGCATGAGTACCCCCACCTTGAGATGATGTGGTACAAGCATATTTTGGAGGCGTTGCTGGCTAGTGCAAAGGCCCTGAGGCAGACCCAGGCTTGCATCAGTGGACCTGGACAGGGGAGGGCAGGATAAAGGAAAGGAAATGGATTCCTCTTCAGGACTAAGTACCCTCTGCCAAAGCCTGGGAAGGAGTCAATGTACAGTCATCAGGGCCACCAGAACCCACCCAGGGAGCAGCCCCAGGAAAACCCCACTGGAGTATCTGGGATGTGCTTCAAGCTCTGACCTGGGGGTTGCACCCAAAGGACCCCACATGGCAGAGGAGGATAGAGCCACCCTCCTTGTCCCCCCGACAGGCAGGCACAGAGCCACGAGCCCTGCCTCAGCATTACTGAGTGACCTTGGACAGGTGGGGTCAGCTCCCTGGGCCCAGGTTTCCATGTTAATGAAGACTGGCTGTGTCGTGGAAGGCCGCCTACCCCCAGCTTCAGAACTCTAGGACTGCGGGTGAGTCCGGGCCCCACCCTGGGCCTGCAGCCTGGGCTCCCAGGGGGGTGAGTCCTAGGAACCTTCGCGGGACTCTGGGGGCTCGCCAACTGTGACCCCACAGCTGAGGACCACAAAGACAGAGCCATCCCTCCGGTCCGCAAGAGACTAGAACAAAAGACATCCGGAGCAAGCTGAGCGCTCTAATGGGCACAGATGCGGCCACGAGGGGGCATCGTGGAAAGAACACCTGGCCTCGGAGGAAGCGCGCCTGAGCGTGTGGGCAGCACAGGTGTGTGCCTTGCCTGGAGGCGGGGAGGTGAGGGCGGAGAGAGAGGGGCTGGCCGGGGAGACGGTGTGTTTGGGCCCCAGGCTGGCGGCGGGACGCGAGGCTGGATGAGCTGTGAGGACCTTTCACTGCCTGGGAGTCTGACTCTAAACACAGGCTCTCACATACTCACCCAGGAGGCAGGGGTGTCTGCAGGTGAGGCCCCCCCAGGGTGTGGGGAGCTCCACCCCCGGTCCCTGGAAGGGGCTTCACACCCGAGTTCCAGCCGGCTCAGCCACCAGCGGTTCTGCCGGACCCCTTCCCCCTTCCTCCACTGCTCTGTTGACCTAACTCTCAGCCTTCTTCACGTTTCAGGACTGACGTCCAGGCCTTGCATCCTGTGCTGGTTGGTCGCTACGGACCCGTAGCTGGGGGCTCACGACCCAGCCGTGGCACAGGGGAGACAGGCCTGCCTCGCTGCTAACCTCAGATGCTGGGCTCCCGGAGGAGGGAGGAGGTGTCCCTGGGGGAGTGTGGCCCCCTGGGCTGGTCGGTGCCTTGTGAGGTATGAACTAGCCCAGAGCTGATGGATGCCAGGCAAACCTCAGCCAGGCTCCAGCCCCCAACACATCTGCACAGAGTCAAGTTCTGCCATCTTCAGCGTCAACGTGTGTAGCAAACTTGGCCTCTTTGTGGGGGTTGGGGGAACAGTAAATTCACGGCCTGAGGGGTGACAGGGCTGAACTCATGGAGCCTAATGGCCTGGGCTCGAGTGTTAGTGAGCCTCTTTCTGGTTATGAGACCCTGAGCAATTAACTTAACCTCATTGACTTAATGAAAATGATTTTATTGTAATAATTATGTTTATTTCAATATGCAACAGAGAAATATAACCAGCACATCAGTTCCCATCACAGCGATTATGGTTAGGACAAAGCTAACATAAATGCTTTAAAGCATTTTTAATACAAGTTGATTTATTTATGTGATTTATTTTTGGTTGCACTGGATCTTCATTGCTGCATGAGCGCTTTCTCTAGTTCAGGCAAGAGGGGGCTACTCTGTTACGATACACAGGCTTCTCATTGTAGTGGCTTCTCTTGTGTGGAGCACCGACTCTACAGCACAGGTTTCAGCAGCTACGGCTCGTGGACTAGGTAGCTGTGGCAAACAGGCTCTGCTGGCCCTCGGCATGTGGAGTCTTCCCTGACCAGGGATCAAACCTGTGTCCCTTGCTTTAGCAGGCAGATTCCCAGTCACTGGACCACCAGAAAAGTCCCTGCAAGCTGATTTAAAGTAAATAATAACACAGGTCACGGTTAAGAAGCTGGTTCATAAGTGATGGAGGTTGGAGAATGCCAGGTAAGGGGGTGTCACCTGTCTGGCTGTGTTTTGGGCTTTTGCTGGGGGCTTGGGACCCTTAGAGGGTCCGGAGCAGGTGGAGATGCAGGGACTAGCAGATGAGCGTGTCAGCAGTAGGGGAGCCTGAAGGGCATTGCCAGAAGTCTTCCTTCTCTGGTGTCTGAGCCCCCCACCCAGCCTGGGCTGCAGTGTGATCTCAGATGTAGCATGGCCACAGGGCACAGCGGGGCCCAGAATGTGGCCTCGGGCAGTGGTGGCTGATGTGAAGCCTTTCGGAAAGTGGTTGCTGGGGAAGGGGTACGGGCCAGGGCTGTCGTGTTGGTGGGCAAAGGCATCAGGAACCGTGAGAATGACATGGAGCGGATGGTGGGTATGTCGGTGAAGGCTGGAGCACGGCCTGTTGGTAGAGCATCACAGGGGTCTGGGATAGATATGGAGGAGGGCCAAGCTGGGCAACATGGAGCGAGAGTCCCAGGTCACTAGAGGTCACGTTTACAGAGAGGCAGGGATCTGTGAGCCCCAGGGAGAAGGCTGAGAGAGAAGCAGTAGAAGTATGCGTGGGACTGGGGAACCTCAGAGCTTCAGGGGACACCCAGGTCACCAGGTCGATGGGAGCTGGGTCTTGGTGGGGAGTGAGGAAGTGCTCAGTCAATGTGAGGCCTCAGGAGCTGGCATCTCTGCCTCTCAGGGAACTCACAGTTCCCCTCTGGTGGAGACACCTGCCCACGAGACCTAGGCTCCCAGCTCCCACCATCCCCACTGTGGAGCCAGAATTAAGATTTATCTTTCAGTTCAGTTCAGTCGCTCAGTCGTGTCTGACTCTTTGCGACCCCATGAACCATAGCACACCAGGCCTCCCTGTCCATCACCAACTCCCGGAGTCCACCCAAACCCATGTCTACTGAATCGGTGATTCCATCCAACCATCTATCCTCTGTCGACCCCTTCTCCTCCTGCCCTCAGTCTTTCCCAGCATCAGGGTCTTTTCAAATGAGTCAGCTCTTCGCATCAGGTGGCCAAAGTACTAGAGTTTCAGCTTCAACATCAGACCTTCCAAAGAACACCCAGGACTGATCTTTAGGATGGACTGGTTGGATCTCTTTGCAGTCCAAGGGACTCTCCAGAGTCTTCTCCAACACCACAGTTTAAATGCATCAATTCTTCGGCGCTCAGCTTTCTTTATAGTCCACCTCTCACATCTATACATGACCACTGGAAAAACCATAGCCTTGACTAGACAGACCTTTGTTGACAAAGTAATGTCTCTGCTTTTTAATATGCTGTCTAGGTTGGTCATAACTTTCCTTCCAAGGAGTAAGCGTCTTTTAATTTCATGGCTGCAGTCACCATCTGCAGTGATTTTGGATCCCAGAAAAATTCAGTCAGCCAGGGGCCAGAAATTCAGAAAGCAGCAAAGTTTTAAATAATTATTATTTGTAAAGGATAAAATTCAATTTGTTTTCATCATAGGCTTATTCTTTTCTTACTCTTTTATAGTAGTAAAATATAGATAACATATAAAACTTGCCACTTTACCATTTTTAAGCATACGTTTCAGTGGGTTAAGTGCACTCACAATGTTTAACAACCATCACCACTATGCATTCTCACACCTTTCTCACCATCCCAAAGAGAAACTATACTCATTAAATAATACTCCCCATACTCCATCCCCAAGCCCCTGGTAACTTCTAGTCTACCTGCTGTCTCTATGAATTTCTGTTTTTCATGTATGCAGTATAAATGCATAGAGCAGAAAAATTTCCCTGACCCCTAGTTCCCTTCACAGATGAATTATTTTTATCTATTTCCTGTTTATTCTTTCAGAGGAATCTTATGCTTATATAAATACTTGCATGTATATATATCTTTTTATTTATATACAAAGGGAACATACTGTTTTATGCCTCTTTTTTATTAAACAATATATCTGCTATGAAAAGATTTTTAGTGCATCAGGATATCAATATAACTTCCATATTAGTGTACACAGAGCTGCCTTGTCCTTTGTGTGTGAGTGCGCAGATGTGTATGCTCTGTTATGTCTGACTCTGCAAACCCATGAACTGAAGCACTCCAGGCTCCTCTGTCCATGGAATTTTCCAGGCAAGAATACTGGCGTGGGTTGCCATTTCCTCCTCCAGGGTATCTTCCCAACCCAGGAATTGAACCCTCAAGTCTCCTGCATTGGCAGGTGGATTCTTTACTACCACACCACCTGGGAAGTGCTTTGTCTTTTTTGTTGCTGTTGATCTTCAGTTGTTCAGTCGTGTCCACCCTTTGCGACCCCATGGACTGCAGCATGCCAGGCTTCCTTGTCCTTCACCATCTTCCAGAGTCTGCTCAAACTTATGTTGCATCGAGTCAGTGATGCCATCCAACCATCTCATCCTCTGTTGTCCCCTTCTCCTTAATGGTTACATAATAATATCCCATTGTAAAGGTGAATCCTACTGCATTTAACCTACCCCTTAATAGAAATGCTTCAATTTTCAATTTGCTGCATTTATCTATTGTCAGCTTATGCCCACTTTTAGTGAAAAAGAAAAAAGCAACAGCATCTAACTAGCAGGAAAAACAAATTAAACATCATGAAATGCCCTTTCACATCAATTAGAGCAGCAAAAACTCAAGTCGGGTGACATCAAGTGTTGATGCGGATGTGGAAGAACTGGACCTCTCAGACACAGCTGAGAGGAATGGAAATGGCCGTAACCACTGTGAGAGCTATTTGGCATTATCTGGTCAAGCTAGAGAAACATACGTCCTTCAGCCCAGCAATTCTGTCTCCAGGAGTTTGCAAAGAAACTCCCCCATGTGGGCCAGGAGACAGGACTATCCATGGCAACAGGTACAGAATAATAAAGTGTGGGAATCCTCCTAAATGTCCAGCGATAGGACAAAGGAGAAATAAATTGTGGTGGAGTACTGTACAACAATGAAAACAAACTCTAATTACATGCATCAGCAGGAATAAATCTCACAAACAATGGTAGGTGAAAAAAAAGTAGTTGTTTGAGGATGTGTACAGTATGATACCATTTATATGAAGCTTTAAGATGTATAAGACAATATCACATATTATTTATGGATGCATACATAGTAACATAAAGGTGAATGCGTAGATTGATAATTATCAAATTCAAGACAGTGATTGCCCCTGGGGAGAGCAATGGGATGAAGGAGGAAATATCAGGGGATTTCAAATGCATCTGTAATTTTTTAAATGGTGGTGAGATAGACATAACACAAAAATCCTTGCCACTTTAATCACTTTTAGTTGTACCATTCAGTGGCATTAATTACAATATTGTACAACTATCACCAGTCTCTATTTCTTAAATTTTTTTCTTCATCACCCAAAGCAGAAACTCTTGCCCTCTAAGCTCCCTTTTCCCCTCACCCTAGACCCTGGTGACCTCTCCTATTCTGCACATTTCCTATAAGGAAAGTCCTACAATATTGTGTCTGTCTTATTTCACTTAACATATTTTCAAAGTTCATCCAGGTTGTAGCATAGATCAGAACTCATTCCTTCTTAGGGCTGAATAAGATCCCATTGAGGGCTTCCCTGATAGCTCAGTTGGTAAAGAATCTGCCTGCAATGCCAGAGACCCCAGTTCAATTCCTGAGTTGGGAAGATCCGCTGGAGAAGGGATAGGCTACCTGCTCCAGTGTTCTTGGGCTTCCCTTGTGGCTCAGATGGTAAAGAATCTGCCTGCAATGTGGGAGACCTGGGTCTGATCCCTGGGTTGGGAAGGTCCCCTGGAGAAGTATTCTGGCCTAGAGAATTCCATGGACAGTCCGTGGGGTCATAAAGAGTCGGACATGACTGAGGACTCACTAAGATCCCATTGCATGGACATGCCACACATTCATCTCTGTTCATCTGTGGATGGCTGTGGGGGTTGTTCCCCTTTTGGCTGCTCTGAATACTGCTGCAATGAGCATTAGTGTGTGAGTACCTATTGGAGACTCTGCTTTCAGTCCTTTTGGGCCCATACCTAGGAGTGGAATTGCTAGGTCTTATGGTAATTCTCTGTTTAGCTTTTCAAGAAACTTGCAAGGTTTTTGTTTATAGGCCGGTGGGTCTTTATGTAATACTCTAGGCCTTTTCTGTATGACTGAAATATTTTATAAATCTAAAAAAGTAGAATGAGTTAAAATTGGAAGCCACCATTTGCATCGTTAGTATCTTCCGAACCGCATCATAACTCAGAGCTATTTGAGGGAACATTTGTGGCTGTGGGCTCTTGGTTTCACAACTGTCAGTTACAGCTCCTGTCCATTCATATCACTGAAACATTCAGCCCTCTCCAAAAGATACTCGAACAAGCCCCTGGGCTCCAGAGGTCCCCAGGCCTCACAGGGTGGGGGCCAGTGGTGCATCCTTGCTGCCACCTGAGTCACAGGTTACACTCCACCCCACCCCCGTCCTCCTCCAGGTTATTTCTGGATCTTCCCCTACGGATTCAGCATTATCCCTCCCTGACTTTTGATCTCCGGGCAGAGGCAGGCTGATCCGGGGCTGAGCCTCTCTCACCTTGGCCTCTTCGGAGTCCCGCAGCCCAGACCGCAGCCTGCATGGAGAGGGGCAGAGAGCCGTAGTCCCTCCACTCAGCCCCTGGGGGTGAGTCCTGGGTCGGCCTTGGGTGACCTTGAGCCAGGTCCTCCATCTCTAGTTTCAGGAAGCGAGTGGTGTGGTGGGGTGGGGGCGGTGCTCACAGATCTGTGGTCTGCAAACCACTGAACAGGTATCCCAGGAGGGAGAGGAGACAAGCATCTCTTTGAGCCATTTAGCCCATCATGACAGCTCCAAGAGCATTTGACACCTGCAAAATAACATCATTAGGTAAGTGTTAACTTTTTCCCACTGGCAGGCCCAGGGCTAGTAAATGTACTGTGACGACTATAATGTGTTTATGAAATGTGCATAATAAATTATCAGAAAGAGCTGCATTTTTAATATTGCCTAATACATCCAGTTGGCCTCACAGCAGCCACTGGCTATATGGCAGCGGCTTCCATCAGCTTATTGTGCTGGCTCTCCACACGATTCCCGGGCCGAGGCCCCAGCAGGGGCTGAGGAGGAGGCCAGGGACAATGGACAGCTCCCATGTCCCTTCCTGATTCACTCTCTGTCCTCTGGAATCTAAAGAAAAGTGGAGCCTTGTTCACCATCCAGGCCACTGCAGAAAGCAGCCTGGGGCTTGTCACAGGGTAGGTGTACAATAAATATTTGTTAAAATGCAGATTCCTAAAGAAATGAATGGACAAGGGCCCCTGGAAGGCCCCTCTCCATCAAACAGGAAGTGCTTGGAAGTGCTTCATCAGCTTCTCCTTTGTGTTAAAATTTCCTATCAATTTAGACAAGTTTCTATCAGCACAGCATGCCCAGAGCTCCTCTAGTGATCAGGGAAGGGGGAGACTGGGGTCCAGTGAGGCCAGGGGCAGGAAGGGCCCTTCCTCCCAGGGCACAGCGACACCAGGCAGAGATGCCAACCCAGGACGTCCCGCCAAGTGCAGGGTAGAGGTCATTGCCTCCAAATGCCTCTCACCTACTGGAAGGAAAGGTTTTAATTGTTCATTCTCAGCCAGGAAAGAAGTCATAGTGCCTGATGTGGGATGTTTCAGGCTCGCTATTGGAACTTCTAGAGAAGGAAATGGCAACCCACTCCAGTATGCTTACCTGGGAAATCCCATGGACAGAGGAGCCTGGCAGGCTACAGTCCATGGAGTTGCAAAAGAGTCGGACACAACTTAATGACTAAAATAACAACAACACTGGGACTTTGCCAGAGTGCTCGAGAAATTCCAACCCTCCCCGCCAAGAGTGGCACGTTGGACAGTGCAGGGACAGCAAAACAGGTGAGAATATTAAACTGTTTGCACCTTCTAACCCAGCGATTCTCATACAAATAATTGTGTATGAAAATAACCCAGGGGTGCTTATTCAAATGCACCCTGAGGCTTCGCACACATATCTGAGTCCATGGGTGTGAGGCAAGGGCTAGGAATCTGTATTATTAACAAGCATCCCAGAGGTACAGGTACCCTGCATCCATCCTTTGAGGAACCCACTTCTACCTAGCAGTTCAGGGGCCTTTGTAATCTGTTGGGGAGGGGAGGGAGCAGCTCAGAAGCCTGTTGGGAGAAGCAGGTGGTGGAGAATCAGGAGTACACAGTTCCATGGACTTCCCTGGTGGTGCAGTGTTTAAGGCTCCGCGCTTCCACTGTTGGGGGGCCAAGGTTTGATCCCTGGTCGCAGAACTAAGATCTCGCATGCCACACAGTGTGCAAAAAAAAAAGAGCACAGGATTTCTGAGGGCTGTGACTCTGCCTACTTCACTTTGCCAAGGACAAGTCCAGCTGCCCGCCTGTGTGGGGAGTGGAAGGCAACCTGATTGATGGGGTCTGGACATGTCCAGCTGTCTAAAGATCCCCCCACACACCAGCCAGTGCCCCAGCCTTGGCAGGTGCCTGAACTTTTCAATGCACTTTCCCAGCGTCCTCATCTGGTCCTGACAGCAGACTGAAAAAGGGCAGCCAACTGCATTTCACTGGTAGAGAGACTGAGGCAGGCACAGGGCGTCTGACCGTGGTTTGCACCAGGAAGGCAGGGGCAAGAGAAGGACAATGTTCTGAGTGCCTCTTACGTGCTAAGTGCTTTATCTGCAGCCCATCTTCATTTCTCACAAGGTTGTTCCCCCTAACTTGCCTCAAATTAGACATAATTAGGAGGAGGCTTCTGTTTATTTTTTGCTGCACTGGGTCTTCATGGGTTTTCTCTAGTTACGGCAAGTGGGGAATACTCTTCCTTGCGGTGCGTGGTCTCCTCAAGCTGTGGCTTCTCGTGTTGTGGAGTGTGGGCTCACTAGTTATGGCCCATGGGCTTAGTGGAATCTTCCCAGACGAGGGATTGAACCCACATCCCCCTCATTGGCAGGCAGATTCTTAACCACTGGACCACCAGGGAAGTCTCAGGCACTGCTTTTGAATCCATCTGCCTATCTCCCCTGCCCAGACTCTTTCTAGAAACTAGACACCTGCCTGGATAACACCAATTCTGCTCCCTCGAGGGGGCTCTACCCCTGGCAGCTGGACTCACACCTGAGTGAACTCAGACTGCAGAGTGGCGCTCGACTCTGCCACCTGCCAGAGGTCAGCCCCAAACACGCTAGTGTTTCTCTTGCGGGTATCCTGGCATTCGCTGACTGGATGCTTTGGAGGCTGGGCCCTCCACTCCCACTTCTTGCAGACCCTCCCCAGAGCCAGCACCCACAGAGCCAGGAACCAGGGGCTGAACTCCCAGAAAGCCAGACCCACAGAAAGTCAAGAGGCCAGGAAGAAGGGGTCAGCCCTGCTCTCTCCCCACTCCTGGTGAACACATGGGTAGACCCTGGCCATCAAAAGGGCACAGGGTCAGAGGTCAGGATATCCAGGCTCTTACTCCCAGTCACTCTACTTCCTGAAGCCTCAGCTTCCCCATCTGTAAGACGATGACTGCACTGTCGTGCTCCTCAAGTGAATGAATTACAGAATGATGGTTCCATGTCTGTACTTTAATACCCTGTGTCATTACATAATCACTTAGTGATGCAGCCACCTCTGGCACAGAAGTCACTCTGTGCCTATTTAAGGACTAATCCCCTTAAGCATTCCCGGAAATGAGAAACCCACTCACTGTGTTAGGCTTCCCAGCTCTCCTGTCCATTCCTTGGCCTTTGATTTTTGGTGGGCTGAATTTCTCTCCCACCAAGATCCCAGATTGTCTTTAGGGAGTGCTTAGGCCAGTTCATTCCCACTGCAACCCCTAAGATTCTCAGCCACCTCTCTCTTCCCCTCCCCTTCCTTCTCAATTTGGGTTGGCCCCATCCAAGAAGCCACAGAAAGAGCTCCAGGGAGCCAGGTTTTACCTCTGTTTCCAGCTCTTCTCTGTAGGGAGTGAGAAGGGAGAGGCAGGGGTGGGGGCCATGGAAGTCTCAAAAATAGTCAGGACATCTGGGTTCTGAGCCCAGCTCTGCCACCCACCAGAGATCACCCAGGCAAGTCACGGTGTCTGAGCTTAAATTTCCTCACCTGCAAAGTGGGAACATTGTACTCTGCCTGCATGGTGGGTGACAGAAGGAATCAGTAAGGTGACAGTTGTGAAGGCTCTTGACAGAGCATACCATAGGTTTCCAGAGTGGTGGGGACCTTCCCCATCCAGTTCAGAACTCGCCACGAAATAACTCACGAATCTGTATCACATGCATCAGTGGCGAGTCTCATCTCCCAAGGGAAGGGTGAAGAGAAAGCTGACACCGAGCATCTCTTATCTGCCATGCTCTTCGCCAGATGCAGTCTTCCCAGAATGCTGAGTGGTTGGAATTAGCCCCATTTCACAGCTGAGAAAACTGAGGGTCAGAGGGAGCTAATGATGCCAGAATGATGCAGCTGGAAGTGAGGAAGGTGAAGTCGCCTCTCTCTCCTCCCCACACTGCCACAGGGATTATGGTGGGGGCAGGGGTGCAGGCTTGAGACCCTTCATTTAGTCTTTCTGGAAGGGACCCAGCCAAGAAGATAAGCATCTCTGATGTCAATGGAAACCAGAGAGAGTAAACAGGATTCTGTCTATGGCCAGGGCTTTCTGCGGACACACCTGTATAAGCAGCAGCCATTCCCAACAGAACCGAATTCTCAGGAAATCAGGACAGAGCCAGGGCTGGGCATTTGGTTGGTTTTCTGACCATGTGGGAAGCCTGAGGCCTGGTTGCCAGCCACGCCCTACCTCTCCAACTCTGCCTCCTTCACCATGCCCTGGGGATGCCCAGGCCCCTGCCTGCCCTCATCCTCTCCTGATCACCTCTGTGGTCAAGGTCCTAACACACCCTGTCCTTCAAGCTACTCACTGACCAAGTGAGAGACTGACTCCTGGTTGGAAGGAGTGTGCTTGTGTGTGACCTGAGAGGAAGGGTGAACAGACTGTGCCATTGGTGACCTTGGACAGCTGTGGTGTCTTGCTAGTGTGAGCACCCTATCTGGCACTCCTAGGAGTGAGGCTATGTGTCCTGGTAGGCTTGGGGTCTGGGAGGTGCCCTGGGTCACCTGATCACTTTGGGGGTGTGTTTATATATCCTGTTAGGTGTTCTGCGAACAAGGGTGCCCTGAGTCCCCTGCCTCCATGAGTGCGGTTAGGGATGTGTGTGTATTGGGGGGGGGGCGGTGTACACAGTACACCACAGTAGCTTCAACCAACTCTCTGTGGGTATGTGTGTCCTGCAGATGTGAGCAGTCGGCGCGTCCGCCCAGTTCTGCACACGTTTCTGTGCGCTGGAAGTGTCCTTGCCCACCGGCGTGTGTCCTATGTGAACGGAGCCCAGGAAGTGCGGGCACGCGCGGGAAAGTGCGGGTGTGCGTCCTGCCGGTCCCTGCTCGGCTCCGCGCCCGTCCTGCGCCGCCTGAGTGGAAGGCGCGGAGAGGCCCTGCCCGCCGAGTGCGCGCGCAGGGTCCCGGGCCGGCGTGCGCGCCGGTGTGAGTGCCAGTGAGTGCGGCGCCGCTCGGCTCGCTCCGCTCCGCGCCGCCCGCACACTCGCACTGATCGGCGGCTGCCGGTGACGCGGGCTGGGCCCGCCCCCTGCCTGCCGGCCCCTGGCACTCACTCGCGCCGGCCGCCACCGAGCAGGCAGCAGCCGCGTCAGGGCCGTCCGGGGGCGCCGCCGGCGATGCCCGCAGCCCCCGCCGCGCCCCGCCGGGCCTGCTGAGCCGCCCCCGGGCCGGGGCCGCGCCAGGTCTGGCCGGGCCGCGCCCGGGCGGAGCCGCGCTGCCTGCATGACCCTCCGGCGGCGCGGGGAGAAGGCGACCATCAGCATCCAAGAGCATATGGCCATCGACGTGTGCCCCGGCCCCATCCGGCCCATCAAGCAGATCTCCGACTACTTCCCCCGCTTTCCGCGGGGCCTGCCCCCGGACGCCGGGCCCCGCGCCGCTGCGCCCCCGGACGCCCCCGCGCGCCCCGCCGCGGCCAGCGCCGGCCGCCGCAGCCCCTCCGACGGCGCCCGCGACGACGACGAGGATGTCGATCAGCTCTTTGGAGCCTATGGCGCCAGCCCGGGCGCCGGCCCGGTCCCCAGCCCGGGGCGGCCGCCCGCCAAGCCACCCGAGGAAGAGCCGGACGCCGACGGCTACGAGTCCGACGACTGCAGTAAGTTTCCCACCGGCCTGCTTCTCGCCCCCTCCCCTGCGCGGCTGCTCGCGCTCCCGCCCTCGCCCGCCCTCGGCTCCCCTGCGGTCTCGGCTCCTCCGGCACACCCCCCGCCTGGTGGCGGTCCCTGGCCGTGCCGCGCGCTCTCCGCGCGCCCAGCACACACAGCCCCTCCCCCGAGCAGGACCGAGAGGTGGGAAGTTTGGGGGCGCCCCCTGGGGGTGTCCCATTTCCAGCGGCAGGCTCCCCGGAGCCCGCGCCGCGCCCCCTCTCGGCCCGCCTGCCGGTAGCCCCAGCGCGGGCGGCGGCTTTTGTTCCCTGGCAGGGCGGAGCTGCGCCCCGGGGAGACACCAGTTGCTGCCGGCCGCGCGATCGCTCCCAGCCCCGGAGCACGCGGAGGATCAGCCGAGGGTCGGGCTGGGCGAGAGGCGGAGAGACCCCGGGGCCGGAGTCGGGCGGCCTCCCGGGTGGGCCCGGCGGCCGCAGAGCGCGGCGGCTTGACTTGGCGCACGGGCCGAAAACCAGGGGACCGTGGGGCCGCTTGTCCTTTGGAAAAACCTTGGTGGTTCCTCCTCCCACGTTCGTTGGTCCAGCCGCTGCGCTCGACCGGGCCATCGACCTTCGCCCACCTGTTACACCCGCTTCCCGGGCCAGTAAGGACCCCACCCCCACCCCAGCCTCCTCCTCCGGGGCTGAGACCCGAGCCCCAGGGAATAGGCAAGCTCCCGGGCCCCCGGGTCCAGGCCCGGCCGGCTGGTGCTCCTGGCGTCTTTCTGGGCTGCGAGGGTGGCCGCCCTGCCCGCCCCATGACTGGAGGGGAAACCGAAAACGCCGAGGTCGCCGTGCGGTGCCAGATGGATTTACGCGGGATGGGGATGGGAATGGGGATGGGCCCGGGGATGGGGGCAGCGTTGCTCGCCAGGCCCCTGCCCGGCTGTAGCCCCTGCCGCGTCACTCTCAGAGCTAGAAAACCCGAGTCCAACGCGGGTCCTGTGGGAGGTGTGGACTTTTCTCTGGGCATGGGTCTCTCGCCCACTTTGCCGAGGCTCGCCCGGTCCCATCCCCCACGCAGCGCAGCAAGAGCGGCTGCGCCTGGCTCGGGTGCCCACATGGGCCTCAGGCTAGGGGTCTGGAGTTTCCTGAACATAAAATGTGCCTCTGCAAGCTGACAGTGGGAGTTACCAGCACCTCAGCGGGAAGCGGTGGGGCCAGACCTGTCGTCACCCTACCTGAGGAGGCCCGGGAGGAGAGAGTGGTGGGGAGGCCTGCCAGCCCTGAGTCTGGTGGGTCGGAGCCGGGCCTGTGCTGGAAAGCTGCTGGCTCTGCATGCTCTCGGGCCTGGACCACAGCCCTCTGGCCAGAGCCTGGCATGTTGAGGCCCTGCCCGTCCAGGGCATGGGGATGGGGAGCAGTCCTCTCCCTCCATTTTCCTGCCAGCCTGGGGAAACTGGGTCGGGAGAGTTTATTGCCCTCCGGGCTGTGCCCTGGATCTTCCCCACCCCCAGTTCCTGGCACCCTGGGCCAGGTGCACCCGCTCACTTGCTGTGCCTCTGGGTAGGTGGAGACCCAAGTCACCCTTTTGCATGCCCTGAATCTTCCCTGGCTCCAGAAGAAGGGGTGGGGCACTTGTTCCCATTTACAGCATCTTTTCTGCTACGCCAAGGGAGCAGGCAAACAGGGCAGGGAGGGCTTCCACCCAAGCTCACCTGGTGCCACCCGGGCCCTCTGGGGACATACAGCTAAGAGGTGAGAAATCAGGCTGTTTCTTTTGGCTGTCCCTGAGCCCACAGGCAATGAGGGGGCCAAAAAGTGAAAGACATGGACCAGTTGCCCCATCTTCAGTCCATCAACTCAGCAGTCCTTCACAGAGCACTGTCTTCGCAGCAGAGAGGGAACAGGGCTGGGGCCCTGGACCCAGAGCTCATTGTCCTAGCAGGAGACAGACGAACTTGGGGTCAGCCAAGTGGTGTGTGGGACAGTCGGACACAGCCTTGCCAGCCTGAACCCGTGGGCTGGCCACACCCATGTCACCAGAGCACTCTGCTGCAAAGAGCCAAGGAGAAGGGTGTGTGACTGAGCCAGGGCCAGCTTCTGCCCCCTCATTCCCTTCAAGGGCTGCTGCCCCAGGCTTAGACCCTATCAGTGGCCAAACATCCCACCTTGAGAGCACAGAAATCTGGGTTCCTGCAGGGGCAGGGGGACCAAGTTCTAGGGTGGAACCATTCTCCACTCAGTACCCCAAGCCTCACCTCCCTCTCAGCTCTGACAACCAGATCCCTACAATAAGCCTAAATGATTCAAGCCAGATGGTTCATTACGGCTTTAGCCAGGGTTATGCTATCTGCTGCCCTAATTATTGGATTATCTCCGTTCTAACAAAAAGAAATTAGGACGGTTGCTCTGTTGTCCAAGGCTGAGAGTGAAGTGCTGTTTACTTATTCAGCCTCTTTTCCCTTCTCTTTAAAGCCCATCCTTGATTAAGTCACCACAAGGAGCAAGCACAAAATCGACAGGCTCCCAGCTGATCTAGTAGAGGAGCGTTAACAGGGAGAAGACGCAGATATGTTAGAGGTGTCTTTGTGCCCGTGCCCCCCCCCCCAGTGACCCACAGAGCCGCCTGGCTAGGCTGGACTCCGCTGCTGGCTGCCCTTCCAATGATCCTATGTCCCCCACCCCCCGCCATCCTCCACACATGCTATTCCCCTGCCTTCGATGCCCTCCCACCCAGTCTCCACCTGTGGCACCTCAGTCCGTCCTTCAAAGCCGTAATGACTAGAATGCTTTGGGGTTTCTAGGCACCAGAAAATTCAGAGTGCCTCAAACAGTGAGGACTGGAGGTCGTGTGGCACCGGGGCAGATTCACGCTGCCGCTCAGCGGCAGCACCAGTGGCAATGGTTCTGAATTTCTCCCCTCGGCCACGTCCTTTTCCTCTTTTCTTTTTTTTAAGTTGTATTTATTTATTTTTTTGGCTCTGCTAAGTCTTCGCTGCTGCCCGGGCTCTAGTTGTGGTGAATGGGGGCCACTCTCTAGTTGCAGGGCCCAGATTTCTCGTGCGGTGGCCTCTCTTATTGTGGAGCACAGACTCTAGGGCACGCCGGCTTCAGTAGTTGCCGCTCCTGGGCTCTAGAGCACAGGCTCAATAGCTGTGGTGCGAGGGCTTAGGTACTGCAAGGCTGGTGGGACCTTCCCAGATGAGGGATCAAACTCGTGTCTCCTACATTGGCCAGTGGATTCTGAGCCACCAGGGAAGTCCCACCTTTTCCTCTTAGGTTGACCTCCATCATATAACAGTAAGACCCTAAATTTGATGAGTTTCCACTCCCATGCCTCAGTTTTAAAGCTAGGAAACCTCTCCCCAGGAAATCTGTCCTTTTGTCTCTCGGGCCAGAGTCGCATCTCATGGCCGAGCTTACACCGGCCCCTGCATGATTCATCCAGGGCTGAGTCAGGACTAATGCCCACAGAGGCCTTGAAGCAATGATGGAGAGGAGGAATCACTGTTAGGTCCACACACTCAGCCTTTCGGGACCAACTATGGGTCCGGCACTGTGCCGGAGGTTGCAGAGTGCCTGAGACGCAATCTCTGCCACCAGGGAGTTCATGGAAATGGAGGCACACAAATAACCCAGCAGTGACAAGTCAGGAACCCAAATAGGAAGCGCTGGCTTGCACGGAGCACTCCCACAAAGAGGGTGCAGTGGGAGGAGGGAGGACACAGGCTGGCTGAGTGGAAGGAGGGAGAGTCCAGTGGCTGGAGCAAGGGGAAGAGAGGATGATGAAACCCAAGCGGTCACATCACAGAGGAGGTTGCCACATCAGGCAGGTTGGCAGAGTGCAGAAGGCAGTGGAAAACCTTTGAACCATGTGAAGTAGGGGAGTGAAGAGGTTTATATTGGGGGGGGTGGTAATTTAAACTATTTATTTATTTATTTTTGGCTGTGCTGGGTCTTTGCTGCTGCAGGCAGGCTTTCTCTAGTTGCCGCGAGTGGGGGTTGCTCTCTAGTTGCAGCGCACAGGCTTCTCCTTGTGGAAGCATCTCTCGTTGCACGGAGCACAGGCTCTTGGTGCACAGGCTTCAGTAGTTGTGGCACAGGGGCTTAGTTGCCCTACGGCATGTGGGATCTTCCCGGACCAGGGATTGAACCCGTGTCCTCTGCATTGGCAGGCGGATTCCTAACTACTGGACCACCAGGGACCCTCATGAGTAGGTTTATAAAAGTCCTCGCCCTCTACTTTGAGCACCTGGTAAGCGTAAGATGTATGGCTCATTCTTCTTTGTTCCCCCTGCAGTGTCTGGTCAGTGCCTCAGTTTCCCCAACTAGGAAACCTTTTCACTCAGACTTGATCATTTTCTGTGGTTCTTGCCATTTTTTTTTTTAAACTATTTGAGAGGATGACATTTTTCTTAAAAAGAAAAAAAAAACAACCAGGGTCAATTTGCTATTCCCAAGGGTATGTGGGGTGAGGAAAGTCCAGGTGCAAACCAAGGTCAAAATGATCTGTCAGTCTCCATCAGCCACGCAGAGGGATGTTCTGCCTTAGAGGAACTGACAGGAGCTGAGCTTGATTTTCTTTGAATTAGCCCCATTAAAGCTCTATAATTATCAACAAGCGGGTGACAACTCTCAGAGGCCCATTAGTGACCAAGCCTCATAATTTATCCCAGGATGTAAACTTTAGCCAGGACGTGTGATTTGAGTGGCTGGAGGGCAGGACCCTGTGGCTCACACGGACAGGCACCTTCACCTGTCCTTACAGCCCTGCCTCACCTGCCACAAGCCCTGGGGGCCTTTCAACTCAGAGGTCCCTCTTGGGTGGCAGACCAGCCCTCGCCCCAGGAGCAATTCTGTTTATCCCTCTTTTGTTTTTCTGTCCCATCCTCTCAAGAGCTCAGCTTAACAAAGTAGCAGACAGAAAACATTGGAAGCCACTAGGCTTTAAGGCAGGAAGGAGGGATCAGGATGGAAGTGAAGAGGCCTGGATTCTGCATCGAGCTCTGCTGTGCCACCCTGGCCAGGTCACCTCCCGTCTCTGAGCCTCAATTCTCAAAATAGGAAATAAAGAGCTCTCTAAGAGAGCTCCACCAACAGCCAGTCTCTAAAAATGGCAACTGAGCTTCTATTTCTAAACTATTATTTCTTCTAAAACTTGCATTGGCAGCCGAAGAAATCCACCAATCCCGTCCTGGGGCAGCACTGGGCTTGCTGTTCCTTCCCGGGCAGTGATGACAGCTGTCGGTTTTATTGAGCAGTGTCAGCCCCCCACCTTAAACACAGGTGTCTATAAACCCAGTGGAAGGGACCCCTCTCCCTGCCTGGAGCTGAATTTCCCAGTGGGAGCTCTGTCTGCTGCTTTGTCCTTCTCTGGGATGAGGAACTGGGCAGAGATTGTGAACTGTGTGGATTTTGTGGTTGCTGTTCTTTTCTTTTAATTGGAGGATAATTGCTTTACAATGTTGCGTTGGAACTGTGTGTTTTAATACGGGAGCATCACACTATGTCTCTGCTTGAGTGAGCAGCCGGCAAACGAGTTGGTTTGGATAGACCAGCCTTGTGAATTGAACATCTGCTCATTGCTGGTGTCAGAGGCGTGGTCCCTGCCCTCCAGAGGCTACTGTCTGGAGGCACAAGCTGCAAGTTAGGCCTGAACAGAACAGTAGGCTGATTTACTGTCTTGCAAAACCTAGAGCTTTAAAGGCTATTACTGCAAAAGCCTGGAGAAGCCTGGGCCTGTGGCTGTTAGTTGTTGCAGGCGAGGTGATAGATCCCACCCTTAGAGCACCCTCACCGCCCCCCAGTGTGGAGGCAACCTAGCAAGCAGGCAGCAATAGGCCAGATGCGTGCGTGCTCAGATGTGTGTGTGCTCACTCAGTCGCTTCTGACTCTTTTGCTACCCCATGGACTGCAACCCACCAGGCTCTTCTGTCCATGGGATTCTCCAGGCAAGAATACTGGAGTGGATTGCCATTTCTTTCTCCAGTAAATTCTGCAGGGATCAAACCCGCTTCTCCTGCATTGGCAGGTACATTGGTTACTGCTGAGACACCTGGGAAACCCAATAGGCTAGGGCTAAAGTATGCTTACTCCGCTCGGGGAAAGGACTCTTGGCTCCACTTAAGGCCTGTCGACTTTGAGTTTAGGCACAGTCTTAACAACTATTCTCACCTGGTTTCATACAAGAACCAAGTAACCAGTGACTAGGAGGCAGAGCTGCCCATGCGACCAAGGGCAAGTACTTTAGCATAACAGGAGTTTCAAGTGGATGTCAAAAGAGGAGGCAGAAAAAAAGTCAAGAAAACCTCAAAAAGAGTGGCCACCCGGGATCCCCTGATGAAGGACTCGTCTCACACACCCTTCGGTGCCCGGGCTGGGACTCGGACAAAGGGCACAGTTAGCCGCAGTCATAACGATGACTCAGGTTGTTCTGAAAAGTCTAAGTGACCGTTTGTGTATTCTGTTCACAAGGGCCGGGAGGGGAGCAATCCAGTTCAGAACGAGTTCATTCCAGGAGGTGTCTCAGGGGGGCAAGTACGCTCATCTAGAAACATCACCTAAATGGATCTGCTCCTTCTATAATTATCTACGGAGCACTTTTCCACACCCCAGGCATGCCGTGAGGTGGATGCTGTTGTTTTTCCATTTTACAGATGAGGAGACTGAGGCACAGAGAGACTGGATATGCTAAGGTCCCAGAGCAAGGAAGTGCAGAGCCAGGGTTTGAACCCAGGGTCAGACCTCAGAGGTCAGACACCCTACAAGTGCCCCCGCCAGGCAACAACAGAGACCCTGAGCAGGGTGCCTGACCGTGTTAGGAGCAGAGATGCAAGACAAATAGTGGCCAGACTTGGCCAGCAGGCTATGGTTTGCTCTAGATCCACGCTGGGCACCCCTGGCCTCCCCCTAGCATGACTCCAACCACCCAGCCCCCTGCCCTCTGGGTGGTCCTACGGTTGAAATGCCCCCTTCTCCCAGCCCCACTCTGCACTGGCCAACTCCTACTCATCTTGCATGGCTCAAGTGAAGGGTCACTTCCTCCAGGAAGCCTTCTCTGATGGCCCCAGTTCACATCAAGCTCAGGCATCCTCCATAAATCCTGCCCCACTGGACTTTGTTATGGCAGATCCTTCTCTTCTGTTCCTCCTGTTAAGCTGTGCTTTCCTTGGAGCAGGAACCTGCCTTTTGATATCTTCATTCCTGTGTGTGTGTGTGAGTGTGAGCATGCTCACTCAGTCATGTCTGACTCTGTGACCCCATGGATTGTAGCCTGCCAGGCTCCTCTGTCTATGGAATTTTCCAGGCAAGAATACTGGAATGGGTTGCCCTTTCCTTCTCCAGGGGATCTGCCCAACCCAGGGATCGAACCCACTTCTCCTGCATTGGCAGGTGGATTCTTTACCACTGAGCCACCAAGGAAACCCATCTTCATTCCTAGAGCCTAGCGTGTTGTGAACATTGGTAATAAGTGAATGAATGGGAAGCCAGCTGACCAGCAAGCAGGGTTTGGGCTTCTAAAGACATCCTGTGAATGTGTGTCTCTCACAAGGGAGACTTGCCCTCAAGGTCCGCCCTCACCCACCACCCCCGCCTTTATACCGGGGGCCACAGCCGAGTAAAAGGCCACAGCTGCTCTGTGTGATGGTGCCCGAGAGCGGCAGCTGCATCCAGTTACTGCCGCACCCTCTGCCCAGCCCTTGGGAATCACTTGCTGCTTTTTTAGTGGCCAGGGTAGCACCGTGAGGGCCCGGCTCACTCTTGCCCAGGGCCCCCGAGGGCCTAGAGAGACCGGGGGCCGCAGCCCCGAGTGCTGCTGGGGGGTGGTGTGTGGACCAGCTGGTCGGCCGGGCCCAGGCCTGCAGCCACCAGGAGCCTGACCCCTCTGCCTCCTCGCACAATCCTAGGACAGATCACAGGCCAGAGGGAGCCGAGGTGTGGAGCCCAGGCCAGCAGTCTTACCAGGACGACAGGAACCCCTTAGCCAAGCGCCCGGCACATGTGGCCACAGCCTGGACCAGCTGCAGGCCACGAGGCGTGATGCAGGGGTCGGAGGCCACCACCTGGGTTTGATTCTTGGGCCACCACTTACGGCATCTGGGGGTGACGGGCCTAACCCCCCCTGAGCCTCAGCTCCTTCCCAGGGTGGTGGTGGTGGGGGCTGGATAGGTAGTAGGTGCCCAGTCGGTGGCAGTCAGCATGGGCACCGTGACACCTCGTCTGACTGCACAGGGCTGGGTGACGCCTCTCCCTTGTGTGGCCCCTGGGTGACCTGAGCCCTCCTTGTCTGCAGCCGCCCTGGGCACGCTGGACTTCAGCCTGCTCTACGACCAGGAGAACAACGCCCTGCATTGCACCATCACCAAGGCCAAGGTAGGCCCACCGGCAGGCGCAAGGCGAGGAGGCAGTGCTCAGCTCTTACTCCTAAGACATTGCTTCCTTCCCTGCAGGGAGGCTTTTCAGGGAAAGAGTAGGACAGAGAAGCCAGAGAGAATGAGGAGGAGGGTGGAAGGGGTAGCATTTGGGGCCTAAGGCCCCCAGAGCTGGGGAGCTGTCTGGGAGGGAAGGGCAGGTGGGGTGCTGGCAGGCCTGTCGTGCGGACTGAGCGGAGGGGTTGGACATGGATGCCTCCGGCCTGCGGTTCCCAGCACCTGGGCCTCCCGCCTCCTGGGGAGGCTCTGCTCACGTGGGCCTGAGCTTGCTCTCTGGGTGCGGGCACCGGGTATCTGAGCGCCATGGTCCCCTGTCCCGGGCTGGCCGCTGTCAGCTCTGGTCTCAGCCACGCTGTTCCCTTCGTCCCCACCGCATTGCTCCCGCTGGGAGGAAGGTGCCCAGGCTGATGTTCTCCCGCAAGGTAAGGGCTGCCGCGCCACCTGGTAGAACCTCCTGGTAGAGCTGTGGAAGGGCCTGGGCCCAGCTCCGAGAGAGGAGCTTCCGGCATTGCTGCCTGGGCCCAGCGCCTCAGGCTGCCAGCTTCTCTTACCCTCCTCCCACCCTGCCTGTGGCTCTTGCCCATCCAGAGGGGCTGGCCACCTGCTGCCCCGGCTGTGCCCTTCCTGGCCTGGGCCACCGAGGTGGGGTGAGTAGTGTCCCCGGTGGACCCACGCCATCCCCACCCCACCCTCTCCTCCGGGGGGCTGCTCTGGCGGTGGCGTGGTCTGAAGACCCCCCAGCTGTGCTGAGGTGGAGGACAGAATGCACGGCCCGGACAGACCCTTCCCTTCGCCCTCCACCCAACTGTGTAGATAGTGGTTGTCCAGGCCTGGGGGCTGGGAAAGGGCCCTGGCTGCCAGGCCGCTCTGGCAGAGCCAGCCCTCCTCCCCGACCCATGCAGACACCGGGCCCTCCCGTGCTGTGCCCCGCTGTTCCTACCGGGCTCTCAAGGGGGCTGCATGGGTGTTCTGGGGTGTGTGAATGTGTCCACTTAGGGTTGCTCCACTCAAGGCATTGGAGGTGGGGGAGCCATGGCAGCCCCCTGATCTCCAGTTCATCCTCTGCTGGGCAGGAGGTGGTGCAGACATGGGAGGAGCTAGGGTGGGCTGAGGTGTGGGGAGGAGCCCCAAGGGGTAGGAAGGCTGAGGCTGACAGAGGGAGCCCCTGGGGGGCCCCAGAGGACACCAGATGCCCCAGCAGTGGACCCTAGTTTGGCCACGTGGTCTGTAAGTGGGTAGAGCTGCCTCAGTTTGCTCATCTGTAAAATAGGGTTAATTGTCCCCACCTGTGTGATTGTGAGCATTAAATTAGCTTAGTACCTAATGCTGTCCTGGAGCACAGGGCCTGGGGGCAGACACACCCACCCACAGCAGAACTGGGAAGTTTCAACTTTGTGGGAAAGGGTAAGAGGCGTGTGTTGGGCAGGGTCACCTCTTCCATGGTGCACACAGAGCCGCCTGGCTAAGCCTTGTCCTGGAGTCAGCGCTACCAGGCAGGGTAGAGTTAGAGCCCAGGCAGCTCTGGGCATAGCTCAGATACCCCACCCCACCCCACCCCACCCCACCCCACCCCACCACGAGCCACTTCTCTGGAATCCTCAGAGGGCCCAGCACAGATCAGAAGTGGGGCAAATGCCCCAGACGCAGGCCCTGCATCAGCATCACCTCCTCGACTCCCACAACCCACCATGGGGACTATTAACCCCTTTTACAGATGATAAAACTGAGGCTCAGAAGGCAGAGGCCTCATCACTTACCCGACTGATAGGAGCTAGAGCTGGACCTGAACCCTGGCCATCCTGGCTCTAAAACCTGTGGGCCCCTTGCTGGTAACCAGGCAGCACTGGTTAGAAGTTGGAAGCCCCAACATCAGATCTCAGCCCCCACCCACAGGCTCCTCTGAACCAAGGTGGGGAGTGGAGAGAAGGGCCTCAGTTCCCCTGGGTGGTGGGGGATTGGACTGGTCAGGTTTTGGTTTGTCTTTGGATGAGGTCATGGGGATGTCACCTCTGCCCCACACATCACCACCTCCTCCCTGCGTCCCTGTGAGCCATCCCAGGAGAGAGTTTCCAGAAAGAGGAGCAGGCATGAGGTCAGCTGGGCGCTTGTTTGTGGTTCCAAGGGCTCCCTGGCTGTGCACACTTGATGGTGGTCGAGAGTGAGTGAGGGGTGCCCTCTTGCAGAGGGACTCTCCGTGCCGGCCAGCTTGTGTGGCCTGCGGGGACACAGACGGGCAGGGCCCTGTGGCCAAGCCAGAGCCTGGTCTCCAGGACATATAACATTCTCCGTGGCCGCAGAGGAAGGCGTATGGGTGGGTGGACAGGGGCTCATGAGGACTTAGGGTCAGTGAGGAAAGTCTCAGGGCTTGGAGAGCAAGGGAAGAGGGTTTAGGAAAAAGGAAGGATCTGATCACACAGCAGGATAACGGGAGCCTCATTCAGAGAAAGGTGAGTCACCTGGCCTCCATGACAAGGAGAAGACAATGAGAAAGAGGCCCATCTGACAAAGATGCCCCCGGTCATCTATGCAGAATCAGACATTTGGGGGGTGGGGGGCAGGAAATTGCCCTGGCACTGAGCCATCCTTGCTCCCCCAACCTGGGGGTGTGGGTCAGAGGTGCTTCTGTGAAGACGGTCATGAGTGGACCCAGCTGGGAGGTCCAGGGGCCTGCTGGGGCCTACTGCCCCAGGTGCCTGGAGGCCCTGGCTGCTCTGTGTCCCCAAGCCCCCACTTACACCCTTGCTGCTCTCTGCCCAGGGCCTGAAGCCGATGGACCACAACGGGCTGGCAGACCCGTACGTCAAGCTGCATCTGCTGCCAGGAGCCAGTAAGGTGAGGGGACCTGCTCTGGGCCTGCTGACCAGCTGTGCCTGCCTGGGGCCCAGGCTGGACTCGGGGCACCCAGGGAGCCCCCAGCTCCCACACCCACTCAGCCCCATACCCTCTAGGCCTCCCAGGGACCTCTAGTCAACACCACCTGCCTGCTGAGTTGGGGAAACTCCCCCGGAGAATTTCCAGGCCAGCATTTTATAACAAACATCCTCAACTGGACGCTAATACTATGTGCAAACAAAGGGTTCTGTGACCAAGTAACTGTGGGAAACATTATTAAACCGGTTTCTTTACTACAGGACTTATCAGAGCCTTTAATGCACTGGTGGGCAGCTCTGTGATGCTCCACAAGGGGGATGGAGTGGTCAGCATCTGCCCAGATTATTTGACAACAGAACACTTCTTCCCACAACAGATGACCTGACAAACAGACCAGGCCAAAAGGTGCATCTATGAGAGAAGAAGAAAAAATTTTTTTCTTAAATTAGCTATTAACAAAAGCATCAAGGTGGCCCTCGGCACTGGAAGATCAGAATTTGATTAGACTTCTTTCATACAGCTTACAGTTGAGTGTAGTTTTCTTTGTAATTTCATGGCAAGAAAGGTCACATCGTCTTTTCAGAAGTGGGTCCTTCCTTGGCCTTGGGAACCCACAGGAATTGCAAGGGGTGAGGTGGGCAGACTCCATGCCGGGGGTGCTCAATAGGAGTCCAGCAGCTTTGCTTCTGAATAGAGAGCAAGGCAGAAATGGAGGGACAGGGGACACGGGACACAAGAGCTTGAGCAGCAGAGCCTGGTGGCTGGTGTTCTTCATATCTCAGCCTCTTTCTCAGAAGCCAAAGTTGAGGACTTCCTGGCCCATGAGTGACCTTATAGGAATACTCAGCAACGGGGGTGACCCCCTGGGCAGAGGGCCTCCCCAGTCACTGCTCCGGACAACAGGGGGGCCGTGCCCCCAGGTGGCCACCCAGCCTGGGGAGCCACAGGCTGCTGAGGTCTGAGTTCCTTTGGGGCCCAACCCCCCTGGATTAGTATATAGGTCTGGGAGTCCCACTTGTTCAGGGGAGTCACCCCAGAAGGGAAGGCAGGGCTGTGGGAAAAAAGACAATGGCACTCCTCCAATGCCTGGAGGAGCAGGCTCCCCCTGCAGCCTTGCATCCTCATGCTGGGGGTAGAGGGGTGATCCCACACGGCCCCAGGAAGGGGCTCAGTGACCGAGCATCCCTAGACTCCTTGGACCTCAAGTCGGCAGTACCTGCGGCTGAGTCCTAGGGGCCTGTCATAGGATTGACCCCTGAGTTAGGGTAGCATTTCATAGAGCACAGTCTGCTTATAGAGAGGGGCCTGAAAAGTGGGCTGAGAGAGGTGGTCTTTATGCCCTGGAGCCCTCTCAGAGGATATGGAACCCACTGGGTTCCACAGAGCTTATGCAAGTGGGGGAACTGGGACTCGAGCCCAGGGCTGGGTTACACCACCAGCAAGCTCTTAGCTTCCAGCTCCGCAGGGCATGGGTCCCACTGGGCTAAATGGATTGGCAGCATGCCTGCCTTCCATCCTGGAGGCCCCAGGGGAGAAGCTGTTTCCCATTCCTCTCCAGCTTCCGGAGGCACCTCGTTGGCCTGACTTGTGGCCCCTTCCTCCGTCTTCAAAGCCGGTGGCACCTCTCTGACCTTCTGTCCTTGTCACACCTCCCTCTGCCTCTCTCCTGCCTTCCTCTTCCACTTTTAAGGGCCCGGTGATGACATGGCCCTCCCAGATCGTCTGCCTGTTGTATACAGATTTTTCTTTTTCTTTTTTTTTTTTTTTTTGCGGGGCCGAGGAGCAGGGAGGGCCCGCACCATGGCATGTGGGATCTTAGTTCCCTGACCAGGAACAGAACCCTTGTGCCCTGCAGTGGAAGCTCAGAGTCTTGATCACTGGACCGCTAGGGAAGTCCCTTTGCTGTTGTAATGTCAGCCGATGAGCAACTTTTGCCCCCTGCTTTGCTTGATTCTGGGGGATTGGGATGTGGGGGGGGCATTACTCTGTCCACTGCCCTCCTTGATGCTCAGAGGCTCATTTTTGCTCTCTCCAGGCGAATAAGCTCAGAACGAAAACTCTCCGAAACACTCTGAACCCCACGTGGAATGAGACCCTCACTTACTATGGGATTACAGATGAAGACATGATCCGAAAGACTCTGCGGTGGGTGAGGCCCCCGGCCACCGCCTCCCCCACCTCACCCCACCTCACCCCACCCAGCCTTGTCCACGGGACTGGCCCTGCCCACACACCCACCCACTGCTTGCAAATCCTCCCTAACTTTGGAAGCAAACTGAGAGGCCCCTTGCCCTCCAGGATCTCCGTGTGTGATGAGGACAAATTCCGCCACAACGAGTTCATCGGGGAGACCAGGGTGCCCCTGAAGAAACTGAAGCCCAACCACACCAAGACGTTCAGCATCTGCCTGGAGAAGCAGCTGCCGGTGAGTCAGGCTCTGGAGCCATCCAGGGCCCACGCTGCCATGAGCGCAAGACCAGGAGCATTTTTTTTTTAAATCTATTTATTTTTTGCTGTGCTGAGTCTTCATTGCTGTGTGAGGGCTTTCTCTACTTGCGGCGATAGGCAGCTACTCTTTGTTGCAGTGCATGGGCTTCTCATTGCAGGGGCTTCTCTTGTTGCAGAGCTCAGTAGTTGTGATGCATGGGCTTAGATGCCACGCAGCATGTGGAATCTTCTCAGACCAGGGATAGAACCTGTGTGCCCTGCATTGGCAGGTGGATTCTTAACCACTGGGGGCACCAGGCAAGCCCGCAAGAGCATTCATTGAGCACCTACTCTGTGCCTGGCATGGCTGCAAGTGCTGGGGAGACACACCATCTCCCTGCCCTCATGAAGCTTGGAAAAGAGCCAGACCAAAAATGAGATGAACCACCCAAACAGATTGAACATTTGGCAGGGATCAGGGCCGAGAAAGAAAGCATGAGAGGGGTCGATGGGTTAGATGGGTGCTCTGGGAAGGCTCACCTGGCAAGCAGGGAATATTCCAGGCAGAGGGAACTGCAGATGCAAAGACTTCATGGAAAATTGCTTGGCCTGTAGGAAGCACAGGCAAGAGGCCAACTGAGGGGCAGGGAGAGCAGGGGGCAAGGGGTCCTGGGGGCTGAGAGCAGGGGTTGGGGTTGGGGAGACTGAGAAGACTCCAGCTTTATCCCTGAGTGAGATGGACCACGGGAGCATGCTAGGGCGGGGGCCAAGCTATCTGGGGATATTTTAACAGGCTCCTCAGGATGGAAGGGAGTGGAGGGCTAGGGTGGGGAAACCAAAAGTACAGATGGAGGAGCAGGAATAGGACTTGGGCTGGGCAGCAGAGGAGCCAGGGAGAAGGTTGGAAGATCAGCATACTTAGGTGTAGGGCCTGGGAGAATGAAGGGTCATTCACTGGGATGCGGGGGACTGTGGGAGGAGCAGCTAGGGATTAGCTCGGAGCTCAACTGGAAGATGTTAGGCATGAGGCACCTATGAGATACCCAGAGGAGACAGAAAATAATTCTTTGCTAGAAATTACAATTGTTTGAATGTGTCAGAACAGATTTTGCCCCCTGGCCATCTGGAGCAGCTGAGCCCTCCTAGTCTCTGAGCAATGTTCCCCTCCCCTTTTCCCCTCCCCCTTTCCCCTCCCCTCTCCCCTCCTCTTTCCTCTCCTCTCTCCCCTCCCCTCTCCTCTTCCCTCCCCCTTCACTTTCCCTTCCCCTCCCCACGCCTGCCTTCACCCAATTTAAAAGGACTGGGAAGGACTGGCCAGGAAGTCCCAGGCCGGGGGCCCTAGGACACCTTGGACTTCAGGGACTGCCTATGAAGTCCCACAGAGGACACAGTTCCCTCTGCCCAGGACAATTCCCCACCAGAAGCCTGGGCAACAGGAAAGCTCTAGAGGACAGAGACCAAGGGTCATCCCCTGAGTGCCTGTATCCATCTAGGGCCCTGCTCAGCGCAGCCTGGCCTGGTCAAGGCCGGAAACGACTGACCTGAGGTCAGAGCACCCGCCCAGGATCCCAGCTCTGTATTTTTGCATAACTTGAACAAATTGTACTCTGTGGTCACATTCTCTCCCACTCCTAGGCATGTGTGTGATGGAGATAACCTTTTAAGCTTTATTATTAGTCACTAACCGCAGGTGACCCAGTTTCTCCAAATGATCTATGTCACGTATAAAAGGCAACATCAACTCCTGCTGGAGTTGTGTTCCTGAGTTTTGATCTGAGATAAACAATCACCTGTGTGGTGAATGTGAATTTTGTGGGTGAGCAGTGTGTGAGTGTGCAAGAGTGTGGAATGTGTGCATGAGCACCTGTTTCACGCACAGGGGATGTGTTTGAGAGTGTACATGCTTGTGCCTGGGGCGTGATCAAGGCTTTGCTGAGCCTCGCTTGAATTTGCCAGGATCTTGTTGGTCCAGTTCAGAGACCCACAGTTGACAAGGGTGCAATTTGGGATAATCACTCAGCAGTAAAGATTCATTTTGATGGTACCTCGTAGCTTTCAGAGAGCCTTGTAAACCTTATTCATTGTTCATAAATACTGAGCGGTGTCCCAGCTCAATGGTCTTTATGTGAAACCATCCAAAGTATATCCCACTGTTTAAAAAAAAAAAAACAGCTGAAAATATCCTGGTTCATTATACTGTTTAATTTTCACACATCACACAACTGGCACAAGAGCCGTGGTTTAGTGAGGCTGCCACACTCAAAGCCGAGGCCTGAGTGACAGGTGGTTGAAGCTCACCTGCCTCCTCAGACCCGTGGGTACGGACCGGACCGCCGAGCACTGTGCAGAGAAGTTGCCAGGGCTGCGTTTGCCCTCAGGGAGAATGCACTGATCAACTGGCCGTGTCTGCCCTGGGTGCGGGAGGTGGGGACAGTGGTCCTTCCTTCACCTCACAGGATTCCCGTCTCCAGAGAGGTGCAAGCATGGCCCCAGCCCACAAGAGGTCACGTGAGGTGCTGCTTTAGTGCCAGGCAGAGGATAGTCAAGGCCAGAGAGACTGAGCGTGAGAGGAGCCTGGCAGAAACACCTCAAAGGGGCCCTCAGAGGTCACAGGGCTCAGGCTGGGTGGACACAGGGTAGAGGACAGGGCTTCCAGGTGAGCCTCAGCTGGAAGGTGGAAATGGAAGGCCTCAGGAGGGCAAGGAATGGTCTCAGGATGCAGACGGGGATGGGGAGAGGCCACACAGTGAGACCTAGATTTGAGGTCTGATTCCAAGGGCAGGTGCTGGGCCGCGCCCCACCCACCTCCTAGCTGCCCCGGAGTTGGACTGTTTTCCCAGGTTCTCCCAATGGGGCCCTCCTATACCCTGAGGCTCCAGGAAGCATGTTCCAGGGGCCAGGGTCCCAATGAACCACGCACCCCCACCAGCACCCACTGGGCTCCATGTGGCCTGGGCCCGTGGCTGCAGGAGGGGCAGGCAAGGACAGCTGCGTGACGGCTCTCCCTCTCCACAGGTGGACAAGACGGAAGACAAGTCCCTGGAGGAGCGGGGCCGCATCCTTGTCTCCCTCAAATATAGCTCACAGAAGCAGGGCCTGCTGGTCGGCATTGTGCGCTGTGCCCACCTGGCCGCCATGGACGCCAACGGCTACTCTGACCCTTATGTGAAAACGTGAGTGTGCAGCCCGCTCCTTCCCCACCTTCTCACTTCTAGGTACTGAGTCGTTTGCGCAGCAAGTGGTTGTGTGAAGCACAGGGGGCGCTGTGCCCACAAGGGTCTTCTGTGCTCCAGGAGCTGAATCTGGCCAAACCCATCTCTCAGATGAGGAAACTGTTGCCCACAGAAGCTGAGTGGCTGTCCAATCCGTGCAGAAAGAGCGGTTATCTCCTGATGGCTGGTTCAGGTCTCTCTCTGACTGTGGGGCCCAGGAGGGGTGAGCAGGTTGGAGGAAGGGACAGGAGGCTGGGAGATGCAGTGAAGGGACTCCATCGGGACTCAGGGCTGAGCACACGTGGGCACTGCTCTGCCACAGGCTCAGGTAAGGGTCCACCCAACCCTGCCAGGTGGGGCGCGTGGTGGTGCTGGGGAGATGCTAACTCGGGGGCCCCAGAGCTGTGGAGCTGGGTCAGAACAGGCTGTGATCAGAGCCCAGAGAGGAGCCGGTAGCCGTTCGGAGAGGGATGAAGCCGGCGGTTGGTGAGCACAATCTGTGCTTTGGGGCTCTCCACTAGAAAAAGGTGGATCTTAGTCTGAGTTCACAGTCGCTTGAGGCTGTCTTGAAGGTTAGAACTTGGGGAGGAATTGGCCCAGCAGAAAGATGTTTCTGCTCAGGGAGAGGGACCGAGGAGTTACGATATAGTTAAGAAGCAGCGACGGTCCTGTCCTCGGGGGACGACGAGGAGGCTCGGGCGACAGAGGCCATCACAAAGACTATTTGAAAACCGGTGAGTTGGGCCCCAAGCTCAGCCATTAGCAAAGCTGGCTTCTGGTGGATCACAGACCGCTGGGGCAGGAAACGCTGTCCTAGCTCAGAAGACAGACTCTTAAAACCAGTGGAGGGAAAGTGAGCGATTCTGGGTAAGCTGGGAAGATGTGTGCACTTTGTGGTTGCATCATTTCCCTGCCAGGTCCGTGGGGTCCGGAGACCCAGGCCCCAGTGGAAAGCTGCTTTTGCTGCATTGCTTGAGATAGCCATAAGCTGGAAACAGCCCAGTGTTCGTCAGCAGAGGGAGAGATGAATAAAATGCGGCATCTGTATACAGAGGAGTACTCTGCAGTTGAATAAATGAGGACCGGGTGGATTAACGCTATGCCAAGCGTGCCAAGCCCAGAGCAAATGGTAGAGGGGAGCACATGTTGTGACCCTATAGCGATGGTCTCTAGGGAGGGAGGACTTGCGTCCACTTGTATCTGTGATGCTACTTTTCCTATGGAAGAAAATAGGATCTGAAACCAGAGTGGTGTTGAATTTCTTTAATTGGCTCAGTGCCCACCTGCCAAGTTGATAGGAATTCCAGGGTCTCAGGCTGGGTTATCCAGAAGGCAGGGTCTCACTGGCTACAGCGGAAGGGCCAGCCAGCCCCCAAGGCCAGGGAGAGGCAGCTCTGGCAGGACCTGTCCATCACGCCTGGGCCCCCTCAGTCACACCCCACCCTCTGGCCATGGGGTGGGTCAGGGTGGCCTTTAAAGAGGGCAGCTCTGTGAGTGGCCCCATGGATCAGAGGGAGGCTCCCAGCAGCCTAGAAACACCTCCATCTGATTCAAGTTCCCTAGGTGACAGGTGGGGGGTGACCGCTCAGGGCGCTCTATCTCTGAAAGGCCCCTTCGCAGACCGTGGGCCGCCTCCTTGCTAAGAGTAGAGGAGATACAGGCACAGGTTTGATTCTGAGCACAGCACCCGGGGCCACAGGGAAGAGCTGGGTAGAGGATGTTGAAGGGCAGAGCTAGATGGAACAAAGCCTTTTGTCAACATCCTTTTTTTTTTATGAACTTCATCCCAGATGACAGCTGCCTCAGTCTCCCCAGGCTAGAAGCTGACCCCAAGTCCAGTCTTCCAGGGCTGATGATGGTTAACAGTCATCACAAGTCCTGAGTAACTGCTGGGTGCCAGGGCTGGGCTAGGTCTCATGGAACTTTCTACGCAGTGTTTCTGTTACCTTCTCCATCCCCCACCCAGGGGCACTGAGGAAACCTGCCCTGGGCCGCCCCCTCCTTCTCTAGCCCTCTGGTGTCTTCTAGAGGCCTCAGGCAAGCAGTAGTCACTGTGCACAAGAGACGAAAGGCAGCACTGGGAGGGGGACTCCAGGAGCCCGCCAGGGCAGGAGGGGGTCCTGATAGGGAGGAAGGGTGAGCAGCCACCGATGGGCCCCAGGAGCACCCAGGGTGTGCTCCTCACCCACACAGGCCGCCCTCCCTCAGGGAGACAGCATAGACAAAGGCCTGGGGGCAGGACAGGGGACGACCCCTGGGGGGGGGGGGCGGCGCGTGAGGGTCTCTAGATGGACACTGGCTGTGCAGTGCTGAGGGCGTGGGGAGCCCAGGACAGCTTCCCTTCAGGGCCTTCAAAGGCAGGGCTGGGAGACGCTCCCACAGCCTAGGACCCCATCCCTCCTCCTTGCCCCCAAACCAAACAGGCAAAGAAAAATGAATCAAGAAACACATGGAAGCTTGTAAGGAACTGAAGAAATTCACCATCTCTGGGTGGGGGTTTATGGGAACCCCCACTTGTTTAAAAAGACATCTTTATTGAGGTATAACTTACACCCAGGAGGTTTCTCCCTTTTGCTGTGGGACTGATGTATATATAGTCTCGTTACCACCACCTCGGTTAAGACACAGATACCACGGCCCCAGAAAGGGGCCCCAGACAACTGTTGGTTTGTTTTCTGTCACAATAGTTTTGCCTTTTCCAGACTTTCTTCTAACAGCAACTCCTACTTCTTCCACATGATCTAGTGCTCTGGAGAGACCGCCGTGTGGTGCGTGCACCCGGAGTGCGGTCTGTAGGTCTGTACTGCCGAATACTCATCTGTCAGATCACTTCTTCCAGAAGTGCACCAGGGTCGGGTCGCTTCCAATCTTTGGTGGCTATATAAAACTGCTAAAGAACGGGTTTTTGTGCAGACCTATGTCATTTCTCTCCCCATCCCCAGCTTTTGTCAGTATGCATTTTCCAGTGTCTCTATAATGAACCAGTATGACTTATGTAATAACTATCACAACTTTTGTAAAACACTGTACAGAAAAGCCACAATGAGATACCACTTTCTATGTTTGCTGATCCCACCCGGTGCTGGGCACCAGGAAGCTGGTGGTGGGTGAGAAAGATTCTAGTGTCGGTGCAGGGACAGGGTGAGAAGCTTTGCAAACGAGAGAGCCTGGCTTCTGAGCACCAGCCCTGTGCTGGGCAGCTGTGTGACCTTGGGTAAGTCCCTCCACCTCTCTAAGCCCCAGATGAAGACCGCTGTTCTGCAAGCAGGGATCCCTTTTCTCTGCAGGAAGCACTGTTGCCAATGCCCAAAAGACCTTTTTCCTTCCCAAAGCTTCAGTGAGGCAGCAGGGACACACCCCAGGGACTAGGTTAAAAACCACTGTGTTATGCACTTAAGAAAGATGCATTTTATAGCATGCAAATTTTATCTCCATGATCTATTAAAAACAGAAAAGTTCTAGCATGGGACCCACTCTGCTAAAAATGTTTTTCTGGCGGGAAATGTGAGCTTTGTGAAAATTAAAACTTCCAGAAATCAGGAAAATCCCCTTTCCTCGGGGAATAGAGGGAGCTCTGCGATGTTAGAAACGGGCTGTGAACAGAGGTCCAGATGGTGAATGACCCACTTGCTTCTCTCACTACACTGACCGCTCACCTAAGCCATGTCTGCTCATCAGGAATGAACAGACGTCTCTCTGGGGACAAAGCTCTTCGAAGCCCAGGGGGCTCCGTGTGTTCCCACAGCCTCTTCTCATCGTCTGCCTATTGGTTGGTTATAATTTCAGGTACCTGAAGCCAGATGTGGACAAGAAATCCAAACATAAGACAGCGGTAAAGAAGAAAACCCTGAACCCAGAGTTCAACGAGGTACAAGGAGCTGGTGAAGCCGTGGGAAAGCCACTCACTATCCCCCTGGGGGGGACTGAGTTTTCCAGGGGTCACTGTGGGAGCTGGAGGGTGGGAAGGGGCCCACAGGAGAGCCCCCAGGCTTGAGGTGGGGAAGTTGTGGGAGGAGAGGTGAGGCCAGGCTGAACCAGGCTGAGGTTCAGACGGAAGTGAGGGGAGGCCTGCAGACCTCTTCAGAGGATGGAATTGATAGGACTGTAGCCATGGGAGAGGTGGGGCCTCAGGACCCCAGGAAGGCGGGTGCAGGTGGGTACCCAGGTCCTCAGCCCCGGGGGTGGGAGCAGCTGGAGAAGAGCCTGAGTGACTCAGGCTGAGCAGGTGCTGCCAGGGGGACGTCGGATGTGGACGGGTCCTGGAAGCTGACCGGAGAGAGGGTTCCACGAAGGAGGGAGTGGTCAGCAGAGTCAGACCCAAGAGCGGCCCAGGCCGCCTGGTGTGCACTGACCTGGCGGTAAGGAGCGTCTCGGGGATCTCAACAAAGGCAGCTTCCGTGACCAAGGGGCAGGAGGTCAGAGGGAATGGGGCCCCTGAGGATCTCAGCCAGGCTCTCAGAAGTGGGCGAGAATCCATCACAGCAGCCACTGCACCCCGGCCACGGCCGACTTCCAGGCCCTGTGGCACCGGCCCTAACACTCCCCTCTGGCCACCAGGAGTTCTGTTACGAGATTAAGCATGGGGACCTGGCCAAGAAGACCCTGGAGATCACCGTCTGGGATTACGACATCGGAAAATCCAACGATTTCATTGGTGAGAGGCCATGATGGAAATGCTGTTCAGCAACATGCCGGTCCTAGGGCTGAGCCCTGCCTTCCTGGCCTGTGGGGAAAGCTGGGCCACAGCCACAATCCAGCCTGACCCTGTGTGACAGAGAGGGAGGGAGGCCTGGCAGGGGTCACATAGCAGTCTGTGGCAGAGCAGGGGAACGGGTGGATGATGGTCAGCCCTTTTAGGCCGGACTCTGAGTCCTTGTGGCCCCGGATTCCTGGTGGGCTGGGTGGCTGTGCACGGTGGAGCTGCCCCCAGTACTGCTCTGGTCCTGGGGAAAGGAAAGGCAGGATAGGATCCTTGGGCCCTGACTGGGGGCTTGGGAGGCAGTAAGAGGGTCTAAGAGTGTGGTGGTCAGAGCACTGTCCACCCTCTGAGCAGGTGGGTAGGGTAGGTAGTCTGGCCTTGCAGCACAGAGTCTGGGAGGGTGCGCTGGGCACTGTTCCCGAGGGACCCTGGGAGTCATAGGTCAAGTGCCCCGGCTGGCCGGGGCTCCCCTCTGCAGGCGGTGTGGTTCTGGGCATCAACGCCAAGGGAGAGCGCCTGAAGCACTGGTTTGACTGCCTGAAGAACAAGGACAAGAGGATAGAGCGCTGGCACACACTCACCAATGAGCTCCCGGGGGCTGTGCTCAGCGACTGACCCGCCCCACCTGCCCACCGCACCCACCCCTGCCCGCTGCAGGCCTGGCCCTGGGCTTCCTCAGCTGTTGCTCAGGGCCTCGGCCCCCAAGTTGGGGGAGATCCAGGACACCTGCTCGGACACAGAGCCACTACAGCCCCTCCGAGGGATAGTGGGGACGGTAAGCTGGGTCTGCTTTCAGCCCCGAGGCCCAAGAGGGCTGGGTGGAAGAAAAGGACCTCAGTACCCACCCAGAGGAAGTAGATGGGGCCATCCAGAGGACAAGGACCCTACAGAGGTCAGCAGTGAGTTGAAGGGGACCCCAGGCTGAGAGGGGCAATAGGGGAAGGAGATTTTGGGTAGGACAGGATTCTGAAGAAAGTCCATTCCCTAAAGGAGGTTCTGACTTTGGCTCTGGCACGACTAGGTGGGTGGAAAAAGTTCACCTGAGAGCCAGGAGTCTGATGAAAATCCTGGAGCTCCCCATGAACATGGGCAGTGATTCTACAGGCCCCTGGGGAAGAGGGAGACCCAGAGCCTGCCCTCAGGGAGGTCCCCGTCTAGTTATGGAGCTAAAAACAAACCCTTCAACAGGGGTATAAAGAATCCCAAGGCCCTGACCCACCTACACATTCTGTGGACTCTGCTGGGAGGGCTTCCTGGAGGAAGTGATGTTTCAGCAAGACCTTGAAGAGTGAGTGGAAATTCTAGGCAGACAAAGGAGGAAGGGCACTGGAAACAGTGTACAAGGCCTGGAGAGGAAAGATAATTTAGGCCAAGGAGAAACTGTCTGGACCCAGGGTCTCTCTTGGGAGGATGGGGGGAGAAGGTAGGATTTGTTAGGTGTGCGACAGGGGCATACAGCCCTCCCCAATCCCACCCCTGGCTGCCAGGCCAACTGGGCTTGTAGTCATGGGAGGAGTGACATAAACTGACGTTGATGCAAAGTCAAGTTCAGCTCTCAGACCCAGCTCTCCCGCCTTTGATCTTTCTCCTCCTGAGGAAGCTGAAGGATGGATCCTGCTTCTCGTTGTTCCCAGCTTAAGCCTCAGGTCAGCTGTGGTCAGGAAGAGAGAGTCACTTCTTCACATATAAAAACCAAAAGCCCTCCTTGTCCTCACCCTCCATTCCCTGCCTTCTTCCACCCTCCCCATCCCAGGCCCTTCCTTCTGGGTTCAGGGCTGGAAAGCAGGGAGCCCCCAGCGGCTGCCATTGCATCCATTCCCTACTGAGATCCCTCTCAGTATTCAGCAGCATCCAGAGCCTTGTTTCTGAGAATGGCTGGCTTTGTCCTCCAGTAGCTGAGAGCCACCCCGCACCCTGGGTCAGGGTCTCCAGGAAGGGATTGAGGGCATCAAGACTCTGGGGCCCAGGCCTGAAGCCCCCAACTCTTCCTGCTGACCAAGGGGCCTTCAGGAACCCTGGATGAACAAATGCAGAAACCAGGAATTTCTGTGTTCACAGAGCTCAGAGAGGGAAAGTGGTCTGCCTCAGGCCTTCCAAGTTCCCTGCCCCACCCCCAGCCCAGAGCTCCGACACCACACCCACACCGACGTGAGTACAGGGCTCACAGGGGTGCTGGGCCGGACCCTCTGCTGCAGACACAAAGCACATCACCATCTGAGGCCCAGGGGCAGGTGATGCTATGAATCCCACCAAGTGCCCATCAGCCTGTTTTCATCTTACAGGGAAAACGGGACTCCAGCTCCCACACAGTACCTGGCAACCTTGGCTGTTCACGGAGTCTTGCTTTTCCCTCTCTGAGAAGGCTTTGTGCATGGTGAGGGTTTTTACAGTCACCATCTTGATGGATTGTCACAGGCCTGAGAGATGGGTTTAACTGCCATCTCCATTTGATAGATGAGGCAGCGTCTGATTTTGAGGAGCCTTGTGTTTGGGTTAACTCTGGCTGTCTTCTTAGCATTGCCTTTTGGGGGGCTCTCTCATTCAGAGAGGAGCTTCACAGACTCCCTATAAACACATGGAAATGCTGAATGGCCAAGTTAGAAGCATCCTAGAGCCTCACCTAGTACAACTTCCTTGTTAGACACACGGGGAAACCAAGGACCCGCAAGTAGAAGGGGCCTATTCAGGATGCACTTGGGATAAGAACCCAGGACACCAGGCACCTAGTCCAAGGCCTTCCAATGCCTTAGGCTGTGTAAGTGCAGACTTGGTCCTGAAAAATGGTCCCTGCTGACCACAGAGACAGTCAGGCTGGAGGTGGGGCTGTAGGACAGCTAGCCCAGGCAGAGGATTGGGCTCTTGGGCAGGCGGCCTTCCAGGGTGTGACAGAACCTTCCCTAGGTCCCTGGATCTGTTCTCGACCCCTTACAGCTTGTATCTCTGTTAGAGAAAAAGTGCTTTGAGAAGCTGCGGTATCAGCTCTGCCTTTGACCCCAAACTGGATTTCCTCTGCTCTATCAGCCCCACAAAAACAGGGAATTTGACGCAAAAAAAAAGTCATTCCGAAGTCAGCTATCAATAACTAGGGAGTCACTGGACGGGGCATCCATCTCCCCCCAACCCTCCTACTAGTCTCCGCCCCGCCCACTACTACTAGCCAATCCTCGACCGGCCCGTCTTCCAACTCTGAGGCGGTAACCTCCTGACCTCTAGTGGCGAGAGCGAGGAACTGCATCTCCCGGCCCGCGCATGTCCTCCCTTTGTTCCTTCAACCAACAGAACCTCCCGATGCATGGACTCTGGCTGTCTTCGATGCAGACTCGTGCACTGCTTACCACCGTTTTGCTATCATGTGGCGACTGCAGAAACGGTCCTGAAACTGCAGTCCCCACACACAATTTTTGTACTTTCGTCCGACTTACCCAAATGTGTCCTTTTTAAGTCTTATTTGTTAATATTTATAATGACATATAATCCAAAGTAAATGGAAACATTCATTGCGATCTTATGAGTTTGGTAGACTCATCTTAATGGATCTGAATGGGTGAGCAGGAAAGAATGAGCGTCTGGCAACAAGGACTTATTCTGTACATTGTCTCATTTACTCTGCACCAAGAACCCACTGGGGGTACCTGCCCACATTACAGGCGGGGAAAATTTTTGTGCGCAATCACAGCTGGTAAATGACAGAACCAGGACTCAACTCATGCCTCCCAAGACTTCTGCTAAACCTAAAGCATTAGGCCAACGGCTGTCGGGTGTGAACTCTAAGGCCAGCCACTGGTCTAGGTACCCAGAGCAGATTCATCAGCAAGACAGTCAATGAACAGTAAATGTGTGTTAAAAGATGAAAAGGAAAAAAAAAAAAAAGGTATAAAGGAATCCTGTGGGCAGGGGAGGTAGGGCTTAGATAGGAAGGTGAGCTGGGCCTCCAGAGAAGCTGACTTTTGAGCTTAGACTTGGAGGAGGTGGAGAAGGGAGAGCTCTGGGAGACTTGAAGTGTTCCAAGTGGAGGGACCAGCCAGTGCCCCTAGAGGTGGGGGCAGGCTTGTTGTGACAGGAATTGTAAGACCAGTGGGAGTGGGGCAGGGTGGGGCAAGGGAAGAGAGGTAGATGGGAGCATATGAGACAGGGGACTGGATCAAGGAGGACTTTATAAAGTCTGTGGCTTGCATTCTCGTGAGATGAGAGCTAAAGCCGGCTCACCTTTGAATGCACAACCTGTGGTCTGCGATGATCAGGTCCAATTTGGAGGTCCCTCTTGTGGTGGCATGCCATCAGATCCAGGGTTCAAGATCAGCATCCAGAGCAGTGGTGGCTGGGTCCTTCAAAGAGCCGTGTGAAGCATGATTTTGGTCAGTGCCTCTCTTAGCAACCACCTCTGTAGCGGCCTAATTTTCCAGGCCTCCCGTCCATTCTCTGAAGAACCTGATACCTTCCCAGTGCGTTCCTTTTCTGCTTCCATTAACCAGAGTCAGATCCTATTATTTTCAACAAAGAAACTTGCCTGGTGCCTTGATGCAGTCTGATCAGCTAAGTCTCACGCATCACCCTTTGTGAGGCCTGCCTAGACAACCTCAGGTCACTTTTCCCTGCATCGCGCGCTTTCTTTTCTTCATGGCACTGACCACTTAAGTTGCCATGTGTATTTGCTCGTGCCTTCCTCTCCTCATTAACCTTCATAAGAGTAGAGGCCCCCATCTGTCTCATTCACCCCAGTAACCCCAGACCAGGACTGACACAGAGCAGACCTCTAATTAAAGTATTTGTTGAATGAATGGATGAAAGCTGCCACCGTGGACATGGTTCAAAAAGAGCCAAACCCATGTGTCTGGAGCAGGTGATTGTGTGATGTTGGGTCCAAGCCCAGATGAGCATGCATAAGACTCCCGTTAGTTCCACAGACTTCTGGGGTACAGATGACAAAGGACACCAGGTACCAGTGTACTCGGAGTAGACAAAGGGAGAGAATGAGAGAAGCAAAGGAGACAGAAAGGAAGAATGGGAGGAGGGTCAAGGTGGCAGAATAAGAGGATATGGAGCTCACCTCCCCCATTAGAAATATATCTACATGTGGAATAAACCTCACCAGAAACTAACAGGAAACTGGCAGGACTCCTATGCAACCAAGGCTGCAAGAAAAAGAATCCCACGTAATCAGGAATGCTGGGAAGAAAAGCATCGGGTCAGGAGCTATGCCCTTGGAAGGCGACTGAGAGGAAAAGTGAGATGAGATGGCAGGACACTCACCTTGGGGCGTGGGCAGGCTGAATCACCGGCTGGGTGTCCCAGTCCTCGGATCCTCTGCAGAGGACGCAAGACCCTGTGGCTGCCCGGAGAATGCCTGGGACAGACAGTAGGCTGGAGAAGCCTAGACTCCACGGGTGACGAGTGGGCAGTGCTGGCTCACCACCAGACAGGGCAGGAAGAGGTCTGCCCTAACAACTGCCACCTTGCCACAGCCCCTGACTTGAGCTGAGCGACCACCCTGGCCCCACTCACTCCACACCACAGCCTGGCACTGAATCTGTGGCAGCCAGATCCTGGAAAGAGACTCGATGGATGGACACAGAGGTGGCCAGGGGACCTGGGCCACTGTAGGCGCTTACTCAAACAGCACCATGGAAGCAGGCCAGACTTCTGATGACCTTGCAGCCACTTCCGTCCCTGCAGCCACAACAGCATGATTCCCAAGCCAGCCCCACCCACTCCGTGCCCCAACCTTATACTAGAGCTGAGACCACAGCTGGGGTAAAGACATCGCTGACCTGGTTCTGAGCAGGACTGCAGATGCTTACACACGCAGCCATGGACTCTGTAAGCACACTGACCCTATTTACTTCAGCACTCCCCTCCTGTGGGGGAGAGGTTGCAGGGCGGGGAGAAGGAAAAACACGCACTTGAAGGGAACAGAGCCAGCTCCAGCCCAACCCTCAAGGCTTTCACTCCAGAAGCCTGAGAGCAGCCTGCAGTCTCTCCTCACACCCTGCACAGTCTCTGGCTCCTCCAACACCAGCCATACCCGCTATCAAGGTGACAGTTGTCAGCACATCCTGAGGAAAGACAGGGGTTGGCATTCACATCAAGTTCAACCCTCACACCAAAAACAGCACACACTGTCCACACAGGGATGCTCCCATATAAAAACACCCCTTCAAGACCACAACAGCTAACTGTTCTACCTAAATTCATAGAGACAGAGAAAGTTAAGGAAAACAAAAAGGCAGAGGAACTACTCTCAATAGAAAGAGCAAGAGAAAATCCTTTTTTTTTTTAATTTTAACTGGAGGCTAATTACTTTACAATATTGTATTGGTTTTTGCCATGCATTGCCATGAATCAGCCATGGGTGTACATGTGTTCCCCATCCTGAAACCCCCCTTCCCAGCTCCCTCCCCATCCCACCCCTCAGGGTCATCCCAGTGCACCAGCCCTGGGCACCTTGTCTCATGCATCAAACCTGGACCGCAGATCTGTTTCACATATGATGAGATACATATTTCAGTGCTATTCTCTCAAATCATCCCACCCTCACCTTCTCCCACAGGGTCCAAAAGTCTGTTCTTTACATCTGTGTCTCTTTTGCTGTCTCGCATATAAGGTCATCATTACCATCTTTCTAAATTCCATATATATGAAGAGAAAATCCTTGAAGAAATAATGGAACAGAGATAATCAATCTATAGATAATGAATTCAAAAGGTCAGTAATAAAAATGCTAATAGATCCAAGCATAGATCAGTTTAACAAGGGGCTAGAAATTATAATAAAGACCCAATCAAAAATTGATAATGCAATCACTGACATAAAAAACACTCTAGAAGCAATGAATAGCAGACACTGATACTTATGCAATTTCTGACACAGAAGGATGCATAAGTGATCTAGAACACAGAATAATAGAAACTGCCCAACCAGAACAGAAGAAAGGAAGGATGGGGGGCAGAGGGGCAGGGGAGGAAGGGAGGGAAAGAAAGAAAAAAAAAAGAGAGAAAACAACATACAAGATCTATGGGATAATATAAACTGTGCCAATATTCACATTATAGGGATTCCAGAAAAAAAAGGATCAAAAATGTACTTGAAGAAATTACAGCTGAAAACTTCCTAAACCTAAAGGAAACAGATACCCAGGTATAGGAAGAATGGAGAGTCCCAAACAAGATGACTCCAAACCAGCCCACACCAAGGCATAAAGGTAGCAAGAGGAAAAAGTCATATACAAAGGAATCCCACAAGGCCATCAGATCATTTCTCGGGCAGAAACTTTATAGACCAGAAGGAAGTGACATAATATAGTCAAAGTCTTAAAAGGAAAAATCCTGCAACCTAGGGTACTCTACTCAGCAAGATTTTATTTAGAATAGAAGGAAAGAATTTATTCAACAAGCAAAAACTAAAAGAATTCAGCAATATTAAACCTACCCTAAAAAAATTTGTTGAAGGGTTTTCTCTAAATGAAAAAGAAGAATCTATAGGAAAGAGAAAATCCCAACAGGAAAAGCAAACATATAGTAAGGATTAAATAGCACTTAAATTAGACAGTACTTAAATTTTTTTTAAAAAACTGTAAAAGCAACTATAATAAACAGTAAAAGGATAAGCATGAAGAGGTAAAAGGAAACACAAAATGGAGTAAAAAATGTAGATCTTTTAGAATGTGTTTGAACTTAAATGATTATCAGTTTAAAACAATTAAATATAATTACAGGTTAACATAGATTAACCCCATGGTAACCACAAATCAAAAACCTACAATAGATACACAAAATCAAAGATAAAGCAGCACAAGCATACTACAAAATAAAATCATGAAACCACAATGGGAAAAAAGAAAAACAGATAAGAACTACAAAGACAACTGGAAAACAAGTAAAAAGGCAGTAAGTACATACCTATCAAAAATTCCTTTAAATGTCAGTGTACCGGGAATTCCCTCATGGTCCAGTGATTAGAACTCAGTGCTTTGACTGCCGGGACCAAGGTTCAATCCTTGGTTGGGGAACTAAGATCCCACAAGCTGCACCACACACCCAAAAAAAAAAACAGGAAAAAAAAGTCAATGGATTAAATGCTGCAATCAAAAAATGTGTGGTGGGACTTCCCTGGTGGTCCAGTGGCTAAGGCTCCATGCTCCCAATGCAGGGGGCCCAGGGTTCGATCCCTGGTCGGGGAAATAGATCCCACATGCTGCAACTAAAACTCTGCCCAGTCAAATACAGGCTCAAAGTGGGGGGGATGGAAAAAGTTATTACATACAAATAGAAACAACAACAAAGCTGGGGTAACAATACTCATATCAGACCAAATCATTTAAAACAAGGCTCTAACAAAAGACAGAAAACATCATATAACGGTAAAGGGATGAGTACAAGAGGAGGAGATTATACTCATTTAACATACATGTACCCAATACAGGAACACTTAAATATATAAAGCAAACACTAACAGACATAAAGAAAGTGACAATAATAATAGGAAACTTGAACACACTACTGGCATCAGTGGACAGACCATGCAGGCAAAAAAAAATCAATAGGGCAACACAAGTCTTAAATGACACTATAAACCACTCTGAAAAACTGAAAGCGTTTCTTCTAAATTCAGGAACTAGACAAGGATGCCCACTCTCACTTCTATTTAACATAGCATTGCAACTCCTACCCTCAGTGATCAGACAAGGAAAAAAAGTAAAAGGTATCCAAGTTGGAAGAGGCAAAACTGTCACTATTTGCAGAAGACATGATACTCTCTATAAAAAGAACCCTAAAGTCTCCACTTAAAAAAGGTATTAGAATAAATGAATTCAGCAAGGTTGCCAGATACAAGAGTAATACATAGGCATCTGTGTATGTGGAATCTAAAAAATAATACAAATGAATGTATATGCAAAACAAAAACGGAGAAAGCCTGTGGTTACCAAGGCAGGAAGAGAAGGGAGAGGGACAAATTAGGAGTATGGGATTAACAGATACAAACGGCTATATATAAAATAGATAAGCAGTATCTTATATAAACTGTATAGCACAGGGAATGAAATGTATTATCGTATGATAACCTAAAATGGAATATAATCCGCAAAAACACCAAGCTACTATGCTGTACATCTGAAACACAATACTGTAAGTCAACCAGATTTTGATTAAGAAAAAGAGCGAAAGGAGAAGAGAAAGCAGGAGGGCTAGGGGAGTTAAAGAGGCGAAGGGCCGAGAAGGCAGGAAGGAGTCAGGAAGGCCAGCTCTACTGCACTCAGAGGCCCAGGGGAGGTGCAGCCCCGGATGGGCAGAAAATGTGGATTTCCATATTATTCGGTGGCCAGGAAGAGTGCTCCAGGAAGGGGCTGAAGAGGAATCTAGAAATAAATCACATCAGGAGGGACATGTCCACACTTCGATGGCCAGCAGCAATGGACAAAGGGAAGCAGACTCACAGGTTGTGCAGCCAGGTTTGCAGTAAACCACCTGATCACTCAGATCCACTGGGGCATGAACAGGCCACTGTGCTAGGCTCTTTCTGGGACTATTAAAACAGGTCATCTCCTGGGCGGGAAAACGCTACAGGACAGTCTGGCTATGGGAAGGTGGGGCGCTAAATGGCAAGACTGACAAAACGCTCAGAGGCTGCTAAAGGCTCCTGGGTTCTGAAGGGCAGGGACAGGGGAGGGGCAAGACGTGGGTAGACGCAGTCTCCTGGAAGTGGGATCCCACTCCATGGACGCTGAAACCTAGTCAGGGCACTGCCTGCTCATAAGGACACTCTGCAACAGTCCCCCAGCTCTCTAGCACCAGCAGAGGTTACGGTGGACTCTGCTCTCTCCCTAAATATTTCACCACGATAAAGGCAGCAGCCCCAAACATCTGCCTGAGTACACAAGAGGGGGAAAGTCCTGAGTACACAAGAGGGGGAAAGAGAACTATTTGGAGGCAGGCAATTAGCTCCTGTGCTGAGTGTGCAGGGAGTACTTGGGACTTCTTGGAGATCCAGCAGTTGGCTGCACACTTCCACTGCAGGGAGGCACAGGTTCAATCCCTGGTCAGGAAGTAACAACCCACAAACTATGTGGCACAGCCAAAAAAAATGGGGAGGGGGGTCCATAAGGACTCTAAAAAAAGTAACAGTGACCAGAGAGAAGGTACCAGAATTACAGTATCAGCAGCAGTAACACACACAGAGATCCCAGTTAAGATGTGCAGACTGCTCTGCACGTTATCTAATCCCCATAATTATGTCTTAATCCCCATCTTACAGACAGGAAAACTGAGGAACAGAAGCCGATGCTCAAAGACAATTAAGATGTAGAATGTTAGGTTCACTGATCCTTCTATTATTTTCCTTGTTACTCTATTAAGCCCACTCAGTGAATGTACTACCATACTATGCTGTGCTATGCTTAGTTGCTCAGTTATGTCTGACGATTTGGGACCCCATGGACTGTGGCCCACCAGCTTCCTCTGGTCCATGGGGATTCTCCAGGCAAGAATACTGGAGTGGGTTTCCATGCCCTCCTCCAGGAGATCTTCCCAACCCAGGGATCAAACCAGGTCTCCCACATTGCAGGTGGATTCTTTACCATCTGAGCTACCAGGGAAGCCCAAGAATAGTGGAGTGGATAGCCTATCTCTTCTCCAGGGGATCTTCCCAACCCAGGAATCAACCCGGGGGTCTCCTGCATTGCAGGAAGATTCTTTACCAGTTGAGCTACCAGGGAAGTCCAAGTATTACCATACATATTCTCAATGTCTCAAGGTCTTCTCAGAATATAACATCACTTCCAGTAAAATAGAAGACATTTACAATCAAATGTATCAATTACCACTCCCTGGCTTCCATCTTATGCTATAGGTACCATATGTATGATATAGTTACATATATTATTAATCCCACAATGCACTTAAAGAAATTTTTGCTTCATACACTTTTAAGATTTTTTTAAAAATTGAGAGAAGTAAGTCTTTTTACATTTACCTTCGTATTACCATGTCTAGTGTCTTCCACTCCTTCTTGAACATCTATTAAGAATGCCAACTGTTCTATCTTGTCCTTAGCACCACAGAAGAGAAACGTTTGGCACTATTAACATTTCATCACTCCAAACTCTCAGGATCATGAACATAAATGCAAAGAAATTTTAAAAAAACTTAAAATTTTAGCAATCCAAATCCCGAAGTCTTTTTAAAGGACATAACAACAGGGGTTTATCCCAGGAATGCAGGATTGGTTTAATATTTAAAAAGCAATCATTGTTATTCATTATATTCGTTACATTATAATTCATTATATTAATACACTAAAAGAAAACCCAATCATTTCAATAGAAAAGGTACCTGACAAATAAAAACATTTCTGACAAAAACTCTCTGCAAATGAGTTAATTAACTCCTCAAACTGATAAAGAGCATCTATGAAAAGCTTGCAGGTAAAGTCATATTGAATGGTGTAAGAATGCTTTTCTCCGTAAGATGAGAAACAATATAAATGTCTGCTCTTACCATTTCTATTCAACATTGTGCTGGAGGATCCAGCCAGTGCAATCAGGGAAGATAAATAAAGGCAGGAGAAAAAGTTAAAACTTTCTATTAACAGACAATATAATTGTCTATGAAGAAAACGAAAACAACAAAATACCACTAACTAAATGAGTTTAGCAAGGCTGCAGGATACAAAATCAATTCACAAACATCAATCTTATTTCTATATTCTAGCAATGAGCAGTCAAAAACTGGATTTTAAAAAGCATACAAAAACAAGAAATTCATACTTAGGAACAAATATGACAGAAGATGTGAAAGACTTGTACACTGAACAGTACAAAACAACGCTGGAATTTGAAAAGGCTTAGAGAGCCTTATTCACAGACCAGAAGACTCAATATTGTTATCAGAATAGACATCTCATTGAAGAAAATATACAGATGGAAAATAAGCATATAAAAAGATGCTCAACATTAGTCATTAGGAAAATAAAAATCAAAAACACCTATTAGAATAGAAAAATTAAAGAGAGTAAGCCAGCTCAACAGTTCAGTGGATAGTTTGTTGGACTTGTAAAAAGACTGGCAGGAAATTACAAAGCACAAACTTTGGAGGTTGAAGGCTGTATTGACTGTCTTGATTATGATGGTTTTACACGCACATACATATCCCCAAACTTCTCGAACTGTATAGTTTATATACAAAAGTCAAATAGACCTGCTTTTTTATGGGGAAAAAAGCGCTCTTTCAAAAGTTTTCTAAAGACAGTCAAATACACATATAGAATATTTTCCTATTTTTATTTGGGATATTATTAAGATTCTATTCTCATTAATATTGTATACAAACAAGTTTCTATATTAGCATAAATGTTTTAACTTCACCTTTATTTTTTAAACAACACAGCACACACAGTAAGGCCACACAATTCAAGCCACATTGATGGGTGTTTAGGTTACTTCTAATCTGCTATTATAAATGAACATATTTTGCATATATTTGTAAATAAGTATACACACACAAGCAAAGGGTGCATTCATTTAATACTTTTTGTCCAGTCTCAGGATCTACATCAATCTGTTAGAATTAATAAGTTAGTTTATCAAGGTAATAAAATACAAGGTCAATATGTAAGTACCAACACCTGGAAAACCAAAAAGATTAAATACTACTTAAAATAACATGAAAAGAAATCAATACCTAGAAATAAGTCCAATAAAAGGTACCAGACCTCTACACAGAAAACCACAAAGCACGGAAATTCCCTGGTGGGCCAGTGGTTACTTGCAGCTTTCACTGCCAGGACTTGGGTTCAATTTCTGACTGAGGAATCAAGATCCTGCAAGCTGTATGGCACAACTAAAACAAATACAACCCACAAGACACAGGAAAAAAAATTAAAGATCTAAATAAATGGAATACACTGTGTTCATGGATTAAAGAACGTAATTGTGTGAAGATTGTGTGAATTCTCCCAGATTTATTTACAGATTCAATAAAATCCTCATCAACATACCAGAAGGTTGTTGTTCCTGTTCTACTACTGAAATTATCAAGCAGACTCTAGGGTGTATATGGAAATACAAAGAACCAATAACAACCAATACAATCTTAAACAACAAAAAATGGAGGACTGACATTACCAGATACTGAATTATCTTATACTTACAACATCACACAGGCACTAGGACAAGACCACCAATGGAACAATAAGTGTTGCTGGATCAGTTAGATATCCATATGGAAAAATGTTTAACACCTTCCTATTACCATGCACAAAATAGATTCTAGATGCTAGATCTAGATATGACAGGTCAAAGATTGCTTCTAGAAAAACAAGTTTAACAATCTTGAGGTAGATAAATATTTCTTAATTAGGACACATAAAGCACTTCACATTAAAGGAAAATACAGATATAACGGACTACATTAAAATTAAGAACAGCTCATCAAGGCATCATCAAGGTACTAAAAAAGCAGGGCACAGAAAGGGAGAGAGAACAGCAATAACTATATACTCTATTCTTAAATACAGATATCCCCCCAAAATATAAAGATGCCCTATAAATCAATGATAACAACCTACAGAAAAATAGGCAGATACCCAAATATCCATAATCACATTAAAAATACTGTCTCATTAGTCATCAGGAAATTAGAAATTAAACCCAGAATAAGATAACACTAGCGCATGCCACCAGACAGCTACAACTAAAAACAGTGACTATACCAAATGCCAGAGACTACTTAGAGCAACTGTGATTCTCATACACTGTTGTAAAGCAGCAGTATACTGTCAAAACAGTACAACCACTTTGGAAAACTGTTTTGCACTATGAGGCTGAGGCTATGAGTTTTTCCAGTAGTCATGTATGGATGAGCTGGACTACAAAGAAAGCTGAGCGCCGAAAAACCGATGCTTTGGAACTGTGGTGTTGGAAAAGACTCCTGAGAGTCCCTTGGACTGCAATGAGATCAAACCAGTCAATCCTAAAAGAAATCAATCCTGAATATTCATTGGAAGGACTGATTCGAAGAACTGACTCACTGGAAAAGACCCAACCCTGATCCTGGGAAAGACTGAAAGCAGAAGGGGGACGACAGGATGAGATGGTTGGTTGGATGGCATCACGGACTCAATGAACATTGAGTTTGAGCAAGCTCTAGAGGTTGGTGATGAACAGAGAAGCCTGGTGTGCTGCAGTCCATGGGGTCACAAAGAGTCGGACACGACCGAGTTGACTGCACTGAACGGATGAGGCTGAACACATATATCCCCTATGACCCAGCAATTCCATTTAAAGATATTTATGCAACATTAATTCATACACATACACACCAAAAGACATGCACAAGAGTCAATAGCAATATTATTTGTACTACCCAAAAACTGAACAAAGCCATCCATAGAATACTAATGGTATCCTAATACAACAGAATACTATCATACATGGCCATGAAAATACACTATTACAGGCAATGATATGGACTAACCCCACAAATCTAATGTTGAGGGGAGGAAACCAAATCATTTCATTTATGTATGTCTACCATTTACATGCAAGTTTCAAAGCCAGGAAAAATTCATCAATGGCAATGATCCAGATACTGGCTCCATTTGTGGAGGTTAAGGAATGGGGCATGAAGCAGTCCTTAAGAATGTTGCTCCTGTTATGGTTAAATGGTGTGTTCCCTTTGTAAAAATTAAAATTCTATGATGTATCTTCACAATGAAGTATTCTACAAATCTGATCTTTGCTAACCATAATCTTAGCCAAGATGAAACTGGCATCTCATTTTGGCTTACATTTCCTTAATGATGGATGAAAGTGAAAAAAAAAAGTTTTTAAAAGATTCCTAGGATTCTGCTAAAAGCAAACTGAGGGAATTCAGCAATTACTCTGGTCTGTTAAGGCTAAAAATACACCACTAATTAACGGAAAAGAAGCCTTAGGTGCTAAAATAAGGCCTACCCCAACTCCACAGCACCAGAATTCTACACGGAAGGGTGTCTTAGAGTGACTCACAAACCAAACGGGATGGAAGGACAAGTGCTGAGACTTTCAGCACAACTGAAAAAAGTGGCCAATGATAGCTTTAGACAGAGAAGAATGCTCCTGGACACGACTCATAATGTATGGATTATACAAGTACACACCCTTAACATCAACTGTGTGAGAAACAAATGTCTAACACCCAAGAACTTTTTCTAAAAAAACAACAGCCGCCGCCTTAGGTTATCCGGCAAACTCAGGTCACAGCACTGCAGCAACTTGACAATCCACAATCACTAGTTATTATCTACTTGGATTATGGCTCTACTTGTCCAAACCAACCTATTTTAAATTGGAAGAATGGCTCCACTTGTTTAAAAATCAAAACAAAAAAAACTCACCTTTAAATTTCTAAATTAAGCTGCTAGAAAAAAATTAACCTAGTCAGTAATCTTGACTCTTTCTAGATGGTAGCCACAAGAGCCCTAAACATACTTACCATTTATATTCTATTTCCTCAATTCTGAGTTATTTATACTACAGCTTAATTTCTACTACAGCTTTTCAAAAAGGCCAAGTATCGGTTGCAAACCATACACTGATCTCAGAAATGTTAAAGTATACTTCAGTGAAACACTAACAGCCTAAAAGAAAAAGAATGCTTAATGGTTATGAGCATGGGCTCTTCAGTCATACAAACCCAACTCTGAATCCTGTTTGAAAACTAACTCTGCAGCTTTGGAGAAGTTTCTCAGCTTCTCCCTATCCATTTTCCTATTGGCAAAATGCAGATGGAAAACTCTCCTGAAGACTGAGTACGGATGCACTAGACACTACCTAATGAGAGGGCCCTGAAAACAGCTGACACTCAGCCTTAGCTGTCAGTTATCAACCACAGGTCTAGGGACTCAAAGACCTGAGCGCTAGAACAAGACAGGGTTTAATTTTGCTGATCTGGGTTGGAGCCAGTATCACCACTTCCTCTGAAAGCTCACAATTCCTTTCCATTAGTGGGCGATGGGGAGGGGCGAGGGGAAGGGAATTTAGAGGTACAACCTATATGTATATATTCAACACTATACCTATAAATGGGAGTATAACCTTTAAAAACTGTGACTATGTTGCACATTTAAAATTCCTATTATAAAATCAACTATACCTCAAAACAAAAACAAAAAACCAATCCAATGGGGAAGAAGAAAACTTTAAATTCAAACAAAAACAATTCCTTTAGTGAAGCTTCCCAGAATTTTACTAGGGAACCCGGTGAACATGTTAAAAATTTCAAAGAGTCATCTTTATTGCAAAAATTTCAGCATGCTCACCCCTCTAACTGTCCTAGGATCAATACCATAGCAGCTAATTGGGGATTTTTGTTTTTTAAAACTCAGAAACAGCATTCATCTGGAGCAAGAGTGGCAGTGTTATAATATTCCACCAAGATGCTCTTACAACAATCTAACTTAAGTTCATTCTAGTCTTCCTAGAATGCAGCAAAACTAGACTTTCTCTTCTGGCCATCCATCTCAATACCCAAGCATGGGTTTAAACCCATTTGTTGTTACTAGTAACACTTCAGAACACTTCTGGGTTTAAAACTTCATTTTTAAACCAAAAAATCAAAAACAGATTAATTGCATTCAAGTTTATAATGGTCAAGTTCCTATTTAAATCAACTGACCCTTACAGATGACTAAACCAAGAACTGAAAAAATAAATATTGCACCTTCCCAGTGGAATAAGTCACACTTCTGCAGTGTTCACACTTGACTGCCTTCGTCTTTGATAGGATCTTTCTGAAGACCTAGAACCAAACAAGGCTCTCCTTCTGATGCCTTTTTTTTTTTTCCCCTTGTTTTCTTTGGATGGCCAAGTTCTCTTTTCTCCATACCTAGACTGTCGTATCACTGAAAATGCTCACAGCGTCCTGAACTTGCTTAATATGTATAACGAAGTCTACACAGGCAATCAAGGAACTCTTACACTAAGCAAATTCATGTTGACAACCCAAATGAACAGAGAATCACCTCCACAGACTATTTTGTAAAAATATTACCTATGTGTTCATGTGAACTCTTCCAAGCCCAGGCATCCACACATTAGTGTGGGAGCAGCCTGCAAAACCCTGATTAGCAGCTTCTTTAAAAATCTGCTGTAAGTCCTCTAGTGTTGGACTGCAATGCAGCATACAATTGGCAAAAATACTGCTGGAAAAAGAACAAATCTGATTATCTCTTGGAGGTAACTCCAGAGAGTATAATTTGTATGTGACCATCTCCAACTATCTGAAAAACAATTCACAAAAATATGATTGTTCATTCTACTTATTTTAATAGGAACTACTAGTACATCACTAATCTATTAATTTTCCAAGTCTTAATGACAAAAAAACTTAGTCCAAGATACACTTTTGGTATATCTCATTTAGCAATGAGTCGAGCACAGTGAAGCTGGTATTCTCATACATTGCTGATGTGGCTATAATGTAAAATAACTCTTGGAGGGAAAATACTGGGTTGGCCAAAAGGCTCATTTGGTAAAAAGAAAAGACATATTTTCCCCAAGAACTTTATTGATCAATGTAGTCACTAACCGAATAAATGTTTTGGCCAACCCAATAGTATTCACCAATTGCAAAACCGTTTTCTAACACAGGGAATCTAGAAATGTATCACAGATACATAGGCAACTATTTAAGCAGACCATTAACAAAGACATTTACTGCAGCACCATTTACAACTGCAAAGCTGAAAATAAGCTCAATGTTCAAGGGTAGTCAACCCCCGCCCCAAATCAGAAGTACATTAATGTGAGGCAGTCAAATGAGATAGACCTCAATGCCTGACATAAAATGATCTATATTAACTAAATATCTATACACACTGTTGTATAAATTCTCTCAAAGATATTACTTTCATTGAGTGTTTCTAATAAAGAGGACCACTGTACTATTATTTCACCATGTGTACATGTACTACTGAGAAACTATTTAATTCTTCTCTATTCCTGCCACACATTGGGGGCAGGCGGAGTGTAACCTCAGCCTTCAGCTGTACAACCCCAAAAACTGTTACATGATCCTTAAGTACATTTTGTATTATAAACAAATACTGGCACTTTAAAATAAACATCACACTGTTACCTGATTTAGAGGATGGGATACTTGCACTATTTATACTTCCTGTTCTTCAGAACCAGGTTACATACAGGTAATCCGCCGCCCCCCCCCCGCCACGAAACGTACATAATTTTTGGGAAACAAGTGATTTATGGAAGAAAAAAAAAGAAATGAGATCTTCTTCACATTCAGGCAAAAAATATAATCAATGTGTTTAGACTAGAGATTTTATTATAGAAGGAAAAAGGATAGAGGCACAATAATGTTTGGCATTTTTAATTTAGGTTTGTTTTATTTAAGTTTAATGTTAATCCATGCTGTGTTTCAGTAAGAACAATACAGATTCTGTATCTGTGGCTCCAGTCAGATATCCAGTAGTACAAATTAGCTTCAAGTTACACATACTGAACAAAAGAGGTTGAGCGAGCGAAGGAGGGGAGGGGCAGGGCCCAGGGGGAGAGGGAAGAAGAAACAAAGAGCTGAACACGCATGCAGGCTTTTCCATACCACCTTCAACGCTAACCTGCTTCAGAGGGAGAGTGAAAGTAGGCAAGAATGAGCAGCCACGGATTGTTGAACTGTTACCAGCACCATGCTTTTCAGCAACATCTCAGCAGAGTTTGAAACACTTTTTTACAGCAAAACCATTACAACAAACTCCCCAAAAAACCTTTTATCACCTCAAGCTAACATCCGATTAATTTTAAACATTGGTATAAAATTCAATTTAAACAATTAGAAAAAGGGAAAATGATACCACATACACCTCTATAGTGTGATTAACCTTTCTCTTAGATGCTTGCATCATGTAAAACTCAAATGGCTTTCAAATGTAATTTCCATTTCTAATGGTGATCTTGCCACATCTGGCAGGAGACAATACAGTAATGCTGAAAAAGCCTCTATGCAGTCCTGTTAGTGTTCTTAAAGAACCTAAAAGCTGGGACCAGTAAAATCCACAGAAATTCACTCTTGCCTTTAAGAACTTTTGAAAACTGTTTAAAAAAAAAAATCCAACAGGGCAGGAACCTAAATTCTGAGACCAAATGTAAAAGTCAGATTTGGTGGTTCTCAGTGACAATGGGGGAATTTCCAAGAGGGGTGGGATGGGAAGGTCTAGGGTGGTCAGAGATGGTTTCTCTTGTTGGCTTTTATGTCTCACTGATTTTCATCTTCCACATCCTGCAGCGCTTCTTTATTCTGCTCTTCACCTGCAAAGAAGAACGACAATTAATTTATAACCTACTAAACTAGGTTGCTGTAGGGACAGACAAAGGTATCATTCCAAGCGTAAGACTCCTTATATTTGATACAACTGGTTTAAACACAGACAGGCAAAGGACTTCTACCATCCTTGACATCTTAGATGCCTAAGCCAAGAGGTGCTGCTGGATCAAGGTCCTGAATGATCAACAGGATGAAAAAAAAATTGATGCATAGTGAAAGTCAATGTTTTTATGCTAAAAAAGCTCTTAAGTAGACAGCCAAGGTAACCATATTATTAAAATGATTTTCAAGCTTTCATGTATATCTTGAGTCAAAATACTCTTTCTCAATAACCTCACCTCTTTGAGAACCAAGAGTATTTTATAAATTTTTGCAAAATCTAATTGATCTGAAGGTTCATTAGAAACATTTCAATACGACAAGTGAGCAGTAAAATGCTTCAAAGGAGTTGGAGGATTCTGTTTTTGTAAACGAATATTTTACACACTTTGTATCTTGGACAATCGCACCAAACCATAAATCAAATCTCTCACTCCAGAGTGGAACAGCATGCTCAAAGTAAACCAGACCACTGAGGTTATTAAAGAAGGGCATTTGGACCAGTTCTCTCATGCCACTTTTCTCTTCCCTTTGAACGTGACTGTTAATTAGCCTGAGGAATTTCAACTGCACCACGACATGCAATTGAAAGCCAGCCTGGTCACCAGTCATCTACCTGTTAATAAGCACAGACAGCCATAATAGGAGGCATGCAGGCTTCGGCCAAAAAATAAACAGATAAAAATTACACTTTTTTGTGCTTTAATAAACCATTAATTTCTAAGTAGTTACTAGTCTGGTCAAAATAAATGAAGAATCAATGAACTAATCCAACAATCATGATACTTCAGACAATTCATCCATTCATACTGCTTGTTAAAATTACTTATTCAGAATGGACAAATGACACTAAGACCAGCTCCCTACAGACATGAAGCAAAACTCTGAGGAACCCCTTTAAATGGTCTGGTCCTAAAGACCTTGATACGATAGATGCTGTCACGGCAGTAAGGGTAAAGACAGTTCTACTCATTTCAACATTTTCTTTTGTGATAAAAATGTTTGCTATTTATTGTTTTAAAAAAGTATTTAAAGTAACAAAGATTTTTTGACTCACATTTAGAAAGATATGCTAAGAAAAGACAAAAACAACCATTTACTTAGGGAAGAAATGATGGACCACCCAATTGTTCTCCCAATGAACAATAATGTATCCAAACTTAAGAAATGATAAGAGCATTCACACTCATTTTCAACAGCAATACACTGCCAAAATACGGTTAACATACATCAAAAGAGCACACTCTTAATTTACTTATAAGCAACCACTAGATTTGCCAAAAGTTCTATGTAACTCTGGCGTAAAAACATTGTCAGAGACGTCACACCCAACTAGAAGTAGACAGAAGTAGCAGATCATAAATGTCTTAAAAGGTTTTGCATCCTGGGATGTGTAACAGGCAGTTTTTTAAGCAACAAGATGATGGTATGCAGGCATGATTAGTGAAGAACCAAAACTAAAAGCAGAATTCACTGTGCCATGATAATGACTTACAAAGTAGAGTTTTTAGGAAAGGAAGAGTTGGATTTTCCTTTAGGAATCTATATTGTAAGGAGAAAGGGAGGGAGAACAATCATATGAAAGCAACATTACAAGAAAAATAAACCAAGAGCAGGACAAAGGAAAACATCAATGACTTAGGGGAATCAGATTTTGGCCTTCTTACTTTGTATGAACTTCACTCTAAGAAATAATCTGTTCCTTTTTAAGAGAATGGTATATCCTCTTAAAAGGTATACAGAAGGGGGAAAACGTTTCCTCAGATATGTATTTCTTTGCCCAGTTTCTGGATTGGGAAGGGAGGAGGGAACAAGCAAGAGAGAACACATTTCCTCTCTATGAACTTATGTATTAAACAGTCCACTGATCATAGGTCAAGAGAAAAAGGACTGAAATTACTTGATGAGAAAAAGTGGTGCTCCCTTTAAAGAATTATGTTTGAACACACCCAGACAGACATTAACATTCTGCAGGCAAAAGAATACAAGCATGTATAAGTAAAGGTTTGTGAACAACATAAATTTCATAATGTTTAGAAACCCTCAATTCAATCGTTTTTTACAACACTTTTCACATTTAAAGTAAAAAAAGGAGAAAACAACCTAATAATCCTTAAAACTAAGTGCAAGTAACATCCTAACTTCATAACCCAAATTCTTCTACATTCAACATTGATTCTAAATCACAAAACCAACTTAACCTTACAACTTTTAGCAAAAATTGGCAAATTTTCTAATATCAACAATTTGTAAATTCAGACAGCTTGTTTATTTTGCTAAGATTTTTACAGACCACTTGAATTTTCCAAGTTAAACTATGTTTCGTAATTCCAAATACTTTATAACACTCCTCTTAAAGGAAAATTAATCTGTCTCAATGAAATTTAATTAATTGATCAAATTACGAAGTGATAAGGAATTGATGCAACTGAATTTCACTATAGTTTAAGTGTTTAAGATTAAAGAGAAATCTACCCTAAAATGTAATGAAACATTTTCTACAAAGAACACTCTCAACTATGAAAACATAGTAAGTTTAAAGATATTTTATTTTTAAATAATCCATTTAATAAAACATGCTTGATAACCCAGAAAAAGAGTATCTTTGAGTCTGTGTAAATGGAATGACATCTACCTTAATCAATTCTTGGTTATGAGTGATAACAGCAAATCAGACTTTATTCATTTTTGGAATCTAGCCAACTTTATAAAAGGTGACATCTGTAGTAAATAATGTGTCCAAAAAAAATTGCTTTACAAAATCACCTTTTTTGTTGTTGTTATTTTTCACCCTCAAAAAAATATCCCGAGAGATCAAAGAGGTATAGCTTACTTTAGGTCAATACCGCTTACCAAACTCTCCACATGCTTTCCTTTTATCCCCTCAAACAGGCAGAGAGCTATTAGTCTTCTCTGAGCTGGGGGTGACTGTGAAGAGTCCACAGCTATCTGGCCATTCTTCTTAGTAGTTATTGTTAGGATACAATAGAATTTAAAGCTGGAAGGAACCCCAGTCATTAGTTCAGAGATGGTTTAGTTGGTTTTGAGTCCCACAGACTGGTAGTGGTTGCCTGCAGTGCTGTGCTGACAAAAAGTAATCTGTGACTCCATCTGGCTTTGTTGGTGAAGTGTGCAAGTTAAGTTACATGCACCATAAATCTCAAGCCAAACCTAGTCAAGTTCTAAATAGTTCACAGAGCTACTGCATTTTAGAAGCAGAGTCCCGTAACTCTCACCATAAGAAAAGATAATTCTAAAATATGACTCGACTCTGTCCTTCCACTGCCAACCTACATGCCCTGACATCCATTTTCAGAACATCTTTAAAAAGTCATTTCCAAATGTTGGTCTGACCAAGAAAAACTACATCTAGCCTCAAGGAATACAAAATATGCTTCAGTTTGGGTAATAACTTTTAAAGGATTTGTAGCTAAAAATGACAAATGGTGTTTCCACTCCCTGTATCACCAGAGCCAGTTACAAACACTCTTATTTATAATTATCATGTCACACTAGTTTGTGTCCATCTCCCCACCCTTTCAATAATCATGGCTAAAAATAATTCTTTAGAAATGTGTAGAATAAAATAATTCTTTAAAATCAAGAAATGTGACAAATTTGGTCCGTTAAGCACCCACCCTACTCCCAACCACAAGATTAAATTTTATAAAATACTCTAGTAACTATTTATAACTCCAACATTAGAAAACAAAGAGACTATACCAGATCTCTTTAAAAGGATCTATATGAGCAAGGTATTTCATATAGAATACAGAGGGAAGTAAGTCTTTTTTTAGTTAAAAGATTTCCACACAGAAAAGATACCATAAATATCTTACTTATAACCATCTAAGTTTTAACCTGAGGATTGCCACTCAGCCAAAACAGTGACAACAATCAAGTATAATTAACCTTACACCCCTAAATTGAATCTGAGGAACAGTAATATGAACCGCTTCCTCTCCCTCCATCTTTCAAAACTGATAGAACAGAAAACTAAGTTAAGCCAATGCTATGACAGGTAAATCTTTAAATTTTTGATTATTAACAACAGACCTCCTTTTACAAACAGGCCTTTCACACTACTATCTTACAGACCAAAATGTAAGGCTGTACTTTGATACCATTTCCTATAAAGGCAGTAATTAATATTTGATAGTTTAGAAGATAGGCTGTGAGTCTGTCATAGCTTAATGTAAAGAAATCGCAATTTTCTAAGAGTAAATAGATCCAACAACTGAAAGAGACACATTTTAACTTCAGTCTCCTTACCATCACCCTGCATGTCTGAAGTCCATAGTGTCAGATTATCGCGTAACAACTGCATGATAAGTGTAGAGTCCTTATAGCTTTCTTCACTCAGCGTGTCCAGTTCTGCAATTGCATCATCAAAAGCTGCTTTTGCCAACCTACAAGAATTCACATAAATGTATCATAAAAATAAACAAGTCCAAAAACAGATTTTAGAAATGACATTAAGTTAAATTTCAGTCTTTTCTTCAGTTATCACTACTAGACACTATTAGATGCTGAATGCTTGGGTTTAGGCACTGAAAAAAAAAGGAAAAGCGGGTGTAACTAACGAAACTCCGCTTTAATTTTGTAATCCAGCAACTGTACAACTAGTGAAACTTGTTTGAGTTCCCCTTATTACTATGCTTTTGACAAGCATACTTAATCCCATCCAAGCCACCATCAAAATATATGCAAATGAAAGGTATTTCCAAATTCTGGTCAGTTTTAACTTTATTTAATAAAGTTTTCATGCAAAAAGAAAAAATTCTGGGACAGTATCTCACAATTTAATTCAATAAAATTTAATGTTAACAGAGCAAGAAATAAAAATCCACCAAAATGTGACCATATAAGCCATTTACTACAGTTAAGAAACAAAATTCACCTTTACTTTTTGAGTACTGTGTACTAATGTACACCAAGTGATGCTGGGAACAGGTAGGAAAAAGAGGAAAGAGACATAATCTGAGTCCACAATGAACTTTTTAAAATCACCTAAAAATAGAGGGAGTGACATAGCTACTATAAAATAAAGAGGAAGTGCCAACCTAGAGAAAGTATGTCAGGAACCCAAGAGGGTAAGCAAATTAGGAAGTCCTATTTGAACTAATCTTAATGGGTAGGAAAAAGAGCACAAATGGCATACCTCACATTAAAGCAGAAACATGGAAAGGACTTAAGCTGAAGCTATGTGTGCAACGGCTAGACTAGAGAATGGCACTAGAGAATGAGTCAACCAACACTATTCACCTGAACAGCCACAGCTTCTTCAGTTAAGGTATATTACCTGCTTGGACACACTCAACTAGCCATTTAGAAATTAGAAAGTTTTTAGATGAATTACTATTTATTTTTCATTCAAAGGAATCCACCTTACAGCTGGAAAATCTCTTTCAGGGAATATCTGATTCCTACATACCCAAGAACACAGAGGTTACTTTGTAACACTTACTCCTATTGTAAATTCATAGACAGAAAGAGATGATCAGAAAACACGGCAGAGGTGTATACAGTGTTATTGTTTGGTGGTAAGTTAAGTTTCAGGTGATGAAAAAGTTTTAGAAATAGATGCAACAGACAATATTGTGGGTGTACTTTATGTCTACCCACTCTAGTACTCTTGCCCGGAGAATCCCATGGACAAAGGAGCCTGCAGGCTTCCCTGGTGGCTTAGTGGTAAAGAGTCTGCCTGCGGTGCAGGAGGAGACCTGGGTTCAATCCCTGGGTTGCAAAGATCCCATGGGGTCGGGTATGACAACCCATTCCAGTATTCTTGCCTGGAAAATTCTATGGACAGAGGAGCTACTGTCCACGGGGCAGCAGAGAGTCGGACACGACTGAGCACACCTGCACACCCACTTCATGTCCCTGATCTGCACATTTAAACACAGAGTGGTGAACATCATGTCGTGTACACTTAAATAAAAAGCCGTGTACACAGATTCCTTAAGTGTATGTATCACAATTGGGAATAACCTGAAGTATAAATAGGGTAACACTTTTAAATATATCAATAAGATGGCAAACTGTATGACAGAAAATACAAAACAGTATTCATACTAAGAGCGTAACTATATTGAACATGGTACAAAGGCTGAATGTTAATGTACAAAAATGATAATTCTATTATGAAAATCCCTCAGTCCTTACTCCTACTCTGTAACAAGATTCTTCTCAATCTACCAATCAAATTTTTCCTCATCACATAATTATCCTAACTACTATCCTAGTGAACTGAGATAGGTCTGTCTTTGTTATCATCCAAAACAGTTGTGTTAAGAGCCAAAATTCTTCATTATAGGACCAAGCCAAGGAAGGCAGCCCCAGGGAACAAGACAGAAAAACAAGTAATTTTTTTTTTTGCTAACCTTTTTCACTTTCACAGTCAAGAATTTTTTTCTCTTTAGAGACTTACCTGCAGGCACGGTCAGGAGAATTAAGAATTTCATAGTAGAATACAGAAAAATTGAGAGCAAGACCTAAGCGAATGGGGTGTGTTGGTGGAAGTTCTGTCATTGCAATATCACTAGCAGCTTTATAAGCCACTAGGCTGTTCTCCGCAGCCTCCTTCCTGTCATTCCCTGTGGCAAATTCAGCCAGATACCTGTGGTAGTCCCCTTTCCTAAAGCAAAACAAAATCAAAAACAAAAAAAAAAAAAACAGAATTAGAATAATGGTTTTTAAAATAAGTTAAAATTTTGTCTCTATTACATAAAACCAAGTTGTGATAAAAACATGAAACAACAGATGTACACACTTCAACAATTCAAAAACTCAAGGATGACTCAGAGATTTCACATTGCCAAATATAAGCAAAACTCTAGAGAAACTAGCTGAAAACGTTCAACCATCAAAAAATTTTATCACTCAATAGACCAGAATTAAACACAGAAAGTGGTTTCAAAGGAACAGCACACCAGTTTGTTAATGAAATAAAAAAACCTACATAAACGGTTAAGACTGAACCGTGTAATGCATCGCTTATAGCTAGCAGGTATACCCCACACGAACAAATGACTGCATCAACAGGTACATTTTTTATAGCAATCATCTGACCATCTTAGAGGCAGTAATGCCAACTGTTCTTAGCAGTGAATTTTCAACTGAGTATTCAAACACTAAGTCTTGAGAATCACTCCTCTTTTAACTGTTCTTCCAACATTAAATAAAATGTTGAAAATCTATATGAAAAACTGATGATTCTAAGAGAGCCAACATTTAATCTGATTTATTTAATCTGATTATCTTCCTTTCTAGTATAGAACCTACATTTTATAATAGAAAACCTTGGACTCGCCAGTGTTAGCTGCTGGAATGAGGTGTTTGTCCAGTACATCCAGAATGTCACAACAGATTAACTTTAGCTCAGTCTCAACCTGAAAAGAAAAAAGTCAAAAATTATTTAAGAAATTACACAAATTTTCACAGTCTATCTCTGGTTTTGGAGAAGAGAACCAGATTAAAGAGAACATATATATCTCTCTCCAAACCTCCTTTTCCACTCTTGATACAAAAGCAGAGAAAACCTGTCTCCAGTTTATGTAAAGTATTTCTTCCTACATGCCGTTAAGTGATTGGGGGGGGGGGAAAAAAACTCCCAGTTCAGCTACAGAAGACGGTGATTACTACTTACTGAATGCAACATATAAACCAGCTTTTATTTTTAAAACTAGCTTTTGTCTCCACTTACATAGGAAAACAAAGATCACTATATTTGACCAAAAATAACTAACTTAAATAACTTAGAAGCCGAGTTAAAACTTGAACCCAAGTAGGCTACACGCTAGGCTCACAATTTCTAAGGGATGGAATAAAAACTCAAAAGCCAGGCATTTTGCCTCTGGGACTCGCATTCCTTAACCACTATTATGCTCAACTTTAAACCACCTTACTGATAGATCCATAACCAGCTACGACATCAAAAGTCTACAGACTGAAGTAAACACTGCCACTCATTTCAATTCGTTTATCATGACACGTACTACATCTCTTTAACACACATATACATTCCGCTCTCAATTTTCTGTTACTACAATGTCTTCCCTGGTGGCTCAAATGGTAAAGAATCTGCCTACAATTCAACAGTCCCAGGTTTGATCCCTGGGTCAGGAAGATCCCCTGGAGAAGGGAACTGAAACTCACTCCAGTATCCTGCCTGGAGAATTCTGTGGACAGACACAACTGAGCAACAACTCTCTCACTCTTTCACAATGACACTGTTAAACCTTTCCAAATTCATTTTGTGCCCTCTGCAACCTTCTTTCCACTGTAAATAATTCTCCCACTCGCTCTTCTATAATCTCATATTGATTCTAAGTAAAACCAGCTCTATCCTGAATGAACTACCTTTTTTATGGCTTTTCAAGTAGAGATAGATTGCTCTAAGAGGAGGATGATTCCTGAATTCTCTTAAGTCCTCACTGACTCAGGATGACTGTTCTAATACTCCAAACCCTTCCTCCCCTGGAAGCTCATCCACTATGTTTTAAAATTTCAATTTCTGTCATCAATAGATCTCTGCAGGCCCTTCACCCACATTCACTGACTATCTACAGCTTACCTCTCCAATTCATGGTATCACACACCAAGGCATTATCATGTTCCTTTCAATGTAGTTCTCCTTGATCTCAACTCCATGGCTTTTATTTGTGCACTCTTAACTGTGCTATTCTAACATGGAATTTTTAAGTTCCAATATTTTACTACTGGATTACAGCTTCTTTTTTTAGTTCCTTTACTCCTGTTATTTATACTTAGAGACACATCAAAACCTCTAGCCTCTTGATTCTTTCATCTTCTCCCAATTTACCAGCTCCTCTCTCTGCTACCTGCTTCCTTTCCTTCTTACCCCAAGTCCCCCAGTCTAGCACACAGACTTCTCTCTTCAGCACTTTCACCCTCATTTCCTCATTCCCCTGAAACACCAACCTGTCTACCGACCATCCATATTCTTTGTCCCAATGGTTTGAAGGTAATGGTCACACTGATACCAGCTCACCACCTTCTACGTGATCCCAGGTATGTTAATCACGCAGAACACCCGTTTTTATCTAGAAACTAGAATATCATCTACCCTTTACAGGGTCATTTAAAGATTAAATACAGTAACTTGCACACATATTTTGTAATTTAGAAATATCTCATGTGAGTCAGCAAATGCTGTTTCCCCTTTCCCTCTATCCACCAAATTCACTCCATGCTAACTTTGTGAGTTTTTTTAATTCCTCTCACTGTACTTTTAAGAGTGTTTAGAATCAGTTTCTCAACAACTCAACAGTGGGGGGCTACTCTATGCATAATAGGATGCTTACCAGTAACCTCATCTCTACCCAATAAAGTTGTGAAAACCAAAACTGCCTCTACCAAATGTCCTCTGAGGAGCAAAGTCACTTCTGGTTTGAGAACCACTGCACTAGATTTAACTTTCTTGACCAAAAGCCACAGCAAGAAAAACATTACATATCAGCACATACCCCCATATAATACGAGACAATAAATTTACCAATATCTGATGCCCTCTGATATCTTCTATTATAAAAACAATGACTAGATCGATCTTCCATAAGGATAGTAACTGTCCCATTTTTGTACCCATGTCACCTATCAACTGATGTACATAACAGGCACATGAATATTGGTTAAATTGTCCAGAATGGTAATTTCAAGTTACTCACGGAAGTATTGTGTGGTGCTCTCTGTAGCTTTGAAGGAAAAAATGCCTCCTCCTCTCTCCTAAAATACTGTATAGCCTCTAATTCTCAACCCAGATGAGTAAAAGATGCAAATCCAGTAAAATATAAAAGATACATTGCACAGGTATACAACAATGTGTGTATTAGGCCATGGTCTAAACAGTCTAACACTTAAGACATTCTTTAAAGCTATCTAGGATATGACATTTGGAGAAGGAAATGGCAACTCACTCCAGTACTCTTGTCTGGAAAATCCCATGGATGGAGGAGCCTGGTAGGCTACAGTCCATGGGGTCACGAAGAGTCGGACGACTTCAATTTCACTTTTCACTTCCATGCACTGGAGAAGGAAAATGGCAACCCACTCCAGTGTTCTTGCCTGGAGAATCCCAGGGATGGGGGAACCTGGTGGGCTGCCAGTCTATGGGGTCGCACAGAGTCAGACACAACTGAAGCGACTTAGCAGCAGGATATGACAAGATGTCTAGGATATGCAGGCCACCCAGTAGCTCAGACAGTAAAGAATGTGCCTGTAATGGAGGAGACCCAGGTTCAATCCCTGGGTTGGGAAGATCGTCAGGAGACATGAATGACAACCCACTCCAGTATTCTAGCCTGGAGAAGCCCATGGACAGAGGAGTCAGGAGTCGGACACAACTGAGCGACTTTAACACTAGTGTAACAATCTCACCATTTGCCGATATTCCCGAATCATTTTTAGTTTGTCTTCTCCTCCCTTGTTTTCTTCTTTCTGTTCAATGCTGCTGATTATTCTCCAGGAAGCTCTTCTAGCTCCAATCACATTTTTATATGCAACAGATAGGAGGTTTCTTTCTTCAACTGTCAACTCCACATCCATCCCTGCTACTTTCTTCATTGACTCCACCATTTCTATAAGTGAAAAGTAAAATCAGACCATACAAACTAAGTTTTGTTAAAACAACCCTATCACAGTAAATCTTTTTTCTGCCAAGCTAATGTAAAACAAAAGACAAAATTTTTTTTAGTAAAATAACTTTCACAGTCATCAAACTAGCATGAGCAAAAAAACTAAAAAAATGTAAAAGACAAAGGAAATTAAGAGCCCAAAACAAGAGGATCTAGAATATAAATTGTATGGAACCAAAATGACTTTATATAGTACCAAGTATAATTCAGTATGGCTTGGAGGCATCTCTCATGTAAGTAAGAGAATTAGGCATGCACACCTACCCATTTCCTAATAAAAGTTCAGTTGGCCATTTAAGGCAAGTTTTACAGGCTCTAAAATGCATTTTTCAAAGTGACAGAAAATTCATTTTCTCTCAAAATTTATTTCCCAACTAAATACAAATAAACTGAATTCCTACCCTCCTCCAAAAAAAGTCATGGGAGGAAAGGGCATTCATTCACATAGCAAACATACAGTGAGCATTTTCACTAGTCACAAACTTATCTCTGGATTTTCCAATCCTTTCTCCTTTAGAAAGGCACTGTCCACCTCCTATGAATTCATTCGTTTGGGTGGTTCTTACTTGTTACCACTAGATGGCGAGCAAACAAAGGGGCCCAGATAAAATCTTAGAAGATCTTAAGTACAGGGGGAAAAAATGTTAATAAAATGCATGTGAATGCAAAGGAAGAGCCAAAATCCCCTCAAGAAATACTAACTGAACAAATATATTAATGAAGGGACTTCCCTGGTGGCCCACTGATGGTCCAGTGGCTAAGACTCTGGGCTCCCAATGCAGGGGGCTGGGGTTTGATCCTTCGTCAGGGAACTAGAACCCACATGCCGCAACTAAGATCCGGCAAGGGCAAAGAAATAAATACAAAGAAATGCTGCAGAGAATTACTTTAATGAAAACTATGGTTTTGAAAATGACTAAATGTCATTACTACCATGTGACTCTTCAACTTTACAGAGTAAGAACTTTTGGTAATGAGACCCAAGGATCTGTACTTTACAAGCATCCTTAGCATACATTCTATGCATAATAAATACATAATATGATGATGAAGATCGTGACTTTACGAAACACTGCTTAATAATATGCTAAATAATGTGTAATCCCACGAAATGATGTTTCCAAAAATTATACTTCCAGAAGTATCTCAGGAAGTTAATACAAATATTAAGATGGTATGACCTCTAGAAAACAGTGCAGTAGTTTCTTACAGAAACTACTTACACCATTAAGACTTTATTCATCATATTCAAAAGGTAAGAACAACCGAAACGTCCATCCATACAGTGGACTACTACTCAAGAATAAAAAACAAACTACTGATACAAGTAACAGCATGGATAAATTTTTAAAAACACCATACTAACTGAAAAAAAGCCAGACCTAAACGGACTATGATTCCACTTCAATCAAGTTAGAGAAAAAAACTGTAAAACTATAAAAATATAGAGGAAGTGGCTATCAAGACATGGGGGTGAAGTGAGGGGCTGATGAGCAAAGGAGTACAAGGGAAATCTGGGGGAAACAGAATTGTTCTATGGTAGTTACACAACTGAACACATTTACCATAACAATTTTATGTGTAAAGTAGCGTATTATAAAATCTTACCTCAATACAGCTGTATTTTTTAAGGCGATTCTGAAGCTTTAAAAAAAATATTAGCGCATATATGGGAATAAGACCATTAATTCATTTGTGACAACGTGAGAGCATTCATTTGAAACATCCAGTTTTTTTAAACCATAGCCATGGAAAAGACCGTGGCAGTATTTAGGAGTAAAGAGGGTATCATTTCAAGTTCACTGCCACACTAGTTCTCAAAAACATGCCTCAAAAATGAAACAGTAATTCACCTAAGTTGCTACCAACAAAGCGATTTAAAAAGTAACCTAGGGCTAAGGTAAAGGTAAAAACTAAGGTTACTAGGTAAGGAATCCACCTGCCAATGTAGGAGACACTGGTCGGATGCCCTGTGCCCCAACTATTGAGTCTGTGCTCTAGAGCCGGGGAGCCACAACTGCCAAGCCCTCGCACTGCAACCACTGAAGCCCAAGCACCCTAGAGCCCATGCTCTGCAACAAGGGAAGTCACCAAAATGAGAAACCCAAGCACCACAAACTAGAGTAACCCCTTCTCCCTGAAACTAGAGAAAAGCCTGTGCAGCAAGACCCAGAATAGCCAAATATATAAATAAAATTAAAAGTAACCTGGCTACATCAAAAAAGGACCATAATTCTTTTAAATTACAGAGCTTTACAACATTATATATGGAAAAACATTACTCAAGTATCTAAAAATTGGGATTCCCCGGTTAACTCAGCAGTAAAGAACCCACCCACAATGCAGGAGATGCAAGTTCAATCCCTGGGTTGAGAAGATCCCCTGGAGAAGGAAATAGCAACCCACTCCAGTATTCTTGCCTGGAAAATCCCAAGGACAGAGGAGCCTGGTGGGCTACAATCCATGAGTTCGCAGAGAGTTGGACATGACTGAGCAGCTAAACAACTGTATGTATCTATGCCACACTTTAACGTTCAGTTAATGCACTTTTGTACACTGACTTTCCACTTTTTAGCTGTTAGAGGAATGCTCCTATAAACATTCATGTAAGAATGCACACAAGTCTCTTGAATACAGAGACTGGAACTACAGATAGGGTCAGCAAGTGAGGATGACTATTTTCTCCACAATCTCACCAACACTTGTTAGTCTTTTTTAAGTCATCCTAGTGGGCATCAAGAGGCATCTCAGATTTTGATTTGCATTTCCTTGATGGCTAATGATGTTGAGCATCTTCTCATATGTTAATTGGCTATTGGTGCGTGTTCTTTGGAAAATATCCATTCGATGCTTTGCCAGTTACCTGCTTTTTAATTACTGAGTTTAAAAGCAGGGAATTCCCTGGTGGTCCAGTGGTTAAGACTCCAAGCTCCCAATGCAGGGGCCTGGGCTCAACCCCTGGTCAGGGAACCAGATCCCACATGCTGCAACTTAAAAAAAAAAAAAAAAAAACCACAACCCACATGCCACAACTAAGACTTGGGGCAGTCAAATACATTAAAAAGAATTTTTTTTGTTAACAACAGTTTCTTTTAAAAAGCCCAACACTACTCATAGCTCTTTGCCTTCAGAAATGTCTCCATTACAGGAGGAATAAGACTAAGGGTAACATGAATAAGAAGAGGAAAGAACTTTGTGCCTACTGCTAAGTCTTAATAACCAGTACTTTGTACCAATTTGTGCAAATTATGACTATACTAACATTGGCGTCATCCTTAACACCTTTTAACATCCTCAGCATCCGTTTAACACCAGCAATAGAAACATAATCCTAACTACAATATAACCCCACCAAACCATGTGGAAACCCTAATTTATCCAAAATTCTAGACTACTCACACCCTTAACACCTCCAACAACAGAGGAGTAACACCAGTTGTATTCACCTAAACTTCTCAAACACAACTAGTATTTCATGAAATCACCTTTGCAGCAACTATTTTTATCAGAGAGATCTCAGCATTTCTTGCATGGAAGGAGGCTGTCAAATTTCTCTGCAGCAGATATAGTCACAATTTATGAACCAGAGAACAGCAATTCATGGTCAAATCACTATTTGTGGAGGCAGTTTGGTACATGAGGTTTAGGCAACAAAATACAATTCCTGGGACTCTTGACAGTTGGGGGACAATGGATAGATGACTGAATATCACCACTGTTATAGAAACTCTAAAATATGTAATCCTCACAACTCGAAGGACATCTGAACCAAATACTAAGCTTGTTTTGTTCCAGGTCACTTCTCCTTCATTGACTAATAGCCTAGTCCATTACACTGAACCAGCTTGCTTCTGTTTGTTACTAACCTGCTGTGTGTGCTAAACCACTTCAGTTGTGTCCAGTTCTTTGCGACCCCATGGACTGTAGCCCTTCAGGCTCCTCTGTCCACGGGATTACCTCGGCAAGAATATTGGAGTGGGTTGCCATTTCCTCCTCCAGGGGATCTTCCCAACCCAGGGATCGAACCTGGGTCTCCCACATTGTAGGCAGATGCTTTACCATTTGAGCCACCATGGAAGTCAGCTAGTAAACGCCTATACTACATTCAAATAATATTCCCAATTAACAAGACTACGGAAGAGACTCATAATATTATATGATCTGATCTTGAATCCTGTACATGAAATGACTAAAGAAGACCAAAACTCTTTCATAATACAAACATCAAGGCACTTGGGGATATTCTGAGAACTCGGTATACCGTATTCCAGAAGCCTTATGGACTCATCTGCTATAGATTATCCAGAAGAGGGACCAAGTATGTGAACGTGAAGGCTATAGACTTGTCCTTTATATGGAAAAGTGACAGGCCGGTGGAAAAAAAAAAAGGAGAGGGTTGGAAATAAACCCATCAAAGCAATCTGTAACTGAAGATAGAAAAGTGTCATTTTAAATAATAACCAGATTTGATTTCCAATCAAAGCCCCTTAGGGTATAGGATATGTTTACAGAAAGTCAACAGGGGAAAAAATCCAGCTCTTTTATCTATTTAAAAGACTAAGATGACCTACCACTTCACATCCCTTAGGATGGCCACTATTAAGAAAACAGGTGTTGGCAAGAATGTGGAGAAATCGGACCCCGAGTCTATTAGTGGACATGTAAAATGGTACAGTTGCTGGGTAAACAAGTATGATGGTTCCTTGAAAATTTCTGCATACTTACCATATGATGCAGCAATTTCCCCTTCTGGTAAATACCGAAAAGAACTGAAAGCAGGGTCTTAAAAGGATATATTTGGGTATTTTTATAGCAACATTATTCACAATAGTTAAAATGTGGACGCAATCAAGTGTCCATCAATGAATCCATCAATGAATTAAGAGATAAGCAAAACATAGTATACACTTGCAATGGACTATTAAACAGGAAATTCTGCAATACGCTACAACAGAGATGAACCTTGAGAATACACTAAGTGAAAGAAACCACTCACAAAAAGACAAATATTGTACAATTCTACTTACATGAGATACTTAAATTAGTCATAAAGTATAATGTTAGTTGCCAGAGGCTGAGGGGAGAAAGTGAATTTACTGTTTAATGGATAGTTTCCGTTTTACAAGATGAAAAGGATTACAGGGAGTAGATAGTAGTGATTACATAAAAATATGAATATTTATTTGCCACCACTGAACTATACAGTTAAAAATAATTAATGGTGAATTTTGGTATTTTGTCTATTTTCTCTCTCTCACGCGCACACACAATGAAGATAAACTAAGTAGCTCTGTCCCAAACTGTAGTCCCCCTTTCTCAATGAAAAGTAATCCAAATGATAGACATGATAATAATAGCAGAATTTCAATTAACTGGGGAGTGGTGAAAAGAAACTCCCCCATAGACCCAACATGAGAATAAACTTAAGACAATAACTTTATTTCTAGCTTACATGAAGGCAAGCTTCCCAAATCACTATGTCAAAAGGAAAGAATGCAAAGTTATCTCAGGGGTGACGCAGAACTATCATGGGGAAAACCAGAGGGGAAAAAAAGTAAAGCACCTCTGCAAATTGTAAAACTCTGTAAAATTCACCTTGTTGTAATGATAAAAAATCACCTCAGTAAAAATCTCTAAACCAATTTTTAATTATCAGGCATGGCTGTTTGAAATTATTAGTCTGGGATCTATCAGAATTTATTTTGTATGTATACATCTGAACTGACAGAGAAGTGTTTATGCCCCCAAGATACATTAATATTTCTATTAAATGAGAGTACTTTTTCAAAAGAGAAAGATCTATTGTTAAATTAGAAGTAGCAGTGTAGGATCTGTACTTTTCAATTTCCATTTCAATTTGCCACCATTTCCCCCTATTTAGTTTTTTTACTTTACCACACAATGACTATTATCTTAGACACTTTACAAACTAAAAATCTGAAATAAGGATAATACAATAAAAAAGAATCACCAACACAAAAAGCCATTCTTCACTAAATGAGAAAAGCAAGGGGGAAAGAATAAATATCTTAAGTAACTTCCTAGTTGCTGAGAAAGTTTTGTTTTGTTTGGCTGCGCCGCATAGTGTGTGATCTTAGTTCCCTGACCAGGGATCAAACTCACACTCCTGCTGTCTTAACCACTGGACCGCAAAGAAGCCGCCAGTGTCAAACAGTTTAAAGAGTTTAAAACATTCTTATCTTATGATTCTCAGGGAAAGGTAGGACATATGCTCTTGTACCATACGCAGAAAAAATGTTTGTGTCATCTGGGCTAAAAGAGGGAAAGAGAACAGCAGCAAAGGAAAACCTGATGCCTGCATTAGGGGGAGGGAGAAGTTCCCAAATGAAAAAAAAGCAGAAAACCAGACTTGTGTCAGCAGCAATATTTAGAGTAGCAGCTAGACTGAGGACAAAGAAAAGAACTAAAAGGCCTAAGATGAAAGAGCTCCAGTTGGCCAAAGAGCTTAATGTGATGAATGTCTCCCTTAAAATCTCAATACTTAGTTCTGAAGAGATACGGTTTAAAAATTAAGGGACGAAAAGAAGGAACTCCACCACGGACTTAGTTTGCACAGACCGGGGGAAGTGTTATACCCCTTAATTATTCATTCACATTGAGGCATGCCACGAATACAAAATGCCCTTCATATGACAGCATGTACATACTTAACCTAACAGCCAAAAGATGATTTTATTCGTCTTTAGAGAATCTGGCATATAATCTTGAGACAGATCGGCCTCCCGTAAGACTCTGGAAAGCAGAGAGGCCTGGATGTAATCTATTTAACATCTCAAAACTGAAAGTACAAAAGAGAAAGTCAACATGTTTTCACCCTTTCTGAACTGCAATTGGTAACGCTGTATTCCCAAAGCATAGAACAGGTGTGCTTGGGAACCAAATTATTCTCCAAGTCTCAGAGCCTTGACACAACAAAGGTTTCCTTCTCACTCAAATGTTTGGGAGAGGCCACCATCTTTAAGCGGTACCATTTGGTACTTCAGGCTTCACTAGTCCAAGAAGCAAAGGGAGAAATGGGAAGAAATCAGGAAAGGATTTGTCACTGCCTCTATACAGTAACATAGACAAAAATTTCTGCTCACATTTCACTGGCCAAAACAACTCACATGACCTCACTGCTCAAGTACAAGAGGCTGGAAGAAGGGGGTAGGGCACACCAGTGTCAATATAGCTTTAAAAAAAGCCAATGAAACACTAAGATTTTTAAAAAACTGTCCAATCAGACATTACTTATAAAAGCCTAAGATACACATCGGAATTACAGGCAATTAATTAATGCAGTAACAAATTTTGCCTATGGTTAATGACAACAGAAGCAACAACTTAAAATGTCCCAAGTTAAACTGTTACTGTATTTGATAAAAAGTTGCAAGTGTGTTGGGAAAAAAATTTCCAAGGTACTAAACCTAAGAGGAATGTACCATATACTGCAAATCTTTAAGTAAAAAGGAAGAGTCACAGAAAATGACCACTTTACACAAGAAGCAGTCTTCACTAAAGATACTTCTGATCTCATGAAACCAACGACAGTATTTCTATAGAAAGGTACCTTTGTGAGAGGTTTCCCTGGTGGTCCAGTGGTTAAGAATTCATCTTGCAATGCAAGGAACACAGGTTCAATCCTGGCCTGGGAAGATCCAACATGCTCAGAGCCAACTAAAATCCTGTGTCCATGTGCTGCAACTACTGAAGCCTGTTTGCCCAGAGCCTGTACTCCACAAGAGAAGCCACCACAATGAAAAGAGCAGCCCCCATTCTCCACAACTAAAGAAAGCCTGCGTACAGCAACAAAGACCCACCACAGCCAAACACATAAAATATTTTTTTTAAAAAGGAAGTTATTTATGTGAATGTCCAGGTATTATGCTGCTTTCAGATGATCTGATGGACTCATGACTTCTATGAGGTTTCTATGATTCATTTCTTAGTAGCAATGACCACTAATATTTAGGAATATACAGATGGAGCCAAATTTTTTCTAAAACTATCCTTTTTCTGTGTCACAGTGACAAATAACTACTGGCACCAACAATTATGTACCATAGAAAAGAAAATTGATTTGGGTAATTTTAAGGGCAGGTATTATTAGCTAACCATCAAACAAATTCAACATGCTCCCTAGGGAACATGGTTTTTGACAGTTACATTTTCATAAACCTATCAGACTAAGCTGGTTACAAAATATATTCTCAGAAAGCGAAAGTGACTTATATTGGCAGTTGAACATTAAAATCCCTGCTGAATTTGACAATCTAGTTTTACCACTAATAATTCAGCTATGTCACAGTCTGTGATACACCACTTCAAAAGTTTTTTTGCACTTTTATGAGTGTGCTTCCAAATCACTAGAGTTCTCTGCAGTGCCAAAACACAACTTAAGATTTTACATTACTCAAAATAGTAACTCAATCTATTGAAAAATTCTTAACTGGGAACTCCCTGGCAGTTCAGTGGTTAGGACTCTATGCTTTAACTCTCAAGGGGCTGGGTTTGATCTCTGATTGGGAAACTAAGATACAACAAACCACATGTTGCAGCAGGAAAAAAAAAAACACTTAAATTCCAGTAGTTAATAACCCGGAAAAGATCTAAAAATACAATAAAAAGCTAATGTGTGTAGTTTTAGGAGTCTGCTTCTATCGCTGACATGTTCACAGAGAAATAAAAAGCTACAGTAGTAATAACTAGTTATCTTTCATTAAAACTGATCAAAATATTATGACATGTATCTTACACATATTAAGAAAGAATTACTAAAAACATAATCTGAGTAAACAGTTCAGTCAAGATTTAGAAGCCATTCCTGGGGTTTTTCTTTAAACAAAAGTTTAAATGGCTTAAAGCAGACAGAATTAAAAATGTGACATCTACAAGTACATTTTGTGTTGAGTACTAGGAAACAAGCAGGATGCTGAAAACAAAATGGGGGTCTGGGAAGCCTCTCAAAGGGGTCTTATTTTATTCCAGTATCATTTTTACTATTCTTGCCATAGCTACATATAATTTTGACCTGTGTCACTTAACCTCTATGAACCTGTTTCCTCACCTACAATTTGGAAGATAGCCACCACTCACTGGGTTATGAGGGTTAAAACGAGACTGCATCATAAACTCCCTGGCACCTAATAGGACCTCAATAACATGTTAAAATGCTTTTGTTTGCCTCTTGTAAGATTTAAAAACAAACAGGAATCCAGGAAGATGTAAGCACTTGGGAGTGTTGACAAAGCACTTGACACAGTAATGAGCTAAATAAAGAACACAGAACTTAGTCTTAATGGCATCTAGAAAGGAGAATCCTTTCCAAATGGTTTTCAATTTACTTCACTCAGATCCACCAGAGGAATCACTATCTTCATAAACAATAAGACTTTAAACTTCAAATGACTCCTTAATACATGGGCTGCAAAATATATGTTGTGTCAGCAGGCATGAAAACAGCATTAATTTCATCATCCATCTCCATCAGAGCTCTTGGGTGACCAGGTGCACTGTCAATGAGCAGCAATATTTTGAAAGGAATCTCTTTTCTTAAGCAGTAGGTCTCAACAGTGGGCTTAAAATACTCAATTAAGCATGTTGTTAACATACGTGCTAAACATCCAGGCTTTTTTGTTCCATTTATAGAGTGCAGGCAGAGTAGATTTAGCATAACTTTTATGGGCCCTAGAATTTTCAGAAATCAAGAAATGAGCACTGGCTTCAACTTCAAATCACCAGCTGCATTTGTCCTTAATAATAGTATCAGCCTGTCCTTTGAAGTCAGGCACTGACTTCTCTCTTTTTCCAGTAGAAGGCTATGAGACATATGTTTGACACTGGTCTTCAAAGTTCTTCCATGGTAATTCAGTAACAACTGTCCACAGAGGTAGTTAGCCTGATAATACACCTTTATTGGCTATCAGCTGGCCCTCACATTCCAACTGATGTTTCCTTCACCAACAAAGTAAATCACTGGCTCCTAAAATCTTTTGTTTCAGGGTCCACTTCTCAAGAAACTCAAACTAAGAAGTTGCAGTTGAAGAACATCATCTATAATCCTTCATACAGGAAGTGTAGTCTGCAGACAAGTAACATCAGACATCAGCTGGCTTATGAACAAGCAGAACCCCAGGCACCATCACAAGCCTCTAGTTATAATCTCTACTTAAAAAAGACCTCTAGGTGATTTGTGTACCAATTAATTTGAAATTCAGTGGTCTATAAGGATTACTCTTTCAAATTTGCAGAAACTTACTTTATGACTGCATAATGCATTTTTATAAATGTTCTATTTGTGCTTGAAAATAATGTATACTCTCTTACAAGCTGGGTATGTATTTTCTTTTATGTCCTTTAATTCAAGCTTGTTAGTTGTGTTGTTCAAAGCTTCTACACTTGTTTTTGTCTACCTGACTTACCATTTACTAAGAGATGTTTACTGAAATCTCCCAATACAGTAAAAATAGGTTTGTCAACTTCCTCCCATAGTTCTGTCAATTTTTACTATATACACTTTGCAGCATTATGTGCATTATTTTATACTCTTGCTGAATTGAACTTTTTATTATTACAAAAAATACACACAGAACGTAGAATCTAAACCTAATAAAAAAGCCTCTTATGTAATCTGGCTTCATTTTTTTTCTTTCTGGCCCAGACAACTCCATTCTTAGGCCTCAGATGCTTCATCCCATACCGTACCTTTGATGATACATCTGAAGCAATCTCCCTCTCCCACCAACCAAATCCTATCCACCCCCATGAGTATCTCATCTATTAAAACTAGGAAAACTAAAAGTGAACGTGAAGTCGTGTCCGACTCTTTGCGACCCCATGGACTGTAGCCCACCAGGCTCCTCCATCTATGGAATTTTCCAGGCAAGAGTACTGGAAAGAGTACTCTTCCAGGCAAGAGTAATTCTCCAGGAGGAAAACTAAACCCCTAGTAAACTCCTCTATATTAGGTATCAAATTACTTCATCATTCACAAGGGGGACCATTCCTAAGAAATGTTAAATAAATACCTATTGATTAAAAAGTACAATTAAAGAAAAAAAAAGTACAAGAATGGATATATAGGAGAAAGCTTTAGGAATGACTGTGAAGAGGGAGAAGTGAACTCCTAATCCTATCAACTAATCAAAACAGTATGAAAATACAGATGCAGATATAGGGAAAAGTAACAGAAATCAATAATCTACATTAAATTAAGGGGAAAAAACTGCATAAGGTATGCAGTGCCACTCAAAAACAAGAATTGACAATTTTTTTAAAAACTAGACAAAAAACTATGCAGTACTGCCACAGAATTTCCCATATTTTCAAACTCAGGGTCTCTGATAACTATAATATTTAACCCTGGAAAAATGGCTGAGACAGCCTCTAAGAAGTGAGATAAGACAGCCTCTAAGATGACTCTACAAAGTCATCTAGTCAAATCCAACTATATACCTGAAGTCTGTATTACATTTGAGTACCCAGCAAATGCCTTAAATTTTTAATTTTTTGGTAACACATTTACAGGAGACTAGGAAAAAACAGAACAAGCTTACATATAGTTCCATTATATATCAAATGCCGTAAGGAGCACTCTCAGTGACTCTAATTCAGTGACATGTTTGAAAAATGATCTATTACAGTGGTTCTCAACCCTGGCTGTACAGTAAAATCTCTTAGAAAGGTTTCCTTCCTTAAAGGTAGACTGACAAAGGTGAACAAATGTGAAATTTTAAAATTTTCATGTTAGACTGGCTGAAATGGTCCAATTTTTATTTTTAAAACTTTCTATATTCAAAATGTTTTGTTGAAGGAAAAAAGCACATGGCTGAATAACATATACAATGCCTTTTCAATGAAAGAATGTAGCATATTATGGATATATACTATAAATATGTATTTTAGGAAAACTTTTTTACACAACATCTCTGAAACCCAGATTTTTCTTAATCAGTGGTATGTCATGATGTAGTTAGCATCTTTATTACTTTATGTAAATAAAGATGCATGTTGCATTGAGAACATTAGAGTCAAAACAACAAGGTATCTTTTTTGTAGTTTAAAAAATTAAAAATAGGGAAAACTGCATTTCACATTTTTACTAAAGTTTAAAATTCTTTTTTTTTTTACGTTTCTTTTTTTTTTTTCTAATTGTTTTTGCCATACATTGTCATGATATCACCATGGGTTTACATATGCTTCCCCTCCGGAGCCCCCCTCCCTCCTCCCTCCCCCCCAGGAAATCTCGCTGTACCAGCCCCAAGCATCAATCCTGGGCTGGCGATTGATTAGACACATGACAATTAACATGCTTCAATGCCCTTCTCCCATATCATCCCACCCTTACCCTCATCCACAAAGTCCACGAGTCTATTCTATACATCTGCGTTCCTTTTGCTGTCTCGCATGTTGGGTTCTGGTTACCGTCTTTCTAAATTCCATATATATGCGTTAATATACTGTATTGTTGTTTTTGCTTCTGGCTTACTTCACTCTGGATAATGGGCTCCAGTTTCGTCCATCTGAGTAGATTTGCTTCAAATGAATTTTTTTTTTAATGCTGAGTAATATTCCATTGTGTATATGTACCACAGCTTTCTTATCCATTCGTCAGTTGATGGGCATCTAGGTTAAAGTTTAAAATTCTTAAATACAGGAGTTTTCATGATGAAAAAAATTATGCATTTGTGCATTCCTACGTTGGTAGCACTATAAACTTAAAAAAAAAAAATCCTTTCCAAGAGAATGGGAGCACACAAGTCAAAAGCTTTAGGTTCACTTATTTTTACCAGAAAACTCAACTTCTCAGAATCTCTCGTAAACATAATATAAATCACAGAAAATTGTATTCTGGATGTAAGCATTTCACTGCAGTTACTAGAAACGTATTAGCCAAAAACTCCTACAAGTTTATCAGATACATTACATATTTAATAAGAATATTTACAAACAGTTCATGATATAAGACAGACATCCTTGATACAAAGTTAAAATCACATATAAAATTATATAGAGAGAATCCCTGGTGGGCCAGTGGTTGGGATTCTGGTGCTTTCACTGTGGGGAGCCCCAGGTCAAATACATCAGAGAACTAAAATTCAACAAGTCTTCTAGTGTAGCCAAAAGAAAAAAAATTTTTTAAATAAAATAAAAATCAGTTTCAGATTTCTTTAGCTGACAAAATCTGAGTGATGTCAAATACAAATGAGAAAAAAGTTCATTTTAGTACATCTTGATTAGTGAAGCAAGTCTAATCTATCCAAACTTGAATGAAATACGCATAAGCCATCCTCTGAATCTGATTATCTAGATCATAAAGAACCTAAAATTGACTGCTAAACCGAATACTACTAGTGTCCCAAAGTTCTATCAGCTTTTAGAAGTGGAAGAAAGAAAACTAGGAAATATTAATGCAGTTTAATAGACAAAGGTGAAGACAAAAGGACTAAATAAATGTTGGCAGTTAAGATTCTGAAATGAGGAACTTCCCTGGTGGTCCAGTGGTCAAGACTCCAGGCTCCCAATGCAGGAGACCTAGGTTTGATCCCTGGTCAGGGAACTAGATCCCACAACTAACACCTCAGTGCAGCCAAATACATTAAAAAAAAAAAAAAAGATTCTGACATAAGGAAAGATAAGAAAAGTCTTATGAAAGGTGCAGTTGTAAAAGATGAAGGAAGAAGGACCATATTAACAGTACATATTAACTGTTGCGAAGAGGAAAAACTGACTTGACTGAGCAACTGATCTAAAGGAAAAACCAAAGGTTAAAAAACCCACCTGAAAAGCCATCTACCGAAAAGATATAAAGAGAGGTGGTATCATCAAGTTCCTAGAGCTTCTAAGCTTTAGTCTAATATCAAAAATTTACAAACAGTAGTATTTCTCTCATGCTCAACAGTTTCATTTCTTGATTACTTGATTAAATAAAATACAAATGTGAACATATTCAATGGCCATATGAAAAAGCTAGGGGACTGAGGAATAAGCACTAGTTAAGACTTCAAAGCTAGAAAGAAACAAAGACTCTCACTACGGGTAATGGGAAAGGAGACACTTCTTTAAAATATAAAACAGTAAGAAAAATTCCAAATTAATAAATGGAATTCCACTGATTACACTTAAGCAATCATATTAATACTATATAATCTAACCCAGTTTCTTACAACTGAATTTTACTGTGAAGTGTAACAAACACTGAGACCAATTCTTGTCTGGAAAGAACAATGAGAGTAAAGTCTTTCTAAACTCTCTTTATCCTTGACAACTAGCAAAAAAAAAAAAAGATGAAATTCCATTCATGTTATTTGGGGGGGAAAGCAGGATTTTATACAGCTCTTCTCCAAAATGATCAAGATACCCAGAGTCCCTATGTTGCACAGTTCCAAGAGAAGTGTACTCTGCCACAGTGACAGTGCTGCATTAAAAGAATCGCAAATATAGCAAATTTGAATCCATTATCCTGAGGGAAAAAGACCTAGAAAGTAGAAATAGGTAAAATCACCTAAAGTAAAAAAAGCAAAACCAATCTCTGAGGGAAAATATTCACGGACACTCCCTCACTAATCCTGGTGCTTCCTGAAAAGCTGATGTCACTTGGGGTATATTGAGGCCTCACCTTGCAGGCCTTCCAACCACCACTCAACATTACACTAAATTAAAGTGAACCAGTAGCTCAGCTGACTGGAGTAAAACCCAAAGTTGCAGACACAATCTCCAGCTGAAATTAATTTGTTTCATAGCTACTTTCCTCTCTTCACTAGAAAATACACTTGAACCTACATACTCTTCTGTCTTCTTTCTATATGAAAGGTAACAGAATTAAGCCAAAAGACCATTCAAAGCAACTTTTGAGTCATAAAATTAAAATGTAAGGAACAAAACAGAGCAATTGGTTTGAACTAATATTTACATACATATAAACATGAAAGTGAGTGGAATATCAGCTTGGAAATGAAAAGACTAGCTGAATCCCAGTGATCTCCTACTGTTGTCACTTTTCCTAAGATTCTTAATCTTTATCTATAAAAGCGGTAGTACCTTTTCTGCAGGGTTGTTTTTGAGGACTGAGATAATGGTAAGCACCTGCAATAGCTGCCAATAAATAACAGATGATATTAATATAGGATTTTATTATCAGTCTATGAAAATAATTTGAGTAAAACTTTTATTAATACCACTTAACTCTAGGTGAAGGAAAAAAATATAGCTCTCTACACAAGTCTTTGATATGGGACAGGAATCAGTACCAGATATAATGCCCTACAATTATACCAAATACCACTGACTAACTCAAATTAACTCTTACACATGCTAACAGAAGAGTAATTCTAAAAAGCATTTATATAGGGACTTCCCTGGTTGTCCAGTGGTTAAGAATCTACCTTGCAATGCAGGGACATAGGTTTGACGCCCGGTTGGGGAACTAAAATTCCACATGCCATGGAACAACTACAACTATGCCCATGTGCCTCAACAACTGAAGTCACAACTACAGTCCTCTCGCTCTGACAAAAGGTCCCACGTGACACAAAGATCCCATCCTGAGTGCTGCAACTAAGACCTACCTCCTCGGCCAAATAAATATTTTAAAAAATAAAAGCATTTATACATTCATTGCAAAATAAACCCCTTGAACAGACTTCTTGTCTATTTTGTTTACTGATGAATCCCAAGTGCCCAGCACATACTCTGAATACTAACGCTTTTCAAAACACAATAATCTTGACACTCAAAATGTGTACCATTTTTCTTATTCACGCACCAGCCCAAACAGAGGAGCCTCTCACTCTAAAATTAATTCCTATCTTCTCTTAAAAAAAAAAAAAAAGAGTAGAAAATTTTTAGCCTTGGGAATTCCCCTTTCACTGCCAAGGGCCTAGGTTTGATCACTGGTTGGGGAACTAAGATCTGATAAGCCATGCAACTGGTCCAATTAAAAAACCTTACCCTTAAAAATTTTTTAAACATTCCTAATTAGTTTCTGATAGGTAGAAAAACAAGATATCCTTTTACACAGATTTTACAATTTTGATTGCAGAAAGGTTATCTCTCCCATTAGTCTCAATAATGACAGGGGTTGGGGGGAGGAGGAAACATGTCTATCTGTAGCAGAACCAAAAAGATACGGTGAAGAGGAGTTAGAAAGAAAAAGACTAGGGAAGTAAATGACCAAAGGTACATATGGGAGGGGAGGAAAAAAAGAGCTCGAAGTCTCTAAATCTCTTTCCATAATTTCTGCGGAATTTCACACAAATCTTAACTTTCATAATAATGTAATTTTATTTGGCTGCCCCGGGTCTTAGATGTAGCATATAGGATCTTTAGTTGTGGCATGTGGGATTTAGTTCCCTGGCCAGGAACTGAATCCATGCCCCAGCATTGAGACTTCAAAGAGACTTGTGTGTGTGGCGGGCAGGGGGGGTGGGGGGGGGGGGCTGGGGTGGAGAGTCTACTCTGCACACAAAAAAATTTTGTACTAATACTAATACCTTTTGACAAACTTATAGAAGCAAAATCATACCTGTCCTAAGTGATATTTTTATAGTCCAAGGGCATGTTTTGAAATTTTCATGGTAATCCTATCATGTTTACTAATTTATAATTTAGCCCATTATGGGCAAATTAATCACACAAACAAACAAGATACATTTCTACAACACAAAAGAAGTCACAACAGCCATTCCATCCTACTCTATCTTCGAATGACTAATCACTAAGGATTTGGTAGTATTAATTCATAGCTTTCTTTAATCAGAACCCATTCACTGCCCAAGGCTTACATTAAGCCTTTAGAATCACTTCTCATGAAACTGGTGGTAATTTTTCCTAGTCAGTAACCTGAGACTGTTAACATGCAAATATTTTAAACACCGATCTATTTTTACTTTTTTTAAACTAAGGAACCTTTCATTCCAAACCCATACACAACAGGTATTGTATTTGCTAGGGAGATCAGTATATCCTCCTGGATATCAACCTGAAATTAATGCCAAAGAACTGCCAGGGAAGTCCCTCTTACTTCCCTGGCAGTCCACTGGTAGGGGACACAGGTTCCATCTCTGGTCAGGGAACAATCACGCATGCCGTGATATAAGGCCAAAAAAGAACTACATATCAGCTCATTATGGCCAAAGAATATCTTTATATTCTTGAGTAAATTTGGACAACATCCACCTTCTGGATATGCAATTTTACAGAAAAGTTAAGATTAAGGATGTTATTTTGAAAACCTTTATAGAAATATAACTTGGGACACTAAATCCATGAGAACACACTTGCTAAGAATAACTCGACAGGTTATTCTCTAATATGTATGTAATTTCTGCACAAAAACATTCACATCACCTCTGACAGTGGATAACACAAAGTCTTCACAATTAATACTACCTTATAAATATACGTTGTAGTGTACAAAACCCCACAAGTTTACAACACTCTGTACATTTAGCAAGCAAACACTATTAACCTCCATTCTACAGACGGGAATTCACAGTGATTCCAAGGCCTCTGCACTATACTACATCTGCCAAAGTATGAAAGGCATAAATCTTATTCACAGTAATATGACTCCTTGAAATTTTACACAAAGAGTTTAACAAACACATTTCATACTGCTTTAGCTAGATAAAATCCTGAGCTAATCACAAGTCAATAACCGATCTACCCAGCTACTATGATGGACTACTGGAAGAGGGACAATAAATTCAAGATTAAATTTCAAAAAAGATAAATCAGCATAATGATCATGATTTCTGTAAGTCATAGCGAGACTCAGGTGAAGACTTTAAAAATGTTATTTAGGCAACTTCCCTGGTGGTCCAGTGGCTAAGGCTCTGTGCTCCCAATGCTGAGGGCCTGGGTTCGATTCCTGGGCAAGGAACCAGATTCCACATGTTGCAGCTAGGAGTTAGCACACTGTAACTAAAGATCCCCTCTTCTACAAATAAGACCTAGTACAGACAATTTTTTTAAATGTTATTTGGAGAAGAAAGTTCTGAATATCAGACAGACACTGCTGCTAACACATAAGGCAAGTATTTTTATACACAAATCTAGCTCAAAGTAGACATATATAAAACCAACACTCTTGGCTTTGACACTATCAGTCAAATTGACTAGTTGGTATGCCAGCAAGCTCTATTTTCAGCAACTACCATATTCATGACTTTTCTAGCTCCTATTTGGGGGAAAGGGGACTGAGAGGACCAAAGCTTTCACTTTGCCTTTCATTTTGTCTAATGTTCTGCCAAATAACTTCACTGGAAAGAAAACCAATATTCTGGGAATTCAGATCTAAGATCTTGGTGGTAGAGGGATGGACAAAGCTTAGGGAACTTTCTCAATGAGACAACTAGCAGCACAGCAAGAAATGGTCTTATGTAGGATTATCATGGGATTCCCAAGGCTCAGTGGTGAAGAATGCACTTGCCAAGGCAGGAGACAGACACAAGAGATGTGGAGTTCAATCTCTGGGTAGGGAAGAAACCCTGGAGGAGGAATTAGCAACCCATTCTAGTATTCTGGCTAAGAAAATCCCACAGACAGAGAAGCCTGATGGGTTACGGTCCCTTGGGTCACAAAAGAGTTGGAAACAACTGAGTGTACACATGCATGAATACATACATACACACATATACACAAACGCACACAGGATGATCACAGGTCAAGTTTGCGCTCAAGACAACCCATTTCAGCAGTTATGAATTCACATCCCTTCATTTCAAGGTATCACGATTGGATATTATAAATTATGATGACCCTTTTATTATCACCGCAGTTGTTATCACAACTTTGTAAACTTAAATAAACTTCTGAAACTGTTCCTAGGAGTCTGACCGCAAGAATATTTCATGAGCGCAAACAGTTGCACTTAACCAAGTTGTCAACTTCTATATATCAGTATGTAACTGTATCAAACTGTTAACTGACCATTTCAAAAACAGTAAATATAATTTTGTTTCTGTTTCCCACTACCCCTTAACAAATTCTGTTTGACTAGTTAGCTAAGCTACTATTTGGAACATTTGTGAATCATTTGCCAACTTCCCTACCCAGAAATTTCTGACTGTGTCATTAATTTAAGGGTTGCATCCATTAAGACTAGGGAGAGTGAGACACCTTCTAATGTACTTTATAGAAATTCATGGCTAAGATGCATCTATATACACGAATATAGATCCCAGTACAGACATTGTGATAAGCCAAAAAAATTTTAATGCCAACACTTAAATTACCTGCAATCCCTCACTTTAGCTTCATTCACTGTGCCTTGTTTTTGAAAGAAAACAAAAGGTTACAATGGATATTAGTCAAGTCACAAACACCAAGACATATTATGTGAAGTAACCGCTTTAAGAAAAAAAAAAAAAGAATATTCCCTTCCCCCACAAGGCACCATCTGATTTAGTTTCACATAGGTCTTTTGTGAGTAGCTTAGGAGAAACAAGAGTACTGGCTGGTCTAAAGGTCAGACAGACAAGTTCTGGCTTTGCTATATACTTGCCAACTAGTCATATGATATAGAAAAAAAAATTTTTAAATCACTAAATCTCAAAATTCTCTTTCGTGAACCATAAAATAGAAATATTACCTACATCAGTATTACATGATGTAGTAAAAAGTAAATAAGTAAAAAATTTTGTGAAGGTGGTCTGCGAAATGTGAAGTTCTATATAAATGCGGAATTTTATAGTTTAAAATTTTAACCTTTATCCTATGCCTGTTATTACTATTTAAAAACACACACTTTACTGAAATATAAAGCTGAAAACTTCTGCAAAATTAGCCTTACAGACCTTCAAAGGAAAAAAAAATGCTTTCAGATCAACTTATTTGACACTCACTTGTAAAATTAGATATATTAATATACTATGATAAAATTTCACTTGCTTTATCAGGTTAAAGTCAAGAGATTTTTAAAATATTTCATACTTCCTTGACCAACCTATTAAACAACTATGAAAAGACTGTTTGTATGGACTTTCAGTGGGTTTGCTTGTACTAAAATCCAAAACTTGCTCAGTTTAATTATTTGTGTTCTTCCCCATACTAGAATCCAAATCGAGACCTTTTCATACAAAGGTGAAACGAGTGCCTAGAAATGTCCACAGTAAGAATTGACCCTATCACCATCTCAAACTGCAAAGATTCATGATTTCATCCTATTTCATAGTTTTGTAAACCAACAAAATAATGTCCAATATGCACAATACGGTACTGTGCATATACAAAACTATATGTAGTATACTTGCACAAAAGTATACACAAAGAGCAACTATTTTAAATAAAAAAAAAGTAGGAGGAATTTTCTAATTGCATTATCCAACTCTGTTTATGATCAGGTAGGAGGAAAAATCATAGTCAATAAAGTTAGTTGAAACAGCAACAAAAATTACTGACTTATAGTCAAAGGACTGATAATTAGCCTGTGCTTTTAAACTCATACTAAGTTCATTTACCCACCCTTTTTCCCTAACAAGCTGCACATTAAGGAGTTGATTCAAAAAATGCACCTCACCCCTCAGAATAAGTCAGAGATGGGGCTCTGGTGTCTTAAAAGGGGCACTCTCAAGCAGTCAGAATAGATGCATTCCTAGTGTTGCAGTCAGACTGAATCAATCGAAACCGATCAAAATTTTACCCCTACCTCATGTGGAGCTATATCATCACACGGAGAAGTGAGGAAAGGACAAAACCAGCAACTACCCTACAACCCAAATATCATTTATGTGGACCCCTCTATTCTCAAAAAACGTAAAAAGTACTCATTTCCCCACCATTATCCCTCATATGGTTCATATACATGATGCCAAGTTAAGACTTCAGGAATGCTAAAACATGATCCGCTTAATATGGCTATGAATGATACAAAAACTATTCCTGACACTACTGTTGTTACCTAAGGCTAGATTTAATCTTGAAAGTTGACCGTCCTAGCCCCAAACTTCTGTCCTTTTTCTGTCTGCAATCCCAAACTGTTCTCTTCCTGCAGTCAGCTTAGTTCGTCCTCCAGTACCATTAAACAGTCTCTATCAATCGATTTCAATTCTCCAGTACAGAATTAAATGATGCTACCAAAAAGTGTTAAGTATTAGGTTCAACATAATGTGCAAAACCAAGACAAAAAGTACTGCAGAAACAAGAAGAGCCCATATTTATACCCAACTGCTCCAAACCAAATTGTCAAATCTATTTTTCACCTTCCTCATACTTGATAAATTAACTAAAACCATGCAATCATTTTTTGTTACCACAAACAAAACTGAATTATTGCACCCACTTAAGGAATGGACACAGGTACAGACTCATTCCTAATGACCGTCTTCCTCTTCTTCCTTTCCAATGAATCCCTTCCAATTTTGTGACTAACAATCAAAGGAGTTTCGCTCCCCACCCCCCATCACCATCTTCTGATCCTGAAGGACACCTCTAATATTTAATCAACGTTAAGAATGTGGCTCTACAGACCTGTGTTGAATAACCAATTAAGCCTTTGGTCAAAAACGCTCAACACTCAATTCCAAAATATGATTTCACACTGAACTGTCACTTACTTGGAAGCTACAATCACCAGCTTTCAATCCGTTTTTAAAACAAGTTCTTAAAAAAAAAAACAACTTTCCTTTCTGGTGATCACAGCAGTTTTACTCAGACACTAAATCACCGCGGAAGAGAAAACATCCCAATATAATTTCGAGTTTCTTCCCAAGGGCAGTTATAGATTAAGAGGAGAACTTATTTGGGGCAAAAGAAGAAAAAAAGTTTCATTACAAGTACACTTACAGTTGTTTTGACTTTTAAATACTGAAATAAAGACAAATCTGACCTTGAGCTGTACTTCCCCATCATATTCTCCTTCGCCTCCTAACAAGAATCTTGTTCAATACAAAGAGCAATTTAAGGATTTATGAAACGAAATTTAGATATCTTTACTAAATTTTGAGTTCGAGGTCTTTTCTCCTAATTTTCAAAATCCCGAAACCTAATGAATGACACACAAGGACTAGCCCTGAGGCTATTCACGTGACCAAAGGCATTCAAGTAAATTCCCCACACAGCATTTTGATGTGGCTTAATTCAAGATCAATGACACCTGAATCCAACCATATCTCATCCCACAACAGCATTAAAAACATAAAAACCATATATATGATTTTTTGTTTTGATAATGCTAGTTTAATAGATGTGGCGTCAATTCAAGTACCAAGGTCCAAAATGGGGGGAGGGGGACTCAAGCCGGGAGGAGCAATTTAAAAAAGCAGCAATTTGGGACTGACCGAACAGACACTAGGGCCATTTCAATAAAGTTCTGAAAAATGAGTATACCACCTTTAAAAACAAAGGAGCAATGAAAGAAGAAAAATTGTTCAAATCTGTACATAAAACCGTTTATTAAAAATGGAGGGAAGAGAACAGGATCTGCCGAGATCCCTAACGTTCTTAATAAAAAAAAAAAAAAACCAAGTCTCCGCTGAGTGCCTTGGGATTGGTCAAAATCCCCAATGAAGGAAGAACACCCATTCTAAGCCAGGGGAGTCAACCACAATAACTAAATAACTAAACGTTATTTGAAAAAACTTTATTTTTCAACAGGTCATTCCATTTGTCATAACGCTGCGTATAAAGAGGAAAGTCATCATTTTTAAATACCGGTAAACTGAGGCACAGGCATGGGAAAGGCACTGAGAGAGAATCATGAGCTCCTCGTTTCCTGTTCCATGTTCTACAGTTTATGGAGCCCAGAAAATGGTAAGAGAAACTTCGAGCTCTCCGGGGTAAGTCGGAGGAGAGGGAGCGTGAGGGACGTTTTTCTAGAGCTCCCTAGAAAAAGGCGAGACTGAATGGGAAACCTAAAAAACGCCACTACAAGGTGTGTCGGCCTAAGGGAAGAAAATCCGATCGTAGCATCTCAGTTGGCCTCCGCCCAAGGAAGAACTGCAGTGATTCCCACTCTCTCCCTCCTTCCCCCACCCCCATCTAAGGCTGCCCCCCACCACAAGCCAGGAGAAGCCCTCCGCTAGTAAAGGTTCTCCTTTGTGAGACTCCACAGCCGCCGCCCCACATTGGGCCTCCGGGGAAAAGCCACCGCCCCCACCCGCCATATTTCCCTGAAAGGCGCCCGCGCTCCAGCTCCCGGTCGCCACTCTCCCCCATGTGGCGGGTGTTTCTTCCTTCATCAGGCCACCCAATTGTTCACCAAGTCCCAAAACCGGCCCAGAAGCTCCCCTGGGGATTGCTCGCCCGGAGACAGCACCCGCCATCTCCTCCCCCTCCCCCGCCCCAGGACTCGCCCTCCCCCCAGCCGCCATTTTACAACCAACTCCTCCACCCCATGGCCTTGGCCTCCTAGCTCTCGTGTCTGATGATGAGGACGCCCAAGGGGTCAAATTCCTGGGCCTGGAGCCTCCTACCGCTCTGGGAGCCCACAAGCTATTTCCTGCTTCTCGAATCCACGTCCCCGGGCCGGGCTAGGCGACGATGCCGCCATTTTGTCTCCCGCTCCCGGCCTCTGTGGGCGGCGGCAGAGGGTCCGAGAATTCCAGCCCCCCGTTGCCCCCCCAACTCACCGTCGTATCGCTCAGCCTGCTCGGCCAGCTTCGCCTGGTACACCAAATCCTCCCGATCATCCATAGCGGCAGCGGCTCCGGCAGGGTCTGCGCGACGGATGGAAGCGGATAGCGTCTCCGACTCTCAGCCTCTCGCTCCGCGTCCAGGCAGGAAAAATGGCGGCGCCTCAATCCGGGACTTCCGCCTGCGCACGCGGACAACTGCTCAGCTCTATGGCAACCGCTCCCTGGCAACTGGCGCGGGGGGGCGGGTCCGGGTACTCCGCGCCCGAGGAGGTTGGAACCAGCTAGACGCCCCTCCTCCGTGAGCTCAGCGGCCGCTAGTAGTTGGAACTGCTTCTGCGGAGAGGGAGAGCGCCCCGAAGGAGCGAGGCCAGGTGAGGCCGGCCTGGACCGTTCCAGAAGACAGTGAACGGCAGAGCCCGGACTGGGAGCAGAGAAACCAGAGGCTGTGAAGGTTTTTGTAATGACAAGCCTTTCTCTCTGAAACCGGCTCCTCTCCTTTTTTTCTCAGCCAATCTCCGTCCTGGGCCTCATTCAGGGCCCTGCTGTAGCTGATAGGGGAACGAGGGGTCCAATTTTCACGCTTCACCTTCGCACTTTGCACTCTTTCTGTTCCTCTCCCTTGGCCTTCTTTTTTCCCCTTAGGCCTGCCATGGGGTAGGAACAGAGATGTTCTTAGAAAACTCTGGTCTGGAGTTCAAGGTTTAGAAGAGTAGGGCCGAGATCAGAATGAGGGCCAGGAGGCAGGAATGGGAAACAATCCGTTGGTCTGTACTGCTTCCCAGTGGATTCCTAGCACCTTGTACTGAATACAGTATGCGGTATGTTGCAAGACTAAAACTCAGGTAATTAGAACGTAAAATGTGTGGTAAAGTCTGCAATAAATATAGAATAAGGAGATTTCCCTGGTGGTCCAGTAACTAAGACTCCACACTTCCTGTGCAGGGACCGGGTGTTCCATCCCTGGTCAGGGAACTAGATCCCACATACCACAATTAAGACCCATTTCAGCGAAATATGTTAAAAAAAATTTTTTTTTTTATTGTGGAATGAAAAGGTTGGAACTAAATTATGAAGAACCTTGGATGACAAGCTGAGATGTTTGCACTCCAGTGGGCACAAGGAAGCTATTTTTTGATGATTTTGCATGGAGGATGACACCATCATAATTAATCTTTAAGAAGATTATTAAATACTGTATAGCAGTGATTAAAGAACAGAATAAATTATCAGGCTATTACATTAATACCACTGAAAGGTAATAGATAATAGCAGTGAAAATAGGAAGGAAAGGACAAATAGGATTAGTACTTCAGAAGGAAACCACATCTGTAGCTCATCAGATGTGAAGATATTGGGAAAGGAAAAATATTAAAACTAACCTTCTACCTTCCCACCCTGAGTCATTGGAATAATAAGTGGCAGTACCATTAACAAAAAAAATAAGAGACTTAGACTTCTCTGGTGGTACAGTGGATAAGAATCCACCTGCCAGTGCAGGGGACAAAGGTTCAATCCCTGGTCGAGGAAGATTCCACATGCTACAGAGCAACTAAGCTCATGAGCCACACTGAGCCCACACTTAAGAGCTCATGATAAGCAACAAGAGAAGGCACCACAGTGTGAAGATGGTATACCAAAACAAAGAGTAGCTCCCTACTCGCCCCAACTAGAGAAAGCCCTCGAACAGAAATGAAGACCCAGCTCAACCAAAAAAAAAAAAAAAAAGTAGGAATGCTAGGAAAATTTACTGATGGAATGCAGAGGAAGACGAGTTCCTTTTATCACATGTTGGTTCTAAGGTTCTCAAAGATCACTCAAGTAGAAATAAGACATGGAATTGGAAAAGGGGACTGGCATTTCAAGCTGGAGGGAGGCTACTAGGGAAGCAGCTAGAGAATGTGTGGAGGAGGAGCAGAACAAACAAAACCTTGAAGAATGCTTACTTTTAAGTGATAGAAAGCAGAAGCCAGCAAAGTTCGGCTCCTTAAGCCCCTTCACTTTTGTCTTATAAAATGTCAACAGTGAATGATTAAGGGTCAAAAGACCTGGACTGTAGCCCTAATTCTATAACTAAATAAATATGTGACCATCAGAAAGTTATTTCCACCTCTGAGCTTTATGTCAGTCTGCAAAGTTAAATGGAGATAAAATAACTCTTATGTTTAAAAGACTGAAATCACACAAAGTCTCAAACTAGAAATCAATAAAAGAAGGAAAACTAGGAAAATTTCGAAGATGTGCAGAAATTAACACTCTTAACTAATTGATGGGTCGAAAAAGAAATCACAAGGAAAATTAGAAAATACGTTGAAATGAATAAAAATGAAAATACAATATGGTATAAAATACCAAAAAGTATGAGATGCAGCAAAAATTGTGCTCAGATGGAAATTTATAGCTGTAAATGTCTAACTTAAAAAGAAGGATCTATAAATGACATGGGAGCACTGAATATGAAATAGAAAAGTGAAACTAGATAAAAGTTAATCATATAGTCCAATTGCTAGTTTATGTTTTCCAACTTCTCTTTTTTCTGACGTTGTCAAGCCTTTATCAAGTGAAGTAGAAAAGCTTTTGTGTATATATATATATATAAATATTATGTAAAAAATACATATTTTAGAAGATTTATGAATTTTTGCCTAGCTAAAAAATTTAGGACATTTTGAGTCCACTTGTTTGACTTAGTGTGAATGCTAGATTTCTAATTAAAAAAATGGATGTGCAACAGGCAACAAAGGATTACTGAATAGCACAGGGAACTATAGTCAGCATCTTGTAATAACCTATAAAGGAAAATAATCTGAAAAATAATATATGTGTATAACTGAATCACCTTGCTATGCACCTGAAACACTGTAAGTCAACAATACTTAAATAAAATATATAAAGAAAAAAAGATCTAAAAGAAAAGAAAGATCTCACATATTAGGAAGCCTGAGTCATTGGTCCTACATTCACATACTTCGAAGCTTTGTTAAAAATATTTGGATCCCCACGAAGCCCTGCTGTACCCAAGTTTACCAGGAGATCTGGGTGGAATGGAGTTTATGGGCTTTATCATTTATAAAATCAGGAGAACTAATAAAAGAAGTAAAGCTTTGAAAGCTTCTAGTTTAGCGCCTACTCATGGTGATCTTTAACCAGCTTTACTTGGAAAGAACATCAGTCTGGTTGTAGATTTCAGCAAGCAGTCTCAAGTGGGAACCTGTGCTGTCCACCTGGCATGAACAAATGTACCTGTGAGATGCATACTGCCTGCACAGGGGTTCCTCCCTTAGCCCCGTGCCCCTCGTGCTCTGAGTACATCTTCGTGATGTAGCGGGTCTCACTGAGCCATCCCATCCTTAGGAAACCAGAGGGATTGAGAAGTAAATATCTCAATTAGCAGGTAGGAGTTAGGGATCAGATCTAGGCACTCACCTCTGGTATTCAATAAATATTTGTTAAAGGTGGGGGATAAATGGGAATTTTGATTTTGAATTTATAGATATACACTACTATATGCAAAATAGATAAACAAGGACCTACTATATAGCACTGAGAACTATATTTAATATAATAACCTATAATGGAAAAGAATCTGAATATATATTAAATAAAAGTTATATATATATATAACTGATTTGGCTTTCAGCTGTACAGCTGAAATATTGCACATCAATTATACTTCAGTTAAAAATATACTTGTTGCAACTTCCCTGGTGGTCCAGTGGTTAAGACTGCCTGCTTCCAATGCAGAGGGCATGGGCTCAATCCCTGGTCAGGAAACTAAGGTCCCGCATACCACACAGTGCAGCATATGTGCATGAAAGTGACCAAAATGAATGGAAGACACTCTGCGTTCCTGGATCAGAAGATAACAGTATTGTTCAGGTAACATCACTACACAAAGTTATCTACAGTCAATGCAATCTCTATCAAAACCCCAATGGCATTTTTTGCAGAAATGAAGGGGAACAGCTGAATTTGCTGACCTCTAGAAATCTCTCCATGGGCTTCTCTGGTGGCTCAGTGTTAGAGAATTCACTTGCCAATTTAGGAGAAGCAAGTTTGATCCCTGGGCCACGAAGATTACCCTGAAAAAGAAATGTCAACCCACTTCACTGTTCTTGCCTTGGAAATTCCATGGGCAGAAAAGCCTGGTGGACTATAGTCCATGGGGTCGCAGAAGAGTTGGATACAACTTAGGGACTATACAACAGCAAGAAATCACTCCCAGACATGTCACAGCAGCTAAGGTGATGGATGGGCTCTTCTTCCTTGGGTTCCACAGCTCCTTATCACCTGTGCAATGGGAATCGATTACTCAACTTCTTTACACCTCAGTTTTCTCCCCTATAAAATAGGAATGGTATTTTCCTCACACAAATAAGAACAAAGTGGGAGATTAGAAGAAAAAAAAATGATACTCAATGTTAGCTATATTTATTAATGTTTCTATGGTTCAACCTTGAGTGAGAACCAGAAGTTAGTGTCATAAAATACAAGTGAAAAGAGTTCAAAAATAAGGGGTGGTCAAATTAAATTTTGCAAAGACATCAAGATTAGCACTGAGAAAAAGCCACTGGATAGAGCAATTAGGTCATTACTGACCTTCACTGAAGAACAGTTTCAAAAGGGTGTTGGAAGCCAGACTGCATTTGGTTGAAGTACAAAGACAATAAGGTGGAAGCTGTAAGTGTAGAGTTCTCTTGAGAATAACTGTGAAAAGGTAGAAGGTGATCATTTAATTGGGGTGATGACCCCAACAGGGGTGGCCAAATAACTGAGTAGGTTCACAGGTTCGCAAAACTCACCCCACCTTACAAAGCCATCCATGCTGCCAAGTTGACCATAGAACACGCAAAGATTAGGAGTAACATCTTTTTAACCACTGAGTCTTCTCCCCTGGACACTGTTTGCCAAGACTGATTAAAGTCTATATGAAGGTGACACTTCAAAAACTGCTGAAAAGGCAGAAATCTTAAACCTTAGATTGATTCTCTGGTCGTACTGCCTGTTCTCTCAACCCACAGAATGAAAAGGGACATCGGGAGGGAGGTGGGAGGGGGGTTCTGGAAGGGGAACACATGTTGTATACCCATGGCGGATTCATGTCAATGTATGGCAAAACCAACACAATAATGTAAAGAAAAAAAAAACTAAAAGGGAGAGAAGTTGTTGACAGGGCAACAAAAATACAGAAAATCATTTTTGATATAGCACCTGGGATTATAAACAGATTAAAAAAAATTCATGGTTCTTTACTGAGGGTGGCTCCCACGGTATGTTACTGCACTTTTCATGCTGCTGTGTTGATGGATACTCACCACCATCACCAGGTCAATCGACCACACCCCTAAATAGAAGTCTCCCAATTTTACTGAAAAAATCTGCTTTAATAGAAACAAGATCTGTGGTAGTGTACTAACCACTACAAAAAGGAAATGAAACGTTAAAAAAGATGATTAGTCATTGCCTCCAGGAGCTTGCAGTTTAGGACTTATTTTCTTTTTAAAGGTCATAGTGTTTTTATTTGTAAAAATAAGTTATTTTTATTTTATAGTTTTTTAATTTAATTTTTACCATATATAAAATATATGGTAAAATATCTTTTTCTTTACCATATATGTGTGTACATATATATATATATTACCTTTATATTTTGATGTAATAAATAGAATCAACTTTACAGATTAAATCTGATGAAAAATTCTCACAATATATGGTTAAGTATAAAAACCAAGAAATATAATCACATATTTAGTATAATTATTGCGTTGGTAAAAATACAGTCATACTTGGAACAAAGATCAGAAAAATACATTAAAAGAATGCTAAAATAGATTTTGTTTAGGGATTACAGATGATTTATTTTTAGCTTTTTTATTTTCAAAACCTCTTGAATTATTTATTACTTTTACAGGCTAAAAAAGGTGAACTGAAAGAAATAAAAATAATTTACTGCTACAATATTGTTATGCAGACTGCTTTTTCCCCTTAATATATCATGACCATCTTTCCAATACTATCTATGAAGATACCTTATTCTTTTTAATAACTTTATGATATTCTCCTAAATCAGTGTTACATTATTTAACCAATCCTACACTGATCAACATTAAAGCTCTTTAAAATATTGTTTCTACAAATAATATGCAAATCCCTTCTATCTTTACACATTTACAAGGATATTTCTAGAAGGGAAATAATTAAGTCAAAGAGTATGCACACTTTTTTGGTAAATTTTATACCGATTTATACAAACAGAAAAGTGTACAAATTTTAAGTGCACAACTGAATGATGTTTCACCAAGTGAAAGTAACTCACATTCCAGAAGCAGAATATTCCTTAAGGCCCAGAAGTCTCCTGTGTATGCACACTTTTTATAATTTTTATGGTTGTTGTGAAAATGCTTTTTGAAAATGTTAAATGAATCTACACATAACCAAGTAGTATTTGAGACTACCGGGTTCTCACATCCTTTCCAACAAAAGATATGTCATATTTTAAATTTTTGATAATTTGATAGGTGAGATGAGAATTATGTCTCATTAACTCGCCTTTTGGGGGTTTTAATGAGGTGGAGGGTTTGTGTTTTTCTATAAATTGTCTATTACTAACCTTGTTCATTTTTCTACTGAGTTGTCTTTTTCTTATTATGTACAGGAATTCTTTATTTTATAGATGCTACCCGCTTTGATATATTGATATTCTTATATATGATGCAAATATTTTCTCATTGTCATTTGTCCTTTATGCTGACTTTTAAACTGAAGAAGTTTCAAATTTCAAATATTTTGTTGTCACATCCTTCAGTCTTTCTCCTTTTGGGCCTCTCAGTTTTGTATCACTCTTCAATAGTCTTCTACACATTGAACAGAACAAAAATATCCACCTGTTCTTTCTTCCTGTTCTATTATAATTTTGCTTTTAACATTTAGATCTTTAATATATTTAAAATTGTGTGTGTTGGAAAGGCAAACCTTAAAAAATCAATAAGCTTAATGCTTTTATGTTTTGTTCATTATTTCTAAAATTGAGGGGCTTCCCTGGTGGTACAGTAGTTAAGAATCTGCCTTGCAACGCAGGGGACACTGGTTCGATCCCTGGTCTGGGAAGGTCCCACATGCCTCGGGACAACTATTGAGCCCACGTGCTGCAGCTACTGAAGCCTCCACACCACAGAGCCCATGTTTTGCCACAAGAGAAACCACCACAGTGAGAAGCCCACTACAACTAGAGAGTAGCCCCAGCTCTCCACAACTAGAGAAAAGCCTGCAGAGCAACGAAGACCCAGCACAGCCAAAACTAAATAAATATTAAAACTGATTTGAAAATGCCATATTTACTATATGCCAAATTTTCTTACATCTGATTCTAAAATGTATTTAGAGCTGTTGATCCCTTACTTCAATGCTATTACTCATTGCAACAGTTTAAGAGCACGTTTTCATATCTGGTACAATAAGTTTTCTCTAGAAAATTTCACTCATCTTGTACTAGATGAACTGAAGAATTAACTTAAAAAGTTCTCCCAGGATTCACTTTGATTTTGATTGAGGTTGCCCTGAGTTTATAATTAGGGGAGAATTAGAAATATTTTCAGCAATGAGTCTTCCCACTCAAGAATATATTTCTCCCACTTTTTTCAAGTCTCTTTTATATGATCTTTTTTTTTTTTTCATCATGCTATCTCTTATAGGATCTTAGTTCTCCAACCAGGGATCAAACCCTGCAGTGGAAGCTCAGAGTCCTAACCACTGGACCTCCAGGGAATTCCCTCTTTTAAATGATTTTAATTTATTTATATAGTTCGATTATAATAGAGATTCATAGAGATTTTACAAATTTCTAGTTAAATTTATTTCCAAGTATTTAGAAGGCTATTGGTATCATAAATGATATCAATATTATCATTTAATGGGCATTATTGTTGAATTCTTGATTTTAATGGGAATATCTCTAGTATTTCACCATTAAGGGTGATCTGATAAATAGGTTTTTGAAAAATCAAGTTAAAGAGATCCTTCTACTTCTTTTGTTTGTTTTAGCTGCCTTGGGTCTTTGTTTCTGTCTGCAGGCTTTCTATATCTGCGGTAAGCCAGGACTACACTCTAGTTCCAATGCATGGGCTTCTCATTGCAGTGGCTTCTCTTGCTGCAGAGGACAGGCTCTAGGGCACACGGGCTTCAGAAGTTGTGGCTCTCAGGCTTAGCAGTTGTGGTGCATGGGCTTAGTTGCCTTACAGCATAAGGAATCTTTCCAAACCGGGACCGAACCTGTGTCCCTTGTATTTGCAGGTGGGTTCTTTTTCTTCTTTCGGCAGGCAGATTTTTAACCACTGGGCCACGAGGGAAGTCCAGATCCTTCTACCTCTAATCTGGCAAGAGTTTACTTAAAATCAAGGTTGATTTTCAATGGATGCTTTTTCAGGCTCCACTTATATACAGATATATTGAGCCCACACCCCCTGCAGTGGAAGCACACACACTCGCTCTTAACCACTAGACTGGTAGGCAAGTGCCATCAGGCTCCATTTTCATCAACTATGGTTTCTTCATTAATTAGTACATATAGCCAATTATTTTAATAGATTTCCTAATATGGAACCATGGTTGCAATGCTGGAATAACTTCTCCTTAGTTGTATATATGACAGGCAGCCAGTGCCTGGATTTCATGGGGACACCCGCAAGAGTTCTTTGGCAGGTTCTCCAGGGGTTACAATCAAGTTTCTTCAACCCAGCAACTTACTGCTTTGTCCATTTGGTCCTTAGGAAAATACCCATGATCTTACTAAATAGGAGCGTATGCCAAAATAAGAACGTATGGTGGCTCCCTTGGTACCTTCCCTCACTACAGCCATCTCTCAGTCCTCCAGTCCAGGGCCCAGAGAGGCGTGGGAACATGAGCCATCCACCGCATCTGCATCCTTCTACTTCTGTGGCTGCTTCAGGTCAAGATCCTACTGTTCTCCTGATCGCCTGTAAAACCCATCGCTTCCAAACCTCTTAAGAGTTCATGCCTCTCCATCTTTGGAGTGCTTCATTGCAACCTCTGATTCCATTGTTAAATCTCCTTTTGCTGATTCCTTGAGTCTTTCTTATGATTCCACTGGGCCCACCAAGATAATCCAGGGTAATTTCCCAGGTTAAGGCCTTTAATTTAATCACAACTGCAAAATCCCTTTTGTCAGATAGGGTAACAAGTTCCAGGGATTAGGATGTAATCCTGACAAAACTGCTCCACTGGAGAAGGGAGTGGCAAACCACTTCAGTAGTCTTGCCTTGAGAACCCCATGAACAGTATGAAAAGGCAAAAAGGACACTAAAAGATGAACCTCCCAGGTTGGTAGGTGCCCAATATGCTACTGGAGATCAGTGGAGAAATATCTCCAGGAAGAAGGAAGAGACAGAGCCAAAGCAAAACAACACCCAGCTGTGGATGTGACTGGTGATGGAAGTTAAGTTCAATGCTGTAAAGAGCAATATTGCATATGAACCTGGAATGTTAGGTATATGAATCAAGGTACATTAGAAGAGGACAAACAGGAGATGGCAAGAGTGAACACTGACATTTTAGGAATCAGTGAACTAAAATGGACTGGAATGGGTGAATTGAACTCAGATGACCATTTTATCTACTACTATGGGCAAGAATCCCTTAGAAGAAATGGAGTAGCCCTCATAGTCAACAAAAGAGTCCAAAATGCAATACTTGTGTGCAGTCTCAAAAATGACAAAATGATCTCTGTTCGTTTCCAAGCAAACCATTCAATAATTCAAGTTCAGTAATCCAAGTCTATGCCCCAACCAGTAACACTGAAGAAGCTGAAGTTGAATGGTTCTAGGAAGACCTACAAAACCTTCTAGAAATAACACCAAAAAAGGATATCCTTTTCATTATAGGGGACTGGAATACAAAAGTAGGAAGTCAAGATATACATGGAGTAACAGGCAAATTTGGCCTTGGGGTACAGAATGAAGGAGGGCAAAGGCTAACAGAGTTTTGCCAAGAGAACACACTGGTCATAGCAAACACCCTCTTCCAACAACACAAGAGAAGACTCTACACATGGACATCACCAGATGGTCAATACAGAAATCAGATTGATTATAATCTTTGCAGCTGAAGATGGAAAAGCTCTATACAGTCAGCAAAAACAAGACCAGGAGCTGACTATGGCTCAGTGGAAGCGCAGAGTCTTACCCACTAAACCACCAGGGAAGTCCCTGGACCATTTGTTTTATAGAATATCTCACATCCTGGATTTGTTTCATCAGCTCTTTGTAGTGTTATTTAACTTGTTCCTCTATTCTTCCTATTTCCTGTAAACTAATAGGTGGATGAGAGTCAGGTTCAATTTTGGGGGGTTTGAATATCTCAGAGGTGGTGCTTGTTGTGAGCTTCCTGTTGTATCACATCAGAGACAATGTTCTGTTTGCTTTTAGTGATGCTCACACTGAAGAGACAATGTTTTTAAAATGGCTTTACCGAGATATAATTTACATACCATAGAATTCACCCACTTCAAGTATACTATTCAATGACTTTTATCTATTTACAGTGGTACAACCACTGCCACAATCTAATTTTAGAACATTTCCATCACATTAAAATGAAACTGTGAACCCATTTTGAGTCCATCTCCATTTCTACTCTCGGCCCCAGGCAATCATTAATCTATTTTCTGTCTCTATAGATTTGCCTTTTATAGAAACAAATCATATTTTGTGTGCTTCAGTGTTCTGGTCTCTGTTAACCCTCAGTTGATTTCTGAACTCAATTCAGACATGTGAACCTAAGTCTTTGTTTTTTTCTTGCTCTGGTTCTCTCAATCCACTTGTAAGAACAGTGTTAACAATGTCTTGGGCTTTCTTCACTTTCTTGCTTCATGCATTTTGTGCCATCTCATGTTCCCCAGTAATCATTTCTCTGCTACCGTAGGTCGAGTATCCAGGGCCCTGTTAGCCCAGAGGGAACTTTTGCGAGACATAAAATAGTGCCCTTTCCACACAGACGCAGCCCTTTCCACATAAACGCTCACTGCTTAGCAAGCAAAATGTGCCTTTGAATTTAAAGTGATGCCTCCAGCAGGCAGACAAAGCCAAGTCAGGGACTGGGAGTGTTTGTTAGCTAACACAGTACAGGTTGGATTTCAACTTCGCTCCTTGCCTGGCATGTCCTTGGGAAGGGAATCACCTGCACGTCTACACACAGCAGGACTGCTGGTTAAGACAAGACATCCAGCTCTCCTTTATAACAGTAAATAGAGGTTTACTCTTATTTATTCAACATATATTTGCTGAGTGCTTTCCATGTCCTAATCAGGTGAGATGCTACAGATAAAAGTTAATAAAGTGAACACAGTCCCCTTTAAGAGTGCAGTTGTCACTCTTCATTCTCAGTCACATTTTTCCAAGTGTCTTTCTTCCCAAACAGTCTCCATGGCCCAGTTCCAAACACCTACTTTAGCTGTACTAAAAATCATGATTACACATGCAGTGTTCAAATCACAACATAAAATGAAGAACAACTATGGACATTTGGGTATTGACTCACCCAGTGATGATGCTTCCTAGTAATGTGTGCTTCTTCACATATTTTAGTCAAATAGTTTCTTTGGGGTAGCTGTGCATATTCCAAAAATGGTCGGATTTGGTCCCTCTTCCTCTATCCACACCCCTTTGCGGTATGAACTTTACAGTTTCTCCCATCAAGAGGCAGAGTCTATTTTTCACTCCTTGAATTTGAGCTGGCCTTGGGACTTGCTCTGATCAAGAGAAGGCAGTATTATAAACACTGTGTTGGTTCTAAGGCTAAGCCGTAAGAGGCCTTGTGTGATTCCATCTGTTCTCTTGGAACCCTGTCAATAGCCAAGAGAAGGAGTCCAGGCTACCCTGCTGGAGGATACAAGATCACAGGAAGCAGAGATTAAACTCTGCTGGCTGAGGGCCACTCAAGACCAGCCAGCCCCCAGCCAATTAGAAGCTGACCTCAGATATGTCAGTGAGATTAGCCCAGACCAGAACTGTCCAGCAGAACCAAATGCAAACTGCTAAGCTGCAGAATTATAAATGATTGTTTTTAAGTCACTACTAGAGATGTGGTTTATCCTGCAGCAAAAGCTAACTGACGCTGTAACCTGAAGTCCCTAGGATTATTACTACCCGCCGCTCCCACCTGACTTTTGATATCTAGCCCTCCCATCCTATGGTTCATTCTTTTGATCAAAATACACACTCTGGGTATCTTGCTGTCTCAAGCGGAGCTGGGTGTTGGCAATATAATGAGATATCTTGGTCTTGTGACAGATACATGCACAGGCAACTTCAGTTCAGTGTGACAACTGCAGACATATATTGCCAAGAGAAGACATGCAACAGACAGATAAGCCAAATTAGAGCGTAATTAGTGTGACTGAAGGGGAGACAGATAAAGACTGTACAAAAGCCTGGAGGGTTGAGCAAGTGGATTGGTCAAGCAAAGAAAGGACACAAACGTAGCATGGCTAGAGCCCAGAGTAGAGAAGGGAAAGTGAGGAGAGGGGAGGCTGGAGACAGGAGCAGGAGCTAGAGCATACAGAGATCTGTATCCTCTGTAGAGGGAATTTAGGTATCTGCTGAAGGAGAATATAATCCGGTATAAATCACAGAAAGCTCACTAAGGCTGCAACAAACATAACAAAGGGATTGGAGGGGCCAAAATTAAAGGCACCCCCGGTGACTTTTGAGGTCATCCAGATGAGAAAGATTGGCAGTCTGAACTAAGGCAGCAGCAGTGGGGAAGGAGGTAATCAAACTGATTTTAGATGCTTGGGAGTTAGGACTTAGTAAATGACTACAGATGGGATGAACTATTCAGAGGAAGAATAAAAGATGGTCTCTGGGTTTTTGGCTTAGCCAAATGGTGACATTGAGACAGGGAATATAGATGAGGGGCTGATAGGGAAAGGGATGATGAATTCAGTTTGGAATATATTAAAGAGTTTGAGGTTCCTTCAAGATATCCAAAAGGTGTCCACTGGGCAGCTGAATATATCTAAGACCGGACAATATTCTATTTATTTGTTCATCATCTAACTTGAAAAAAAAAAACAAACAGGTGGCTAATAGTTGAGGAGCTTAGGGACTAGAGAGTGCCTTGAAATGGAAGAACCAGGGCTTTGGGAAGACAGTGAGAGAACAGAAAGACTAAAAGATAGTGGTCAGAGTAAGATATTTTAAGAGTCCAGGGATATCACAATACAAGATAATGGATTTGAGGTGGTCAAAAAAGTGAGAAGCCAAGGTGATGAAAATGGTAACCCCAGATGACAGCAGATCTTGGCAAAATGCAACACTAACAACCAGATGACCAAAGATAAATGAGAAGAAATTTGACTGGGACAGTAGATTTACTAATAGGTTGGTAAATCTTCAAAGATAAGAGTCCAAAAATGGGGGATGCGTGGTCGGAGAAGACTCAGTACAGCTTGAGGATGACAGTAATAAAATGAGAGGTCATCAAGAAGCCTTACATTTGGGACAGTTAGAAAGATGACAAGAAGGGGAGCTCTGGAAGGAGCTGGTTGGCCCCAGCTGTCCTGGTATGGATTGTTTTTGCTTCAGAATTCAATTTCCCTGGAGGAAAGAGCAGCAGCCCTGCATCAATGTTTCTCTAAAGGGGCGATCAGGGATAGAGTTGCCAGGTTTAGCAAATAAAAATACAGGATGCCCAGTTAAATTTCAAGTATTACATAGGTCATACTTACACTAAAAAATTACTTGTTGGGTATCTGAAGCATCTTATTTCTACAAAGCTTTGGCATCATGTGGCCCTAATACTCTGCCAGATGGTCAACCTCTCACCTATTCAATTCACCTCCCTTGTATTAGTTGGAGTAGGCTAACTAATTCAACCTTAAAACATAGTTGAACAAAAGTTTATTTTTTGCTAGCTAAGCATGCTCCCAGGTGGCTCAGATGATAAAAAGTCCACCTGCAACGTGGGAGACCCAAGTTCAACTCCTGGGTCAGGAAGGTCCCCTGGAGCAGGAAATAGCAACCCACTCCAGTATTCTTGCCTGGAGAATTTCAGGGACAAAGGAGCCTGACAGGTTGCAGTTCATGGGGTCACGGAGTCAGACACAAGTAAACGACTATCATTTTCACTTTTTCAAGCTGGTCATCAAGCCAAGGTGCCCCTCTCAGTGTAGTCACTTTGAGCTCATGTGGATGAAGGCTCTACCCTGGGTGTCATCTCCATTCCTGCCTTTTAGAAAGGAAGAGCATGGAGGAGCTCCTAGAGGTATCTAGAGGCCAAGCCTCAAAGTGGTGCAGGTGCTTCTGTGCACAGTCCATTGGCTGCACTCAATCACACGGTCATGTGTAATGCAAGGGAGGCTGGGAAACATAGTATGCACAGGAAGAAAAGACTACAGCTTTGAGTGAGCAATCTGCCACACCCCTTGTATCAGTCTATCCGTGGACTCCCTAGAGACCAAGATTCTGGATCAATAATCTCTGCTTGAGAAGAACAGGTACCCACACATAAACCATATCCTAACTGCTACTGAAAATGCTGATCAGGGACAGAGTTAAAGATCATTACATGCATTCCTTTTTCCCTAGACATCAAGTTTTTTTTATAGCTAAAAGTGGTATCTATCAAACAGATCTCACTAGAAGTAAGAAAAAGTCAACCCTGTTGGTCCAAATTCTAGCTAGCCCACCAAGTTGTGTGTTTTATCTTTGCATTAAGATGAAATTTACCACAAACCACCCCAAACAACTCATGGTATCCCCTGGTTCTTCCTTATGTAAATGTTGGTTGCTGTGAAAACCAAAAGGCCTGCCATTGATCAAAGGGCAGAGCTTGCTAAGGAATAAGAAACAACTAGATGTTTCAGAGATAAACCTAACCCTGCACGCATGTTTATTTAACAAGGGAAATAAGAAATTGGGGCAATTTCTTTTTGAAAAGAAAAAGTGAAAGTAGAAGAACTTGATTCTAGTAAAAGAAAAGATGTGGCCAAAGAATTTACATAAACTGCTTCTTCTGCTTGCATTCTTTTTGGGGGATGGTACCTGGCTTTCTCCTTTATCTTGTTGTATCACAAGGCTCACAAAAGGATTTGGGCCTCAGACTTGGGACAATTTTGTCTACTTTCTACCTACTCTGACACTAGAGAGGGGCCAATGCCATTTACCACAATGCACAGAGAGAACTCAAGAGGGCTCTGCCTCCCTTAGGCACTTTCTTGAGTTGCTGCCTCTGAGGTCTGTTATTGAAAGACCTAAATAATAACAGGGTAAGGTATGACTACTCTGAATATTGTTTAGGCTATTAAGCTACTTCTACTACTGGTATTTTAGAACAAGATAATTCTGACATTTTTGTTAATTCATTCTTTTTGAAAATATTGCCAAAACTAGAAATTACAATACAACCAGTGAATAACCTTCATTGTATGAATATAGCTTCCCTCTAAGTGATCCATTCACCTCTCCTTCTATGGGGGGAAAAAGCAAAACAAAACAAGAAAGCACCAGAGCTCTCCAGACTGGGCTTTGTCAAGCATTTCACATTTCAGAAACAGAATGACCTATGGAATTGGGTTTTACTTCAACCAAAACTAAAAATGAACCTACAGCCTTGGACCATACCCAAGACCAGGGGTGCTGGAGATAGTAGCTGAGAGGTAACCAGTCGGGTCCCTATTCCCTAGGCTCAAATCCTGCCAAGGAAAACATTATTCGACCAACAAAATATATATTTTCTGCTGTGAGTCAGGCTCTGTGCTAGGCTCTGGAGATGATGAACTAATTAGACGTGGCTCCTGTCCTGATGGAACTGATTTATAGTCTAAAGGAGGTGGTGGAATAAAATCAGAGAAAGAATAACAATCTGAGAGGAGTGCTGAGAAGGGACTTAAGAGATCAGGGAAGACATCTCTTGAGAAAGCAACATTTAAGCCAGAATTGAGTGGAGGCAAGATACGCTCACTTTCGACCTGTACCCGAAAAGAATCCTTAAGTCTTGCTCTTTTTGAACCTTGATTCTTAATAGTAGCTCTTCTTGGCCCCCTACCTTCTCTCCCCATTTCTTTTTCTTCACATATGTAGCAGCCGAGTTCCAAATTCTTAGCTTCCTCCTGCAAAACTTTGGAAGACTATTTTCATATTTTCATCTGTGGACAGGGCCCCTTCTCTCTTCACATCTGTAAGAGGAATAGACTTTAATCCGAAGATAAGGGTCACAGAACACAAGACTGTTATGAGCACTCCATGCTATGTAAAGAAATCCAACTCCACCTACCACAAGATTTTATTTCTAACTGATAAAGTGGAAACATATTTAAATCACCTTGCTGTTAAGTGTGTGTACAGCAAACATGGCTCTCTTGCGGTGGCTGTCTTTATTTAATACCTCTGGGTTGACACTCTGCCATGTATACAACAGAAGCTAGGTTGTTTGGGTCCAAGGCAGCATACTCTATGAATGACTGGCCACGCTTGTCCTTATCATCTTAAAACTTCACTATCCACAAGAACATAAGACTATGGTGTATGAAGTCAACTTTTTAGGTATATATATCCACACATTGTGCATATGCATCTAAATATACATGTGCTTTGAGAAAGGATGGGAAGAGCAAAATGTTCAACTTTTTAAATTTCCTAAATTATCTACACTGAAGCAGTCACTTACATAACAAAGGAGAAATTATACTGAATATCTCCCCTAACATTCTAAAAACCTATTGTGTAACAGCCACACTTCTCACTTGCTTTATGAAGGCCCCTACCACAATCATATTTTCCTTAAACCCACGTGTGATTTGGTATTATCTGCTCACATCATTCCAGCTTTCCAATCATTATATAATCATTCTTCTTATATTCCCCTCAATTCATTATTTCTGGACTTCTGGAGACCCTTCAAAGTAACACCAATGATTGATGCCATTTTTATGAGTACCCACAGTGTGTATAATTGTTTCTTTATCTGACTATTCGTAGGCTGTTGAGTATTACACACAACTCTGACTCTCTAAGCACAAAAGATTTAGCTCTTTGGTGACAAATATTCAGATTACTTTCTTCAAAAGATCACCAAGCCAAACATTTGGCCATATTTTTATTTACTACATATACTATAAACATATACAATACATGCTACAAAAAAAACATTTTTTAAAATTTAACTGTCAAGAAAGTGTATAGTGTTATAATACAATGGCACGTTTCATATTTTATTTCAAATTGGTTTGCTTATCATCCATTTCAAACCTTTAATAGTGAAATGTTACTTATGGATAATTAAAATTATCTATTTGCATTATTAACAATAAACAATTCCAACAATTAATAAGAATTAACCATGTCAAATATTAGTATCCAAAAAAATGGGTTTTTGCAGAAATTATTATATAAAATATAGCAGCCAATTTCATTTTATTTTGCTCAGTGACAATGTACATATGCACTTGAATAGGATTCTTGCATTTGCTTTTGGAAGATACTTATAAGAAGTCCTTTGAGTTCTTAAGGTCCAACAACTGCCAAACCCAGCCAAATCCAACCCAACAACTCATGTAATGGCTTTGGACAACCGATCACTGAGAAAGTCTTATGATTTGGGTAGAGCTCCATGTTCCACCAAAATTACATATGATGAAGAGACATTACAAGCAAATATCAAGGTCAGAGGCAAAAAAATACAAACATTCAAATCAGTTGTGACAAAGCTTTTCTACAAATATTTTAGATGTCATACTTTCAGGAAAACAAGATTGAACGTGTATTGGGTTTTACAGTATCTATGTTCTAACTGAAAATTTAAGAGTTGTCAGATGGAATTAAGTCTAGTATTGCAAACCTGTCCATTCAACATTGAGCACCCACTATGTGCATAGCACTGTGCTAACATTTTAAAAGTTGAGTATTAATGTCTTTATCAAGCACTATCTTAGTGTGAGGTAAAAATATATTAAATTAGCGTCAACTCATTAGTTTGCTTGTGGTAATGTATATAATCCTGTGCCAGCTGGCTTCCCTGTGCCATATAATGAGCTTCTGCACACCCCGCATTCACTCTCACAAATCTGTATGCCGGCTGTGCCAGGCACGGTGCTAGTCACTGGGATATCATGATTTGGCATACATTCAATGAATGCAAATTAATCTTAACCTAGGCAAAACAACTGGAAAAATACATTACTCTTCTAAAATGAGGCCCAAAGCAAAGAACATTGGTCATATCACACCACAGACCAGTAAGTGCCCCAAGACTGGGAACTAAATTTGAAAAAGTTTCATATGGTAGTCTAAATAGTCTACATCATTTTTGGTCTCACAAGTCAATTCTTTGGAGCACCTGACCCTATATAAATCATTCCATACTTAAAAGGGTTTGTAAACTAAACTTGAACACACAAAAAAAGAGCCCCAAGCGAAGGCAGTTTATAACACAGTGTATTTCAAGCACTATTCTGGCCATATGAAACTAATAATACATAAGTAATTCATGATTGGTTCAAACATTTTTCAAAGCACTAAAATCCTATTCCCAAACTCATGTAATTTTAACTTGATGTTTATACAAGTTGTACATAAAGCAAAGGGCAGAATTTGGCCCCCCAACCGTCCATGGAATATTCTAAGTGATTGGTCCTTCCACTCCAAGTAGAAGCTAAGAATTCCAAGAAGTCCCCTGATAGAACAATGGCACTCAGGAGAACGGCCCTGCTGGATCCCATTAGCCAGGAGTCCACTGAACTGTGGTAGCAATGTGAACCTACAATGACCCCTTGAGGGATGGCAGAGAGCTGGGAGTTTGGCTGTCCACGCAGTGAATCCAATACTGGCTTAAAGCTATGCACTGAATAAAGTGCTCTGCACATCCTGCTTATCATCTGGAATGAAAATAAACACTTATCTTGAGAATTAACCTATCTGCAGGTTTGGGGAAAAGGAATTACAAGGCTTGAAAGAATCCCAAGAAAAAGTATGAAGCATTGACTGGGAAGGAAGACAAATGCCTCTAGTAGTGTCCTCAGAATTCTCAGGATTTGAACTGTCAGAATGAGTCATACAATGGCCATGTTCCATAAATGAGAAAGCAGTCCCACTGGGTACTATTCACACGTGCATGATTACTTCACGGGGTGGAAGGGGACAGTCTATTGCCCTTTGACAGCATGGTTTCAGAGTGAAAACCAAACCACTGAGTGAATCAGGGTAGGCGGTGTGCAACACTCCTCTCCCGTCCATCCGTTTTCCACAGGTTGATTTGTGTTGCCTGAGAAAAGGGAGGCAAGGTGCCGGTCCTTTCAGATACACTCAGGCAACGGCGCCACCACCTAAAATCACCAATTCAAAAGTTAACACACAAGCCCTCCAGTTTCGTACCCTGAATATGGTAAATAAGACCAGGGATGGAGTAGTTCAGTCTAAACAAGATCACAGGCAACAGAATGCTTATATAAACTAGACTGCTTTGACATCTGTAAGAAAACTGTATAGATGGCAATTGGAAAAAAAAAAAAAAGATTGTTCCCATCTGTCAGCAAAACTGTTTGTTGAGCTATACTCAGCTGAAGTCCTCATCGGGATTCTGTTGATCCAGCAGACGGACATGTGTGAATGGGAAGTGACCTCGTTTGCCATTACACTCCCCTTCCCACTGACCACTCACATTAATCTTCGTAACCTTTACCAGCTCACCGACCTGCAGGAGGAGAATAAGGACAGCACTTTATTTCCAGTTATGAATGCAAGCTGAAAAACTCCATTCTCTGGTTAGCCATACCCGGCCCATGTGATTGCTCTAGGGCTGCTATTACAGAAATGGCTATTTGTCGCCTCCCAAGCCCCAGCCACCAGACCGATTACTTATGGTTAATGCAGGCAAGAGGAAGAAGTGATTTTAGCAGTGCAGAGAAAAACAGAGTACAGAAAATAAGAGGGATGCTAGAAAATGACACCTTCTGGAATGTACAAGTGTCTCTGGAGCAGCAACTCTACCTAGGATGATCTATATTCCCTCCTTTGTACCCACTACTCTTAGCTTCCTGCCTGGTCCACACTGGCCCTCCCCTCTCTGGCATACAGCAGTGCAATCCCCCAGCCCACTCATACACACATCCTGGCCCGGTGTTGCTTGTACAGCAGAAGGCAGTCACGGGAAGCATACTTCATTTGATCCCAGAAAATGGAAGTGTTCCCATCACCTTCCTACCAAGGCAAGGCTTTCCCCACTTGGTACAGGGCAAGACTCCAAATTCCACCAGCTCCCTGAAAGCCTCAACCTTCTTCAGCTAGTTTTACTTGGCAGGCCATTGCCTACCAGTCCCCCCACCACCCACCCCCAGCAGGTACTGACACTTTGCTGCTCCCTCAATGCCACCTGGTACCTATTCCTTAACAGTAGGAGGACATCGTGTTTCTGCTGTTACAAAAAGTTTTCCTATTGGAACATCAAATATTTTTGACAATCTAGGATGTACCTGTGTCTTACTATGAAACTTAAAAGACAAGGTGTTTGATGAATGGATTCACCCTGTAGCAAAGTATTTACAATGGTGAGGCAAGTTCCCAAATGGCACTAAAGAACTTTGTGACTATCCTCGAATTATCAACATTTGAGTTCCGCACAGGCAAGTGGTTTCTAGACATTACTGTTCATTTGGTTTCACTAGTAACGATATTTAACTTCCATAAAGTACTATAGTGCTTTACATAAAATCATTTTCTAATAATCATATAATCCTATAAAATAGGAATTATTTTCATTTTACCTATGACATTCAGAACAACTACATGTTACACCTGAAGTCACAAAGCCAGTGACAGGACTGAGATTTGAGCCCAGAAGTATCTAGCTCCCAAGCCCATTGATGCTCTTTCCACTATATTAACAACTTTCAAATTATGATCCCCTAGCCCTGCGGGTTCCTTCCCTAAGAAGGTCTGTAGGCTGACTACCGGCCAAAGCCAACCCAAGTTTAGGGCAGGGCCTTCTCTTAAACCAGCCTGATCTCACTCACAGAGGAAATAGGTTACCTACTGACCTACCTACAATTTCCTAAAGAATTGTATGAAAAGCTTAGAGGCCTAAAGTGTTTGCAGGAATCATAAGATGCTGAGAAAAGAGAGAAACCATGGAATATTAGAGAGACAAGGAATAAGATACAAGGGTGAGAAAAAGCAGCAGCTTGATGGGTTGATGATGAAGATGAAGGCTGATAGGGAAAGGTGAGGAGAGAAAAATGACACTGCATATCTGTCTTTGCAAACAGAACCAGTTCCTATAGGCTCTAGCGTCCAGGGTTCTGTTGATTCCCAATCTTCCAATTCAATTTCTGATATCTGAGCAGGCCAACTATGACAAGCAAAAATTTTCAATCTTTGTAGAGGAAGATCTGAACATCAAATGAGAATTTCCTTGGTGGTAAAAACAGTCTGGAAGATTTTTTCTTATATCCCCAATTCTAGTTCTCAAGACTACCTCGCTTGTTTCCGTCTCTTTAAAATTCTCACAATATTTCAAGAGGTTAGGCTCTATATAAACTCCATGACATGTGACTATTCCTTAGTGCATTTTCCTCCTTTCTGACCTGTCAGCTACCTTTGACTCCCCATCGTCTCTCCCACACACACAGACAACACGTCACTGGAATCAATGCCCCTGCGCTGCTAGCCCCTTGCTACGTTACAGTAAACGTGATTAAGGCAATGCTCTTCCCTCTTGTTTTTATTACATACTCATGTTATACTCAAGTGCTATCCAGATGGCTGGACCCAGAATAAGTTCCTGACCTTAAGAAAGAAAAAAAAAACAAAGGAATATGTAGGCTGTTGCCAAAAATTTAAACTGCCACTCATGGGACTTCCCTGGCAGTGGTCCAGCAGTCAAGACTCTGCTTCCACTGCAGGGGCACAGGTTCGATCCCTGGTTGGGAAACTAAGATTCCACATACAGGAAAAAAAATTAATAAATAACCTTGCCACACATGTTAGATTCTCCTCCAGATGGTGAGTAAGGAGCCAGTTTATTTTAAGAAGCTGGTCTGATGCCATCCCAGCTATCTGAATCCATCATTTTACTAATATTAAAAACACAACCAAGGGACACGAGGGAACACTCTGGAATGCCCAAAACATTCTATATTTTCATCTGGGTGATTGTCACATAGGTATATATGCATGTAAATTCACTGACCTACACACTTATATACTTAGGATTGGTACATTCTACCAAATGATTTCATATCTAAATAAAAAGGTGAAAAGAATGTTTGTTATGTTTCTCCAGCTTTTCTTTGTTGCTCAGTCGCTCAGCAGTGTCCGATTCTTTGCAACCCCATAGACTGCAGCATATCAGGCTTCCTTGTCCTTCACTATCTCCCAGAGCTTTTCTAGGTATTTTGTAAAAGATGGGTCTTCAGGATACAAACTTTAGTCCACCATTCTACTTGACACCAAAACCCAGGTTTAAACACCTCTCTTTAAGACTGTCATTCTAAGAATAAGATTGTTGTTATTCTTAAGCATTCAAAGTGCTGTCTCAAATCATGCCCCAAAGAGCTCTAAGTGATGGGTAGTAAAATGTGGACCATCCACCCCCTCCATGTCATCAGTACCACAAAACCACACTAGCTTCTCCACAAGAGAGCAAAGCCTTATGCTCTGCCCTCAGACCATTTTTCCTGGAGAGTTCAAAGTGAGAAATGAGTCAGGGCTCCTGTATACCAAGATGCCAGTAGGGAGAAGAATGAAGTGCAAGGTAGATCTTTGGACAGTATCAGAGTCACCTCTGATATACACTCTCTTGGTGCTACCCTACAGAGACAGACTCATGAAAAGCAACCATCTTCTGAAATCCACAATCATTTTTTAACAGTTGATTAGGTTCTTGGCAGAGAAGTCCAAACATCAAGGGGTGAAACAAAGGTTGTGTCATAACTCTGAAATGATTCTGTTAAATGGGTAAAAGAGGAAAGCTGTAAGCATTTAATAGACTAATTAACCTGCCCAAAGTGGCCTTGAAGTACAAATACTTCGAGGTAGACCTTATTAAAATTAAATACCCTATACATAATACCCTATGAATTCTTTCTCCTGAAATAGTCAAAGCACAGAGGGACTCCTGGGGTCAAGAACAGACAAGTTCCAAAGGCAAAAACATGACTATCTTTGAGAAAACGTAAGGCCCCGAGCTCCACAGCATGGCCATGGAGCCTGAGGCAGAGTGCAGGAGGGGATGGGGCAATTCAGGAACACCACGCTCCACTAAGTGCAGTTCTTTCTCCACGTCAGAAATGACACCATAATTTGTGCTCCCCTGTTAGGCAACAACACTCTAAAGGAGAATTCCCTAAGGCAAAACCAGGCAGGGTAAGGGGGATGCACATATATTTGAAGCTTGGTGCAAAGACAAAGAAAGCAAAACTGAGTACCTGCCCTAGAAATGCTACAATTTTAAGACACAAAGGAATGTACTTGCAGTAATAACTGTAGTTCTCACATTACTGATTTCAAAATTCACGTTACAGATGGAAGAAAAAATCCTCATCTGCACACTAATGAAAACAAAAGAGCTTCTAAAGGACCTGAAGCACGACAAGGCAGTTAACCTTTCTCTTCATGAGGCAGACTTCATTAATACCTTGTAAAGGAGAGACTGATGATTCTTTCACCACCAAGGTACTATTTTAGTGTCAAGTTAGTTCCTAGTCTCTCAACCCTATACCACACCCTCAGGAGTAACTCTGCAAGTAAATTACTGTGTCATCTCTAAAGAGGACCGAATGTAGTTACTTTATTTTCCTCACTCCCAGGGAACTTAATGAACATTTACCTTTACAAGTGAGTTCCAGGGCTAATTAGAAAAAAATTGAAGTCCAAATGGCATTAATTTTTGGTGTTCCCTAAATGGGATACATCAGAAACTTGTGTGACCTCCCTAGCTGGCGCAACCCCAGGTGACTGCTTTTCTAGTCTGTATCCCTGCTATCTAACAGGAAAGGCATCAATATTTGCCAGTGTTCCTTTGATCCAGATTTGCTGCGTGATTCCTGTGAGCTCAGGGCAGGAAACACATATAACTAACTTTATGTAAATAAAGCCAGGGAAACCAAGTACAGAGACAGACTACAAGGACCTTGTTTTCAAATATTTTCAAACACACCAAGAACACATTTGGTAAATATTTCAAGATTTGACTGAAGGAGGGAAAAAGGTAAGAAAACTACAGCAATCTAAGACAAGGGTCAGCAAACTGTGTGGCCCGTGAGCCACATCCAGCTTGTTGCCTGTTTTGTAAAATAGTATTACTGTAACACAGCAAGCTCATTTGCTGTTTTGTCTGCGGCTGCTTTCCAATTACAGTGGCAAAATGACAGAGGCTGCATGGCCTGTAAAGTCCTTTACAGAAAAAGTCTGCAGATACCTGATCTAAGGAATAGGTAATACTTAGGACCCATCTAAAATCTTTAACATCAGTGAAGACAAGTGAGGCCAATTCAGTCTTAATGATTCGCTTGCCTCGGGGATGGACTGAAATGCACAAGGCTCACACTGGTGGATCATCACAGGTCTGACACTTAACTAGCAGGTATGCTTCCTAGTGTCAAGCAAAAGCACCACACTGAAGAGAGGTGTTACCCTGACTGTAGTTCAAATCCAAAAAGATTTTTCTGTAGCTCAACAAGTGATAACTGAAACTTAAGTTCCCCATCCTCTTGATGAGAGGTTCACAGAACAGGTACATTTTAGCTCAACGTAAGGAACTAGTACAGTCAACGAGACCTGAGGTTCCCAAACTGAAGAGTCAGAGGCACTGCAGCAAATTCTGAGGGGTCCCACCAAGTGTTTTGTGTTTTTGAGGGAAACAGCAATACGTTACGTCTGTTACGCCACGTGAACTACTAGCTCAAGGCAGTTAACAATTCTGACATCAGATTACACTACATCCCTTTCAAAGATGTCCTTTATGAAGCTGGGCTTTGGCAGGTGCTATGATAAAAATCAAGTACCTTATGAAAATACGTATGGAACAGGAAGTGAAGGTGGCAATGTTCCATATGATCCCAAGGTTTGAAAAACTTTGCTATTTAATGGGGGGTTAAGTAACTGAAACTATTTTTTTTAGTGAAAATATTATTTTCTTTCAATAATGTTTATTATTTTTTCAAGTGGCTGTGAAGTTATCATATATACAGCCAAGACTTGTCATACAGTTCTTATACTTCCTAATCTCATTTTTTCTCTCTCGAACAAAGGGGAAATTAAGATCTTCACTCCACTTTTCCATATATAGGTCAAAAGACCTAAATGACTTAAGGTTTCCGAGCTCTACCTGGGGAGATGTAGAGTTGATATAGTCACTGCTGCATATAATCAGGGACCCATGGAACTTTACATCTTCCCTATCTGTGACCAGAAGAACAGGTTCACACCTAAGTCCATCTGAAAGGCTCCTTGGTTGCTCAGAAGTCTTATCTATCAAAGGTAAGAGCCCAGGCTGAATCAGAAAATGGAAGTTACATGAACAGTACATTCCAAGATAATGTGATTGCTCTGGACAGTCTACAGAAGTATGAAATAAACTTTAACACCTGCAGTTTACAAGATAAGATTCATCACTATGTCAGCTCCCAAGGAGCCACGACTCATGAAACCAAAACCAATCAAATCGAAATCTCAGATCAAATCTAAGAACAAAAATGTAAAAGGTGCCTCTGCACTGTTCCAGTGTTACTTCCAGTGTTTCCCTTCAAAATGCTCAGCCTACCCACATTTGTTTAAAATCTGTCTTTATTAGAAGCTCCAGGATGAAACAGATGGTGTCTCTCTGGTTCAGTTACATTCCCCCAGAGTTACAGTGAGCAGAGGAATATGCCTACTTTAGTTGTTTGCTAGAATTAATCTCTTCTTTCCATCAACCTTCATTCCTACTAGAGAAATCTGATGGGTGGGAAAAGAGTTAAGTAGTTGTCTTATATTCTACCAGGGGACTCTGGTCACAGCAAATATACCATGCAGGAAACCTCCATCTGTAAGGGGAGGACAGGTAGATCCTGAACATATTCTTTAAGTACACATACCCTTCCTTCAAAAAAAAAAAAAAACCTTAGAGAGACACCGATATATTACATAGTTAAAAACAAAGTTGCTTTGATTGAAGAGAGGTAATGCAGAGAGTTGCATCCTCAGCTACCTTCTGGGAAATATCAGGAGTCTGAACCCTATTATAAGTGGGTTTCTGCCCACTTCTAAAATGCAATGATTTTAACATCAATTTCAAGTTAACTGTAAAACTCCACTAAAATGTGCCTACCCTGTCTACAGATCTAAATTTATAATGGGTCAACTACAGCAGTGAATTTTTTTCTCATCAGAATGCTAAGGTCAGAAAGTCAGAGCTTCATATCTCCAGAGCTTCTTATCTCCTGGCTTCATCTCAACAGGGACTAGGCATCAGCTCCTATGAAAAACAAGAGAAGGGAAAGGAAAACTGCCTCCCTGCATAGAGAGTACAAATGAGGACATGCTGTCAGTTAAACCACACAGAACTGACAGGGAGGGCAGCATCACTATTACAAAGCAGAAAGTACCACAGATGGAATCTGGGTATGGTTGAAAAGGCACCACTATAGATCTGGATTCCTCATATTTCCAACTAGTTTAAACAACCCATTCACTCCATCTCTATTTTTTTTCTATAAATGAATAGGGGTATCTAAGTTCTTTTCTAGCTTTAGATTTCTGTGACGCTAAACTAACATGATGTTTTCTTAAGTACCTAAGGTGTTTTTAAAGCTATTATTTGGGGTATTTGTTCTAACTTGAAAGAGGCTATCTTCATCAGTCAACACATGTGGCTCAAAATTAATACCCAACCAAAAAAGGAAATTTACTTAGATCATAAACCACTCTCCTACTTAAGTCTTTATTTCACAAGATTTAGGTTTCACAGTAGGAGAGCAGCTCAACCATTTTGGAGCACCAAGCCTCTAATTAAGGCAAGCATCGTTGGGGCAAACAATTCTGGGAATTCCCTGATGGTCCAGTGGTTAGGACTCGGCGTTTTAACTGCCATGGACCCAGGTTCAATCCTTGGTTAGGGAACTAATAAGATCCTGCAAACTGCTCAGTGAGGCCAAAAACAAAACAAAACAAAACGATTCTCTTTGAGAAAATTAATGTGGTAACTATTCTCTCCTGGGTGTTAGCTAGCTATTTCCACAATAAATGAATGCTATTTCCACACTCCAGCCCAGTGCTAACAGGGTCTGCAATAAATGTCAAGAGTCACAGCTGTCATGTACCCAGTACCACCTTGGTTGTTGCTATCCTACGAACTTAAATAAAAACACAAGGCTAGAAACTTGTTTTCCTTATCCTCCAAATTCTAAGTGGGAAAAAGTGTGACCTAGACAACATGTAATTCCTTTCTCATCAAAACCAAGACACAATACTTTTTATTTAGTCACAACATGATCTCAAAATATACACATTTTAAAATTACACATTTTTTCAGTCAAACCTGTAGACCTAACCCTCCTTTGCACCCACTCTTCAGAATGCAAAAGAAAAATTTTAAATCCAGTAATACCAGACTATTTCAAATAAATTTCAGCTCACTATACAGTCTAATACTTAGGCAACTTCCACTCCTCAGTATATAAGCATGAGCCAAAGGATTTTAGAGATTTCCACTGACAAAAATATATTAATACTTTAGCCCCTTCTCTGCTAACCTGTACCCCCACTGAGCAACTTCAGGCTACGCTCATGAAATTTAGCTACTTGCTTAATTAAAGTTATCATATCTGAAAGGCTCTGAAAGACAGGAAAGCAAGCCACTTCTACACTAGCTTTTATGCTAAACCACTACTTCTGCATAACTCAGAAAGAAGGGGGGGAGAGGGAAGAAGAAAGAGAAGAGGTTAGAGACAAAGCTGTGAGTGCTAAAGGCAAGAATGAATACAATGCAGTGGTTGGCCAGAGGAGATGGGCTACTAAGGATAACCATTCACCAGTCAAAGGTAAAAATTTATTCCTCAGGAGGAACTGGTTTCTTAAGTATAAAATGCATCAAACAACAAAGACCAAGAAAACCTGCTGCTTCTTGGAATTAATACTTTCGGGTATCTATCTCATTATATCTATACAATTAATCAATGGTAAGAACCCCCAAGCCCCCTAAAGTAAAAACACATTTCTATAAGAAAATTAATTCAAGTATTTTGATAAGAGACCACTTACACTCAAATTTGTGGAGCCCACTTATTTAGATAATGACAAACAGAAAGAAACAGATTAGAATGTAGATTGAAAAAAAAATATTTTAGGTTAATTTCTGTGAATTCAGGTGGTGTTATTAAAGAAGTCAAAGTAAATCAATCAGAACATTCAGTTATACAGTTTTAAGCTTACTCATTCCAAAATAGGTTTTCTATAAAAAAGAGAAAACCCAACATTAAGTGCCCAAATCAGTACTTAAGGGTAAAAGTACCATTCAACATCTATAACAATGTTACAACGTTGCTGCTTGTATTCAGCATTCCTACAAAGCTCTAAGAGGTATGAAAGGGAGACCCTGTAGCAGATCTCTTCTTTCTACATTTTGCACATTATGTACCTCCAAAGCCAAGGCTGTCTTGTCGTAGGCATTAGGGACTCGCTTCTGGATTACCCTGGCATAAATGGGCCCATTCTGGAGGTTAGGGAGCGGAGTGTTGACGCTGGGTTGGGCATAGGGCCCAGGCTCCGGCCCACCCAGTGGCTGTGGGTGGGAACCCTCCTGGTTACCTCCAATCAGAGCCGATACTGAGGCGGAGGCAGGTCTATACTTCTCCACGTAAGGGACTGGAATCATCCCTCTCTTGCCTTCGCTGTCCTCTGCATTCCACCACTGCTCTTCAGGCTTATCCCGGATTCTCAGGATGTCTCCTTTCTTAAAGGGAAGATCTTCTTCATCATTCCCATTAAAGTCAAAGAGGGCTCGTACATACTCTGCCTCTTCCTGCCTGAGAATCACTCCACTACCCTGCCTAGATCTGGAAACTGGTTCTATCAACGTTGTAGTGTCCAAATAGTGTATTTTGTAGAATTCCAGTAAAGCAGGCAATGAATCAAATTCTTGATCTCCTATTCGGAGTCTGGAGGGACTCACCCCTGGAAAAAAAAAAGAGCAGGGTATTATTGAAAGATATACTGGAGTTGAAATGCAGATTTTAAGCATCTCCCCGCACATATTTAGTCAATATTTAACCAGAAAGAGAAGGGGAAAAAAATAATCTAAATAACCCCTTCTCCTAACAGTAAACTAAAATCATACTTTCTAGCTCAAATGTTCCCTAAGCTATCACCAGATAGTGATAAAGGCTCACAAAGAAAGTGAGCTATCACCACCTGCAGCAGAGAAGAGACAGAGGCTGGGATGGAGCAACCACACCAGTCAGGACAAGCTCACATACTGGTAGAGCCCCATGGAGACTTCTTATTCATTCTCCCAAAACATTCTGTGGCAATTCCATTTACAGAGTACAAGGGTTCAAGGCTGTGTTAGCCTTCTTTTCAACCTCAGGAAATGTAGCAAGCTCTCCATTTTAATAGGTCCCAGCAGGTAGCCTAACCAGAGGTGGGATATTTTATTCTCAATTTTTCACTACCGCAAACAATGCTCTTACAAGTGCTTTTATTAATGAACATTTTTTATTACCTCCTTAGGATAAACTCCTTAAAATGCAATCGCTGGATCAAAGTGTAAGAATACTAAGGTTTACGTTGCCTAACCGTCATCCAAAAAGTTTTGATTTTACACTCGCACCAGTGGATTATGAGTTCCCATTTCCCCCATATCCTTGCCAAAACAGCAAGGATATCTCTTCTTAAATATCATCTTTGATTGTTTGATGTTTTTCATGTTTATTGAATATTTGTACTTCTTTTGCAAAAATTACTTGTTCAAGTTCTTTGTTAAAGAGAGGGCCTAAACTACCCTCACCACTCCTATTAAAACCAGTCAATCAAAACAAAAACCTGGCCAATCCATCTTCAAACCCTTTGTTGTTAATGCTACAAAACAGGAACACTGTGGTAGCCCAGCTACTTAAATTGCTTCGCCACTCTAAAAAAATGAGACCAAATTATTTTGTTCAATGTTAGAAAACACTCTATCCAGATAGACCAGAAAAAGTACATTTAAAATTGGAGAGGTGAAGTGATCAACTTTGAAGGTTAACCAAAAGTCCTCAATACAGACTGCATATTGATGAGTGACTTCTCTTTCCACCCAGATGACACAAAGGCCGAGACACAATTTAGAGGACAGATGCACACTTCTTACATTGCAAAAGTCCATCTGTGGAATTCATGGCTATAAACTAAAACAAGTTAATAGCCCACAGTCAGTAATGTTGGCTGTCTCTCTGACTCAAGATGTTGAAATACATGCTCAGACCCAGGATTGTCCATCTATGGCAAACACTCTTCAGACACCAGTAGAACGCAACCCCAGTAGTTCCAAGTGCAGAACTGGTGACTAGAGAGATGATTTTGGTTATGACCATACCAGAGCACAGTGGTGCTATATTCTGGAGTTTCTCTTCTCTAAAGCTGATCACTGATGAGTAATTATTCCTATTCCAGCCTGGTAAACAAGATACACAGCTACCTCATCTATCACTTCTAGGCTACAGTGATCCTTCAGGCCTGTGGAACTACGTGAAGGAGAGTCAGTGTGAGCTCCAAGAAGACCTACTTTGTACTGCCTGGTCAAGAAAGCCTAAGAGGCAGAGTGGTAGAGAGAACCTTCACACCAGCAGAGAACTTGGCTTAGAAAATGGTCCTGGTGACACCTGGGAAGAAAAGTTCCCTTCCTAGAATTTACCCAGCGATGAACGCCAAGGTACAACTGCCAATGTGGCTTTCACTAGTCACCCTTTAGTTAAATATTATTTTTAATGAACATGACTCTCAAGTGAGGAAAAGTTACATGAAAATCTGTCCCCAGGTTTGAGAAACTCACAGCACAGCTGGGCATACAAAGGCAAATGCAGTGTGGCTGGTGAGCAAGGAGCGCGGCAGCATGTTTCAGGGAGACATTCTTTTTCTCCCCTGGCATTCACTTCCAATTGCGGACGCACTCTTACAAAAATCAGTGGCAACAACAAACTATGTTCTAAGACAGAACAAAATTACGATGAAAGAATGGCTCTTTCCATTTCTGAATGGTTCTTTCTTTCCTTCTTTCGTTTTGCCACATTGGGAAGCTTGCGAGATCTCAGTTCTCTGCCAAGGAATTGAACCAAGATCCCAGCAGCGAAAGCTTGGAGTCCTAACCACTGAACCGCCAGAGAACTCTCTTTTCCTATTCTAATGACGTTATAATTATTCCATAGAGGAGTATCTATTTTTGTGTACTGCTGCAGCAGTTACATGTTATATATATACATATATATATATGTATATATATATGGGACAATCAAGCTTCAGGAGAGGAGGGGGAACAAAGCATACATACATAAGTTCCAGATAAGCACAAGCCTCACCACAGCTTTGTGCTCCGGCTCCTTTTCCCTAGTTCATCTCTTTCCAACCACAAACAGCTAAAGGCAGGAAATAGAAGGGCGGGAAAGGAAGGAGACACAGTCAGTCAGTCTAGAGAACAGAACCACCGGCAGAGTTCTCATAGCTGGGACTTGGAAAATCTCACTGACTTGTTCTCCATCAAACCTGTGCTGGATTCTAAATGTGCAGTTATGAACACAGTCAGAAATCAAAGTCAATGCAGTCAGAGCTATCTTTTAACCACAAATCATCACTTCCCAGCACGTTAGCCCTCAGGGTACATCAGTTTTTACAATACCATTCCCTGAGGGTTTAATGAAGAACACCCAAGGGCTCTGTGGACTAAACAGGCCAAGTTACTTCTGGCCTGGGCATCACCACAGTGGCTCCATTATCAGTCTCTTAATCTCACACTTCCTCTCCCTTCCTCTTTCCTAAACTCCCATTCCTTCTCTTCTTTCTCCACTGCCTATGGTATTTATAGAGGTTCCTTGAACGCTCTTACCATCTGTCCACTACAAAGGACTAACAAGGTCACTGACTTCCATTTGAGAAAGTATCCTGAAGAAGTTCTAAAAATGGTGGATATCAGCAGGTGACTTTGCAGATTCAGACTTACAAAGTCTAAAGAATTCAGGCTATGGTATTTCTAGCTATCTGAATTGTTACTTTTCATGGGGATCTATATAATAATAATTTCTAATAATAATAATAAAGTTCCTAAAAGTAACTGGTATATTATAGATGCCCAATAAAAGGCAAATCAGCTTAATGTATACCCCCCAAACCTCTGAACACCTCTGTAAATTTTCATCTCATCTCTAAACCCAGAGTCTGCTACACTGTTTCCCAAAGATTCCACAGAATCTTAAGATGCTTCTCAAAAAGTTCTGTGGTCAGACTGGTTTGAAAAAGCCACTATCCAATACCTGGCTGTCCAGAGTTATAATTTCACATGAACATAGGAAGGGCTTAGAGAAGTCCAGCAATAAATAAACACACTTCCTTTTACTACGGATTTCTTTTGGGGGGCAGGAGTGGATGGGGTCTAAAATCTTTAAGTAACTCACTAAAGAACTCCTCATAGAACCACTGAATATCTTTAACGCTGATATTAAGGAGTAAATCATGAGGACCAGATTTGAGAACTACAAGGATGAGCCAAACAAATGAAATAGATGCTGGAGGTTCAAAAAGGCAGCAGTGGATAAGAGGCAGTCCCCTTGCATCTCCAGAAGCGGCCTGGCCCAGCACCACCTTGAAGCAGCAGCACAATCATCACCCTAGCCATCTGCCCCCACCCCCAAAATGAGACAAGTTTTTATGTTCCCCTCACTAGGGCCAACAGGTGGGAGGTTCTGGGTTGAGTGGGTAATGGAAGGCATCATCTTATTTCCACGCACTGGATCCAAGGTTCCTTCATACTTCTTGATGCACCCCCTCCACCCAACACTTACTCCTTCAGACATGCTGTGAGCCTCTCAAAGCTGAGACTTGTTTTCCATCTTGCTTCAATTTTTCCCTCTCCACCACATCTGTTAATATACCTAATGCTAGTTTCATTCCTAAGCATTTAATATACTAAAACTCATTTAACCCTTGAAATATCCCTGTCAGTACTATTTCCCCTCTTTCACTGATGAGGAAACTGAGGCAGAGAGAAGTGAAAGAATTTGCCCAAAGTTATATAAGCAGTAAGCAGAGGTAAAGAAAATTCAAATCCAGACTTCAGAACACGAGCCTTTAACTATTCTCCCAACTCATATTTACTGTTTTATCGACTGTCTATTGGACAAGGTCTAGTAAAACCTCACGTTCAAGAAGTAAAAACTAGTGGATCAGTCAACGATTGCAAAGTCTTCCCAAGAGGTACACCTGACAGAGTATGACCAGTAGACTTGACCAAGCCCTGCCCTATGGCCCTGGGGCACAGTCTGGGGGCTTCCAGGCAATGGCAGTACTGGCAGCCTATGGGAGCTAAAAACAAGTTAAAAAGAAGCTGACTGGAAAAGGCTGAGAACATCTGGTCTGTTTTGTTCGTGTACCTCTAAAATGTGTATCTAAAAAAAATAATAAAATGTTTATCTATGCCATTCTGTACAAATTCATCCTATGCATTACGTCCACAAAATACACTATCTAATCCTAAACAAAAAGCTCATTTCCCATATTTAATCTCCCAAATAAGGTTATTAAAAACCTCTTCATCACTGACTTTATTTTTTTTTTTCATCACTGACTTTAGATAGCAGATGTATACTGCCTGAGCACTAAAGCCAGTTTCTTGTCATCCTTTCCTTTGGTCTTTATTCAGGCCATGCCACGCAGCATGCAGGATCTTAGTTCCCCAACCAGGGATCGAATCCATGCCCCCTACAGTGGAAGTGTGGAGTCTTAACCATGGGACAGCCAGGGAAGTCCCTCCTTTCAGTCTATAAACAGAATCTGGGGCCCAGAACAGAGACAAAAGTGTTGAGGCTTCAAAGTGCACTACTGGGATCGCAAAAGTAAACTGGCTTTGATAGAAAGGAGTGCAGTGTAACAGTGTCAGCTCTCAGGTCACAATTCCTAGTTTCAATTCTGGCTCAGTCACTTACAAGCTGTGTGACTTTGGGGCACTTAACTGTATCTCTGACTCTCAGTCTCCTCATCTATAAAATGGAAACAGTTTAATAAGTGGAGATCATAGTACTTTCCTCACTGGATTGTTATAGACAGTAAATGAGACAAGGCATATAATGTACTCAGCAAAGAGCCTGGTACAGAATAACCAATCAATAAATGTCAGCTATTAATATTGTATATCCCTTTCTAAAATTCAAGAAATTCTTCTGTGTGGTTTCAAAAGAAAAGAGCTTGATGGGGGGAGGGAGAGAACAAAGATTAAGTAATCTTTATAAAGACAGCAACTGAATCAATTGTCCTATGCAGAAAACAGGGTACCTGGCAGAAGGAAAAACGACCACAATGACTACGAACTTTTCACATCCTAGCCACAATCTCTGGCAATTCTCACCTTCTCTCTTGGGCCAAAGATCTGAATTCATATCTGTTATGAAATGGTGGAGCTCAATATTAAGGTAACAGCTGAGACTAAAGTCATAACACCAAGATGTGGGGAAAGCTCAAAAAAAGTTGTATGCCAGTTGCTCAGTTGTGTCCAACTCCTTGCGATCCCATGTATTGTAACCCACCAGGCTCCTCAGTCCATGGGATTCTCCGAGCAATACTGGACTGGGTTGCCATTTCCTTCTCCAGGGGAATCTTCCCCACCCAGGGATTGAACCTGGGTTCTCCTGCATTGCAGGCAGATTCTTTTACCATCTGAGCCACCAGGGAAGCCCCTGTCGCTATTTCCAAATTTTGCAACCAACAAAACACACAAAAAGTTGAGAATTTGAGTTTCAGTGACTGTTTGCCATCATGTCACTGCACAGTAATGCAAAAACCCCAGACATCACGAAGGTGATTAAAAAGCAGAACATATTTGGTTTAGAGTAAACACACAAATATTCCCACCTCAGGTTATAATGCTATTAAACCTAGCAGACTGAGAAAGACCTAGAATAATTTGAAAGCTTTATGATCCCTACGCTTTTATTTTAAATTGGTATGTGTTAACAAGAGACTATTCCATTTCATTTCTGGTCAGAGAATAAATTTAAATTAGGACTCTCCTAAAAGAGCAAGTCCACAAAGGCTGGTTCAGGAGTCTCCTAATTCAGGTGAGACTGGCCTGAATCTAGTCTCACGTGGTCAGGATGAAACTGCTTCCACCTGGAACAGCAAGGCAACACGAAGACTCTCCGTACTGTTAAACGGATGACAGTAACCTCAGAATTACTCTGTATACCACAAATCTCAAGCACCAAGTGCACAGTGGCCTGGATGAGTGTCATGTCTCAACCTTCAGCAAGGAAGATCCAGTGCTGATCATTTCAACTCTCAAGAGAATCGCTTCAGTGGGATCTGTTTCCAACATCTAGGAAGACTCAGGCCACAGCCCTCAACTTACTGAACAAGGAGAGGGCCTGGAGGACAAGACTGAAAATGTTCAAGTCCAGGGAAAAATGAAGTTCCATTCACTTTCAGGGAAGGGACTGTTTCCACTGGCTTATTTCTGAATTATTTCCTGAAATAAAAAAAAAAAGTCTTTCCTCCACTGATTGCTTTGAAAACTATAACCCCCTCATTGTGAAGAACAGTCTTTGGACGCTAAGATCTCTTGGACACAGTCAGCCGGGCACCAGCTTATTCAGGGCTGGTCACAGAAGCTTTTCTTCCATAACCAAGGCACTTAGCTCACCACCTTCATCCTCCGCGGGGGAAGAGGAAGGTAAAAGTATTTTGGAAAAATGCCCAAGAAAGGAAAAAGCTGACCGGTTTCCTGAGGGTGTCTCCATCCCTCTCGGCCAGTATGTGGTGACTTCCTACCAAAGGCCACCAGGGGAGTATAACCAAACCCGGCTCTCCAACACTGCAGGAAATGTTTCAAGCCTAAAAAGCCACTTGTAGGATTATCGGATTCATTCCCGGCACCGCTGCCAAGTGATGCCCCCGCAGTGCCAACATCCTTCTCAGCTCTTTGTCCCCACGTTGCCGGCTCTGCACGGGCGCTAGCCCCACCCTGGGGCCGAGGCAGTTCCCCTTCCCCTGGGCTGTCCTCCCAAGTCACACCCAGAGGCCTGGGTCAGCGGCTCCTCCTCCCCCACACACTCGCGCTGGTCCGTGGGAGCGAGCCCCAGCAGAGGCTGCGCCCCGGCCACTCTCACTCCAGCCCTCTGCCCACGTCCCTCGTGGGAGTCAGCTCTCGAGGAGCAGCCAGCCAGGCCGGGGAGTTCCGTGGCCCTCAACCCCGCCCGGGGCCTCCCGTCCCGTCCGTCCCTCACCGGGCGGAGGCTGGGCGGGCGACGGTGGCACCGGCGGGCGCGGGCCGCTGCTGTTGATGATGTAGTGGGAGACGCGCGAGTTCTCGGAGACGCTGAGCACATAGTCCCCGGGGCTAGTGCTCGAGTCCCGCACCAGGAACACCCCGTGCCGCTGGCCCTGCAAAAGCGCCACCGCCTCCTGCCGACTCAGCCGCCCCCAGTACCAGCTACTCCGCTCCTCCGAGTCGAAGTTGCCCGCCATGGCCGCCTCCGCGCCTACACGCTGGGCCGCCGCCGCCGCCGCCGCGCGCGCCCCTCCAGCCCCGGCCCCCGCCGCCCAGCGGACCGGCTCGGGTCTCAGCCTCACAGCAGCGCCCGAAATGGCGGCGTCGGCCGCGGGCCTTCCCCACCGGAAATGACGTGCATCTGGCCCCCGGGAGGATGCCGGGAAGGGGACCGCCGCCCGCCATTGGGAGAAGGGCAAGTGACAGATCGTGCGCGCACTGCGCATGCGGCCTCTTGGGCGTCGCCGCCTGGCTGGGACTGGGACTGCAAAGGGGGAGGGGGAGTCCAGGACCGAGGGGCGGGGCTTCAGCTACCAGTCGGCTGTTGGCAACGCTGTTCTTTGCTCCTCCGGGTTTCAAGTTACTGGAAGGCCCAGGCTTCTAGGCAGCGACTAGGGTACAGAATTAGAGCAGAAAAGGTGATGTGGCCCAGGGCCTGTGATTCCTGAGGCTTTTTCTGATGGTTCCTCCAGCTTCTCCCCATGCCTGCTGAAGTTCTTGTTTTCTTTGATTCATTCAGCAAACAGTTGACACCACATTTGCCCTGAGGGTGCAAAGGTCATCAAGGGTGAGCCCCTCCCTCACCGACTTCTCAAACCTGTGGGAGAAACCAAGAAACAGTCTATGAGGAAGGTGTGCCAAGTGATACGATGGGGAAGGGGCAAGGGGCTTCTAGGAACACATAGCGGAGCCCCCTAATCCATTCCGTAGAGGAGGGCTTCCTAGAGGAGGTGACTTGCACTGAATATTGAATGGCAATCAGGGAGGAGCATGTGTGCCAAGGGAACAGAGTGTGCCAAGCCAGGTGGAAGTATGGAGTTCTCTCTGTTTAGGCTCTCAAGACACTTGCCCAGATTCTCTAAACTCTAATTGTGGCCATGGGTATCCTCTGCTCTCCCTGCTGTCACGACCATTTCTACCTCTACATCCCGCATCTATTTTTGTATTCCTGTGACAGCCTGCTCATTGGTATTCTATAGTCTTGCTGCCCCTAATTGTATAGCACACATCTTCCAGTTTGCAGTTTCTCAATTATAGCTTTGCTGCTGCTGCTGCTGCTGCTGCTGCTGCTGCTAAGTCACTTCAGTCGTGTCCGACTCTGTGTGACCGCATAGACGGCAGCCCACCAGGCTCCTCTGTCCCTGGGATTCTCCAGGCAAGAACACTGGAGTGGGTTGCCATCAGCTGCTATTCTGTATAAAACTTTTAACAACCTCCAGGTGTTAGAACTCCCCGTTTGCCTCGAAGGATACAACCAAGCCACCATCTCATCTTCACCACTTCTAAATGAACCTTGTGTTTCTTCTCTCTGGAATGCCCCTCCACTCCTTTTAGTATCTCAGTGTCAAAAGCCTCCCCTTTCCTGACCATCACTTTCTCTCTGTATGTACAGCCCTATTTCCTTAATATCTCTATTATGATTCTTAACCACTGTACTGTAATCTTTCATTTACAAGCCTGTATGCCATGGTAGGTCTCCAAGCATCTATTGTAGGAGGCACTCCATAATCATTTCATAATAACAGCTAACATTTATTCAGGAAATACTACCTGCCAGGCATAATGCTAAAAGCCCTTGGATGGATCATTTCATTTAATCCTCTCAACAACCTTATGAGTTGGTCCCATATAACCAAGGAAGTTCAGAGGGGTTAGGTGACTTATGCAGAGACACGTAGCTGCTGTTGGGATCTGGGATTCAAATCCTGGAAGGAGATGAGAGCTATGATCACTCTGCTGTGTCCTCAGAATTGGAAAGACAGGAGATGGGTGGCGAGGAGTGGAGAAGGATGGCAGAAATAAACATTTTTTAAAAATCAGTCAGCCCTGGGTTTTATGGTCTTGTATGAATAACACACCTCTTCCAGACCCACTTCACATGCCCCTGGGCCTGCTCTGGGAAGGGGTGGGGAGCAAGGGCATCTTCCCTGCTGTGGGTGACTCATCAGGACCCTGGCTTAGTCACAGCATGTCACCACAAGCCAACAGAAGAAGCCAGCCCAGGGTGAAGTCTGGTCCTTTGGGGAAGAGCAGTGCCTGCTTTTCATTTCCCCAGGATGACTGGCCTTTGGGGCAGTACCTTTCTGCCATGAGGGTCTGAAGCAGTGCCTCTAAGCCCCCTTTCTAGGACACATGGACATGACAGAACAAAATACCTTAAAAGAAGAGAAAAAGGAAGAGGAGAAAAAAAGAAATAAATTTTAAAAAGGAGGGAGGGAGGAGAGAACAAATCATAACTGAGCTGAAAAACAGGCAAGGAGATTGGTAAAGAGGGGATGAAAAAGTGAAAGTGTTAGTCGCTCTTTGGGACCACTTGGATTGTGGCCCGCCAGGCTTCTCTGTCCATGGAATTCTCCAGGCAAGAATACTGGAGTGGATAGCCATTCCCTTCTCCAGGGGACTTCCCAACCCAGGAAACAAACATGAGTCTTCTGCACTGCAGGCAGATTCTTTACCGTCTGAGACACCAGGAGAGGAGAAGATACCTAACAACAGGTAGCTGTTACATGTATTCTGTTAAATGTACAGAAAACCTACAAATTCAGAGGCCAACAAGGTGGGAATGGGAGTGGCCTTGGGACAAAAAGAAAGCAAGCACTACTGCCCCTCTCTCCTTTCTCTTTTCCTTCTCCCCCTCCTCTGCCCTTCATACAGAAAGATTTACAGCTTTGGTGGTGGCTTTTGCCCCCTGATAAGCCTGAGATCTGCCCTACAAAGAATGTAAAGAATGTGACCTTGTGCAAGAAGATGCTCCTGGAGTTGCCTGAAGGAGAAGCAGAGATGAAAGGGGAAAAGAAAGAGAAGGCTTCCCTAGTTCAAGAGAAAACCACATCAAAGTCCTCCACTCCCTCCCCTCTAACCAAAGGAAGGCGTTCCTGGGAATTCCCTGGCTATCCAGTGGTTAGGACTCTGTATTTTCACTGCAGAGAAAGGCATTATTTCAGCAAAGGACCAGGAGCAGGGGTTCAAGGACTTATTGGCCTGCCTGTGTCTCCTAAAGTCATGAGAGTTGCCTCATACAGCTGTGCAAGTTGTGCACTGTACAACTCCAGGGTACTATGTAAATGAAACCCTCTTGAGTTGGGTTAGTCACACTCACTTTTCCTTCAAAAAAGGAAAACCAAGTACTCCTGTGAAGATGACAAAAGTTGCTATATACAGAGAAAACTGACAGTATCACCTTGAAAAATATGTCTAACAGAAAGGGAGAGACAAAATTTGGTGTATATATAGCACTGTTTGTATTGGTGGGAAAATACATTTCTGCCTAGTTCTCATCCATGGATGGAGACAAGTAGAGAGAAAGGAGACAGAAAAACTCCCAGGTCTCAAAAAAAAAAAAAAAAAATCCCAAGTCTCTGCTAGAGTTTTTGGATTATGAAAAAGAGAGATTCCCCACCCCCACCCCCAACCACTGGGTAGCCTTTAGTTTTGCAAAGACAAGGATCTGTCTTAAGCTACGCAAATATAGAATTTAGAGGCAGCTCTGGAGAGGGAAGTCAAGGGATTACAAGGCAGAGGGAGGGGAGGGAGAACATGCTGGGAACCAAGGCAGAAGGTGGGACCTTCCTTTTGTTGTTTAGTCGCTTAGTCTGTCCAACTCTTTGCAACCCCATGGACTACAGCATGGACCAGGTTAACCTGTCCTTCACCGTCTCCTGGAGTTTGCTCATTCAGTTCAGTTTAGTTCAGTAGCTCAGTCATGTCCGACTCCGTGACCCCACGAACCGCAGCATGCCAGGCCTTCCTGTCCCTCACCAACTCCCGGAGTTTACCCAAACTCATGCCCATTGAGTTGGTAATGCCATTCAACCCTCTCATCCTCTGTCATCCTCTTCTCCTCCTGCCCTCAATCTTTCCCAGCATCAAGGTCTTTTCAAATGAGTCAGCTCTTCGCATGAGGTGGCCAAAGTATTGGAATTTCAGCTTCAACATCAGTCCTTCCAATGAACCCCCAGGACTGATCTCCTTTAGGATGGACTGGTTGGATCTCCTTGCAGTCCAAGGGACTCTTCCAGAGTCTTCTCCGACACCACAGTTCAAAAGCATTAATTCTTCGGTGCTCAGCTTTCTTTATAGTCCAACTCTCACATCCCTACATGACTACTGGGAAAACCATAGCCTTGACTAGATGGACCTTTGTTGGCAAAGTAATGTCTCTGCTTTTTAATATGCTATCTAGGTTGGTCATAACTTTCCTTCCAAGGAATAAGCGTCTTTTAGTTTCATGGCTGCAATCACCATCTGGAGTGATTTTGGAGCCCCCTCTCAAAAAAGTCTGCCACTGTTTCCACTGTTTCCCCATCTATTTGCCATGAAGTGATAGGAGCTGATGCCATGATGTTAGTTTTCTGAATACTCATGTCCATTGAGTCGGTGATGCCATCCGACCATCTCATACTCCCTCATCCTCTTCTCCTCCCGCCTTCAATCTTTCCCAGCATCAGGGTCTTTTCCAACGAGTCAGCTCTTCACATCAGATAGCCAAAAGATTGGAGCTTCAGCTTCAGCATCAGTCCTTCCAATGAATATTCAGGACTGATTTCCTTTAGGATTGACTGGTTTGATCTCCTTGCAGTCCAAGGGACTCTCAAGAGTCTTCTCCAGCACCACAGTTGGAGCCTGCCTAGAGAGGTCAGTGAGATATTCCCTGGGCCCACAACATGCTTTGGGGCTTTTTCGACTCATTCATCAGCTTTGCTTTGATGTAAATCCCTCTGATCACCCCATCCTTTAGGAGAGCTGCTCACACAGATACCTCTGCAGGGAGAAATCACGGAGAAGGTGTTTGGAGTTTCCTGACAGTCCAATGGTTAGAGCTCTGTGCCTCCAACGCAGAGGAACTAGGATCCTGCATGCCGTGTGGCATGGCCAATAAAAAGAGAGAGAGAGAGAGTGCCATCTTCCTTGTCTCCATCCTCATGGAGCTGAGAAAAATTGAGAAAACTGAAGGAGGTGAGATGCAAGTGAGCCTGTCTTCTCTTCTGCTTTCCTCCTCCTGCCCACTCCTTTCTGGCCCCACTAACCTTTCTCTTCCTCCCTGCTTTGACTTGCTGTTCCCTCTATCCAGATGTCCACAGTCATTCCCTCAGAGACCTCCTTCCCTGGTCTCTGCTCCCACATTGCTTCATCAAGGAGACCTTCTCTCACTCGCCCATTTGACACTGCAGACTGCCTACCGCACTCTCCCCCTCCCCATTCTCTGCTTTGTTTTCCTTGTACCCACCTCCTTCTAATTTTACAGATTTGATTCAATCGTTGTCCTCTTTCCTAACATGTGTAAGCTCCATAGGAGCAAGAGTTTTGATCTTTTTACTCCTGTTATATCACAAGCACCTGGCAGAATGCCTGGCACATAGGCCTGATGTGAATGTTAGTTGAATGACGAGATGACTGAAAGGAGAGTCCAGTGGAGGCACTTGTTCAGAGTCAGACTTAGCTTCCTGTAATTGGCAGGTGTCTCCTGGCGAGCACCGCCCTTCCCACAGGAGGTGAGCTGGGGTGCACAGATGTTTTTGGTTACCTCTCAAAAGGATAGGTCTGTGGCTGTATCTGGACCGGGTTGATGACATCACTCTCCCATGTGCTTCTGCTTGCTAGAGGAAGGCATGTGGTTACAGTTGTAAAGCTGGTAATTGCATCTATCCGATTGCTTATCTTATCTGTCGGCTCTTTGGTGTCAGCTTCTCAGGGCGCGGTTCCTACTGACAAGAATGGACAAATTATTGTGGCGCTTTCATTTTTCTGTAACTTAATTTGTGGGGTGGCGTCTCAAATTTCAGTCGTGTCCGACTCTTTGCAACCCCATGAACTACAGCGTGCCAGGCTTCCCTGTCTATCACCGACTCCCAGAGCTTGCTCAAACTCATATCCATTGAGTTAGTGATGCCATCCAGCCATCTCATCCTCTGTCGTCCCCTTCTCCTCCTGCCCTCAATCTTTCCCAGCATCAGGGTCTTTTCAAATGAGTCAGTTCTTTCCATCAGGTGGCCAAAGTTTTGGACTTTCAGCTTCAGCATCAGTCCTACCAATGAATATTCAGTACTGATTTCCTTTAGGACTGACTGATTTGATTTCCTTGCAGTCCAAGGGACTCTCCAGCACCACAGTTCAAAATCATCAGTTCTTCAGCGCTCAGCTTTCTTTATGGTCCAACTCTCACATCCATACATGACTACTGAAAACACTATAGCTTTGACTAGATGGACCTTTGTTGGCAAAGTGATGTCTCTGCTTTTTAGTATGCTGTCTAGGTTGGTCATAGATTTTCTTCTAAGGAGCAAGCGTCTTTTGACTTCATGACTAAAATCACCATCTGCGTGATTTTGGAGCCCCCAAAATAAATCTCTCCTGTTTCCATTGTTTCTCCATCTACTTGCCATGGAGTGATGGGACTGGATGCCATGATCTTATTTTTTTTTTAATTCCGAAATTTCAGCCATTTATTTTTGTTTCATCTTTTAATTCCTGTGGGGTTCATCAACTCTTTATCAGTAACGTTCTAACTGACAAAGGCCAATTCACATTAACGATAGTTATATACAACATATCAAGGGAGTACACAGGAAAATCAGAACACAAGACCATCAGCTAAACAGAGTTCAAATTTGCTCTTATGAAGACATACAAGAAAACAAAAACACTGAAGCATAAACAAAAAACAGAGTAATTCATTCCAGAAGGAAAGATACAATAAAGATCTTAATTTACAATATGTATAATTATATAATTTATTAAAATTAACACAATTCATGTACACAATATCAACATGGTAGTCATTAAGTTTGTTAAGCACTTCAACTACTGAAATGTTAAAACACAATAAAAATTATATTAACCAACTTCTCCATCAAGAGATCTAACCTAGCTCACTAGTTCAGGCTGAACATTCACTCTCCAAAGTACTTCTTCAGGCGTGCAAAAAACAGGGCTAACAGGTTTAATCTGTTCTCCCAAAAGTGACAATCCAGCAGTTCCAAACAGAGTATGAAAAGGATCTACTTTATCTCCTGGCCTATCTGCAAATCCTCCTGACTCCTCATCCTGACATGCAAGGATGAAACTGCGGAGTTTTTCTCTATCAATCCAATGAAGCCTTCCAATCATCTTTAGGAAAGCCAACACCTACCATGAATAGCATACGTCTGGTCACTTCTCTGGCCTTTCATTGAGTCCCCCTGACAGAAGCTGTTGTTCACAAAACCACCGAGTAAATCAGAATTTACTTGGTGCAACTGACTAGTAATAGCCAAGAATCCTGCCCAGCATTGGATTCAGAACCTGGCCTGCAACCAGATCCACCATCCAAGTTCATACATGATAAAACACATCTGATTGCCTTTTCCGCGTAACAGCATCCAACTTCCCCAGTAGAGCCAAAGTTGCCATCGCACAAGAAGAGAATCTTGTATTAGTTCTCCCCCAAGTATCTCCAGCAAAAGAACCATCTTCTTTCTGTAGATTCTGAACATTTTCCACAACTTTATTTATGTCAGTAACATTAATACTCTCATAGACAGTAAGTATTGGAAGCGCACTACGAGTGTACAAAAGCTGAGATCATGTCCAATACTAGCACTTACTCCACCACACTCGTGTTGACAAGACTTAACATATGTCAGAACTGCTTCTCTATTCATGCAATATAGTTGTCCCATGAGATCCATTACGGTCAGACCCCAATAGATGCCATTCATTCTCAAATACTAAGACATACTCAGACTATATTCATAGTCATCTTTCTTTGAGCCATAGGATACAATATAATTTCCTTGCTTCTCCAGTAAACAGGGTATCAGCTGCATCTGACTTAATAATAACATCCTTCTGCAGCATACCCCTATCCACTCTCCTACTGACACATCTAGACAGCAATACAAAACACATCCACACTCGCCATAACCCTGATCTTGGTTTTTTTTAATGTTGAGTTTTAAGCCAGCTTTTTCACTCTCCTCTTTCACTTTCATCAAGAGGCTCTTTAGTTCTTCTTCACTTTCTGCCACAAGGGTGGTGTCATCTGCGTATCTGAGGTTATTGATATTTTCCCTGGCAATCTTGATTCCAGCTTGTGCTTCATCCAGCCCAGCATTTCGCATGATGTGCAAGATAGTCATATGTTATGTGATATCTTGTTCTTTGGGAACTTTTGTCCCAGGTGATGAATCTAAACCCCTCAGTAGGTAGTCTGACTCCGAATTAAACCTTTTATGACCTTTAAACCCTGCACGCCCCATTCCTCCTACCTACAAGGCTCCTCCCTTGGGGGAAAACAGCCTGCGGAGTTCTGTAATTGCAGCTTTTAACGCTTACTCCCTTTCTTCTGGAGGCAGCATTCTGATTATCAGGGAAATCGTCGCTCCCTAGTCTCTATCCTTGAGGTCAGATGTGGTTCGTGCTTCTGTCTTGAGGGGGAGCGGGCACATGACCCAGGTCCAGTAGGCGTATATCAGAATACGCTCCGCTCCCTAGCTACACCCGTTGGGTCAGGGAGAGAACCTCGTTCAAGCTGGTCCACTGAGAATCAGCTCTGAGACTTTTTAAATTTTATTTATTCATTTTCGGCTGTGCTGGGTCTTCGTCGCTGCACGGACTTTTCTATAGTTGCAGCACGTGGGCTCAGTAGCTGTGGTGCATGGGCTTAGTTGCTTTGCCGCATCTGCGATCCTCCTAGATCGGGGACTGAACCCATGCCTCCTGCATTGGCAGGCGGGTTCTTTACTACTGAGCCACGTGGGAAGCCCCTCTGAGACTTCCAAATCACTGAGAAAGAGAAACTTTCTGCTTCCGAGGCTGAATTACCGAAGCTTGGGGCTGCCGAAGGCTACCCAAGGGGAGACTGGGCCTGATAATGAAGCCGCCAGACAGGTTCCTGAGAGTGAGCACCTGGAAACCGACCTACCCTGGAACTGTTAGGTTGCTAACACTAACAGATGTCCTTTTCTGCTCAAGCCACTTTGCATTTGGTCTGTCATTTGCAGGGGAGTTCATGGACTACCCTTTGACATAGATGACCTCCAATGTCATCTTCTCTGTGAAGTGTCTGCAACCCTCACCCCCACCTGAGTCAGTTTCTCACCAGTGTGCCCGTGATGCCTGTACTTCCCAACTGGGCTGTGTTTCATCTGCCAGCCCTGCCTGCTGGGTCAAGGGTCACATGGCAGGTGCTATGTGATACTTCCCCCTCCCCTGCCCCCTGGAAGGACCAGGTTGAGTGGCCCTTACGTGGACGGTCAGTGAAAGAGCAAGGCCATGTTGCAGCTACTGACCACTCCTGCCCTTTTCCCCGGGAAGGGAGCCCAGCCTCCTTCTGGGGACAAGGCAAAAATCATAATACAAGACCCCTGAAAGGATCATTAGAGATTTTAGAAAGGTCATGTACACACTGCTCTATTCAGAATGGATAACCAAGAAAGAATAAGAAAAACAAAAACAAAGATAAATAAATAAAATGAATAACCAACAAGGACCTACACAGTATACAGAACTCTGGAACTCTGCTGTGTTATGTGGCAGCCTGGATGGGAGGAAGGTTTAGGGGAGAATGGACACATGTATATACATGGCTGAGACCCTTCAGATGCTATTCACCTGAAACTACCACAACGTTGTTAATTGGCTATTCCCCAATACAAAATGAAAAGTTTTGGGGGAAAAAAGAGTAATACAAGACCCTGGTTGCCTTCTAGGGGGTCCTTGGCCACATCAAGTGGCCTGTGGGAGCTTAGTTCCCTGACCAGGGATTGAACCCATGCCCCCTGCAGTGGAAGGGAAGTCCTTACCACTGGACCACCAGGGAAGTCCTTCCCTTTACTAACATTCACAAGGAGACGGACATTGGCAAACACATATTGCTTTATTTAGTGTTTCTCTGGATTGCAGAAGTGTCAGCAGTGGGCTGAGACCCGCAGGAGGGCAGAGGCAGCTGGGCAGCCCCCTGGCCCTCTGGGGAGGTTGGGGTGGGGGTGGGGGAGAAGCAGCAGAAAGAGGTGATGCCCCTGCAGCTCCTCCCAAGGCCAGCCCCTTCCCCAGGCTCCCAGGATAGGGAGGGGAGTCAGGAGTCAGTGAAGGCCCTGTGTCTCTAAACTGGGGCCAGAGGATACGGGTAGGTTTGTCATCCTAAGGCATGGACTCAGGCGGGAGTGCTCCTCCCACCTGCTGGCCCCCAAGGCTGACTGCTGGTTCAGGAAGCCACGTGCACCCTTAAGACATGAGCCTGTTTCACGGGGCCCCCAGTCCCTGGGAGAGGCAGTGAGGTGTGCTGAGGACAGTCTGGTTTTGCCCCAACCTGCTGGATCACCTTGGGCAAGTCCCTTCCCCTCTCTGGGCCTCATCTCTTGATGCTTCACACCAAAAGACTCGACTAGGTGATCTCTCAGTCGCCCAAATCCTCCGCTCTCAGAGTCCCGCCTTTACTCCAGGATGTCCTCAGGCTGGGCTGATACTAGAAGGGCATTTTTAAGGCTGGACAGAGAGGCAGGCAAGGGTGATTTTAGCCCCCAGGGGGAGGTCGGAGTGGGCTACAGGTGGACAGGCAAACCGACAGACAAGGTACCAAGGGAACGGGGAGGAGAGGGGGGCCTGGGCAGGGAAGAGGGCACCAGGGCCCAGATCGCCCACCCTCTCAGCGACATTCCCTGCCCTGCTGAGTCAGGGAAAACACATCCAGTGTGTCTCGGCAGTGGTGGGGTGGGGGGGCGGGGTGGGCAGGTGGGTGGGAAGATGGCTTTTTTAAAAAATAGTTTCCTATAAAGCATCAAAAAATCTCAGAGAAAAACCTCAGCAAAAGTTCCCTTCTCTCAAATATTTGGCACTGGCAGTGGGGCTGGCATGGCTGCCTCTGGCCCCGGCTTTTCCTATTGCTGTGGCCCGGCCTGGCCCACTCCTGGGGCAGCTTCCTGCGCCCCTGCCGCCCCCTCGAGAGAGGGTGGAAGAGACAGGGAGTTTGTCGGTGGGCTTTGAGGTGTCCCTGGGTCCCTGTCTGGAAGCTCCCCGGCTTTTCCTATTGCTGTGGCCCGGCATGGCTCACTCCTGGGGCAGCTTCCTGCACCCCTGCCGCCCCCTCGAGAGAGGGTGGAAGAGACAGGGAGTTTGTCGGTGGGCTTTGAGGTGTCCCTAGGTCCCTGTCTGGAAGCTCGAGTCTTTGGTAGCTGGGAAGGGAGGAGGGGATGAGCAAAGCACTGGGAGGTGGGAGGGGTCCAGTGGGCGCCTTCATCACCGGGAGTTCAGCCGGGGGGCCACCTGTGGGGACCAGGGGAGAAGCCCAGTGGTGAGCAGGAGGAAGCAGAGGTGCTCCAGGCTCTTGTCTTGGTGAGTTAGATACCTGGTAGCACATGGAGGGAGGGCAGGGGGAAGGTCCGGAGGCCTCGGTGCTGGAGACTCGGATCTTAGATCGTATTCCCACAGGGCTCTCTGCCCCGACAAGAGTGGGCCTCTCTTCCCAAGTAGCATATCCCCTGCCACCTCCCCATGCTGCCCTCTTTATGACCCTCTGCACTGGTCTCTGGTCCTCAATAGGTAATGGGATGAAGGGTGCCCTCTGGATCGAGACCCACGGTGAGGAGCCCAGGCTCTGTCCAAGATGGCCAAGGGAGGAAGGCCTGGCCCCCAGAGGCTCTGCCCTGGGCCCACACTCACCACAGCCAGGTGCCCGTTCTTGGCCTTGGTGATGAGCAGCTCCGAGCCGGGTGTGAAGTCAATGATGCCATCCCTGCCGGGCCCCCCTGCAAACGTGATGCTGGAGAGAAGCGGGTGTGTGAGGCCTGTCCCCTATGCACGCACAGCCCGCTCGGCAGCCCTCCCTGCCTCACCTGCCCTGGTTGATGTTGATGTTGTTCACTCGGTCAGCGCTGAGGGCTGTCTTGGTCAAGGTCTCAATCACGTGGTCACTCTGCAGCACCACGTCCCCCTGGGAGCCCACACAGAGACAGGGGTCAGGCTCTGCCCAGCGCTTAGAGGACCCGTCCCCTCCCTGCCTCCGCAGTCCCCGAGGGGCACCTTCTGCTTATTGTCCTCACGCTGCACGTGGAGCACAAAGAGGCTGTCACTCAGGCTGCTGACGGAGATTCCTGGGGGGAAGGGCAGAGGTCAGGGATCAAGGGGCAGAGCAGGGCCCTCTCTCTGGACCCAACCTGGGCTCAGGCTCACCAGTCAGGTTGGTGTACTCGATCCTCTGCTTGACCTTGGCGTCCTCCACGATGACCACGGCGTTGGGCGTCAGCAGCAGCTGCCGGGAGCGTGGCTTGTAGCCCTTGCGGTCGTACTTCACGACGGGCACAGCGTACTGGGGACAGAGGATGGGTGAGGGGCCTCCTCACCCCCTGCCCAGGCCCCAACCCCTGCCCACGCAGCCCTCGGGCAGCTGAGCTGTGAGGGTCTCACCTGGATGGGCTCCGAGCCCAGGGCCTGCAGCACTCTGGGGTTGATCTCATCTGTACCTGCAACCCAGACAGGGGAGCGAAGGGGGAGTGAGCGGAGGAGAGAGAGGCCCAGGCCGCTGATGGAGGGTATGTGCACTGGAGGGGTGGGGGCTCACCAAGCCGAGTGCTGATGAAGAGTCTGGGGACACTCTGGGGGTAATTGTCCTTCTTGCCCTTGAAGATCTCACTCGCCACAGCCTTTTGCTGCAGCTGAGGAGACAAACAGCAGAGAGGGCAGGGGATGGCAGAGAGGTGGGGCTGTCACAGCAGAGCAGGAGCCTGCTGAGACAGGAGCTGAGACCGCCTCCCTCACCCTCTCTCTGGCCCCAGCAGCAGAAGGCTAAGCCCTGCCACCAACACTCCCCTTCAGCCCCTTCTCTCTCATACCCCCATCCCCATCAACTGAGGCAGAGGTCTCTCCAGAGGGTCATGACACGGCTGTCAGGGTCCAGGCCCCACTCCAGGGGTAATTCCCATCATCACAGGAGCCCCTGTGATTCAGCTCTGGCCTGAGATCTTAAAGCTGGCTCTTACTAATACTCGAAACTACCACCGGGCTTCCCTGGTGGTCCAGTGATTAAGACTGCACCTTGCAATTCAGGGGACATCGATTTAATCCCTGATCCAGAAGATCCTACATGCCTTGGAGCAACTAAGCCTGTGGTGTGCCACAACTGTTGAGTCTGTGCTCTAGAGCGCAGGAACCACAACTACTAAGCCCTAGAGCCTGTGCTCTGCAACAAGAGAAGCCACTACGATGAGAAGCCTGTGTATACCGCAACTGGAGAGTAGCCCCCACTCGTAGAGAAAATCCTGAGCACAGCAACGATGACCCAGCATAGCCAAAAATAAATAAAATTATGCAAAAAAAAAAATCCCAATTACTGCAGGTTAACTCTGCTGGGTGGGTCCTTCATCATTATCTAATACTGAGTTGGCAAATACAAGGCCCATCAGTCACCAATGTCTCGGTCTGGAACTATTCCATCAGACCGATGCTGCAGTCTTTTCAACACAGGACTCTGGGCAGCCTCAGCCAGTCCAGTGCAGCTGCTCTAGAAGATAAACGCTATTTGCCTTGCAAAATCTACTCCAGTCCTGGCTTCATACATGAGGCCAGACAGGGGCCTGGATCCATCCAAGGTTGCACAGTAAGTCGGGGCAAAGGTCCTCTAGGCCAGCTCTCTTCCAGTGCCATCCCCCCAACCCCCCGGATCCCCTGGTACCTGCCTCCCATTCCCATACCTGCTGCTTCCATTCGGGGCTGATGCTCCGGCAGTATTTCCACACCATGTTTTTCCGGCACAGTTCCCGCAGCAGCTCTGATGCCTGTGGGTGAAAGGGAGGTCAGGGCACCCAGGCAATCTGGCTCCCTTCCCTCTGCAGACAACAGGCACGTGCCCACCGTCGGGCCTTGGCCTAAGTGACACCCTCTCAACCTGGACCACCCTTCCATTCCTGAATTGTTTCTTTGCAAAGAACTCGTTCTCTGTGGCCCAGCCCCAGGTCCCTTCCCTTCCCTGATGGTTCCTCAGGTCACATGGTTATTAGGGCCCTCCGCTGGGTGAGTTGGTGGTCCCCCATTCAGCAGAGAGAGCCCACAGACCTCATGCAGGGCAGGTGGGGGCGTGGGCCAAGAAGTGTCCAGAATATTCCGGGGCAGCTGCCGCCGCAGGTTCAACAAAAAAGAAGTGCGCACATGGTCCAGGAAGAAGGCATTCTCAGGGCAACGGGGCGCGTGGCGCAGGATGAAACCCTGGATGAGCCTGGGGGTGGGGAGGCCAACATGGGTGGAGATGAGAAGCCTGGTTGCGGACCGGCCCCCACACCCTGCTCTGCACCTCCTGAGTGGGGCCCAGTGCTCACCGCCGGATGGTCTGTGCCGCCCACTTCCGCTTGGCCGCCTTCCTCCGGCCCAGCGTTCCTCGCCACCACGACTGGATGCAGATGGCTGTGGAGACCACAGATGGCTGACTTCTATCTCCTCCCATGGTGGCCCACCCTAGCCCCAGCCCTCACTGTCCTGAAGACCTCTGGGCGCTCGAACCTGATCGCTTCACCCGGAGGAATTTCTGCCGGCAGTGAAAGCCCCTCCAGGCGGCCTGGATCTTCGTAGCTGTGGTTGGGAAAGAAAGTCACTTGGCCAGAGCACAAGGGACCCAGCTGGGGGCCTGGCCCTGTTAAGAGCTCACTGAGTAAGGGGAATGGTTGAATCAGTGCGAGGATAAATAAGTGAAGGAGAGTACAGGAAAGGGCAAGGGTTGGTCTAGTGGTTAAGACTTCGCCTAGCAATGCTGGGAACAGAGGTTCAATCCTTGGTTGGGGAACTAAGATCCCACAGACCGTAGGGCAACTAAGTTTGAGCTGTGCAACCAAAGAAGCCTACGCACTGCAACCAAGACCCAGAACAGCCAAAAGAAAAAATAGAAAGAGCAAAGGAGGGAGCAAAGCAATGTGGGAACATGCTGAGCGTGTATCCGGGAGCAGACGAGGTAGGCAGCCCAATATGGACACAGCGGACATCCTGGAGAAGGAGCCCGAATGCAGCGATTTCTCTCCCGCTTCTCCATTGGACAGGGTGGGTAGGGCCCCTCTCTCACCCAGGCTCTGTCGCCGGACCTCCAAGGCGTCCTCTGTGGCAAACAGGGTCTTGGGGAAGCGGATGAAGATCTTGGTCCTGGGAGGGCAGCAGTGATCGGCCCCTGGTTGCCACCCCTGTACCCCTCAAACCCCAGGCATGGGCGCCACTTACCTGCCCATCTTGTACTCTTCCGGCTTGTAGCCCAGGTGCCTGACCAGCACGGTCACCCCATCCTGGGGCCGTCCTGTCCACGTGGGCCATGTCTCTGGGCACAGTGACTTGTACCTGGTGACAGGAGGAGCAGAACTGCACCCAGCGCCCCCCTCCACCAGCGCTCTTCTTTGGGAGCCCAGACCAGCTTTCCTGGTCCCACAGACTCTCAGGTCACAGAAAGTCAGGGAGTAGCTCTGTTACTATCCCTGCTTTAAAGATGAGAAAATTGAGGTTTCTCATCTGAGATTCAACCAGTCAATCCTAAAGGAAATCAGTCCTGAATATTCATTGGAAGGACTGATGCTGAAGCTGAAGCTCCAATACTTGGGCCACCTGATGCAAAGAACTGACTCATTGGAAAAGACCTTGATGCTGGGAAAGACTGAAGGCAGGAGGAGACCGGGATAACAGAGGATGAGATGGTTGGATGGTATCACCAACTCGAGGGACATGAATTTGAGCAAGCTCCAGGAGTTGGTGATGGACAGGGAGGCCTGGCGTGCAGTAGTCCATGGGGTTGTAAAGAGTCAGACACAAATGAGTCAAGGAACTGAACATCTGCCTAAGGTCACAAGCCTAGAAAGACCCGCCTGGTGACTCCTCAGACCCCTGACTCGGGATAACCACAAAGTCGATTTCTGAGCTGACTGCAAACTCTGTCCCCTTCCTAAGCTTTTACTCTCTCCATTGGTGATAGGTATGTGAATGCATGCCTCACTGGACCCCTGACCAGCTGCTCTGTAAGGGCAGGGCCCGGGCATGGGGAGGGCTGGTCTTTGCCTGTCAAGCTTAACATTAGGCTTGCCGCCTGGAGGAGCCCCTGGCGTGGATGCCAACACAGCTTAGGGCTGTCCTCCCACCAAGGATCTCCAAGGCTCCCACTCTCCCACCCCTTCCCCCTGGTGCTGAGCCAGGCCTGTCCCCACCTCTGCAGGAAAGCCTCGTATTTGCGGCGGTAGGCAAAACCGGCTCTGCGCACGCGCAGGTTCTCCATCAGCCCCAGGTACTTCACCTGGTGCCGGATCAGCACCTCATCAAAGCGGCCTTGGGGGAGAGATCACTGGGTGGTCAGCGGGCTTTGGCTGGCCTCTGCAGGGGAGGCCCAGCCCCCACCAGCCTATGGGGCAGAGGGCCTACCAGGCTGCTTGGAGTCATTCGGCTTGATGCAGCGGACATAGGCAGGCTCCTTGGACTTCAAGATCTCCACCAGCTCCAGGAGGCTCATCTTGAATTGGGTGGCCACCTGGTCAGCCAAGATGAACAGCAAGAAGGTTGGTGGCAGCTGGGCTGAGGCCACTGACCCCTACAAATGCCCCTCCCTGTGGCAGAACCCTGCAGAGACCCCTCCCTGGGGCAAAACACCACCAGTTCCCACAACTACCCTGCCCTTCATGGACTCTTTTTTTTTTTTTTTTAATTACAACACTTTATTGCAGCATCTGCAAAGGTCAGATTTCTGAAACCGATGAAGATGGGGGCAACATTTCCATGTGAAATGTTACAAGTTTTCTGTCTTTGGCGTAGGGGGTAGCAGGATGGGTCTTCGGGAAATAACCCTTCAGCTGAGAATGAAAGGACAAGTAGGAGACAGCCAGAAGGAAGAGAGGCAGGAACGGCATTCAGGCAGAGCAACAGAGTGAGCGAAGGCTTGGTGTACACAAGGAGTTACAAGCCATGTAAGGATCTAGGAGACGAGTGAAAAAGAGCATTACAGAGGCAGGATCGTGGTAGGACTTGGGAGCCACATTAGGGAGACTGAACTATATCCTGAAGGAAATAGAGAGCCGAAGAGGAATCTGGAGGGAGAGAGGGACAGGAACAGATCTGCCTTTTGGAGTATCTCTACAGCACATAGGTGGCGGGTGATTGGTAAGAACAGGTGGGAAGACAGAAGACCAGGGAGGAGGCTGACTGGCTCAGAGGACTAGAACTGGAGTAAGGGTTAAGGGGAGAGGCTGAAAGGAAGGGGTTTTCAGGCAGCAGAAACCGGCAAGATCCAGTGGTTGTTAGGATGAGGGCAATGGGGGAGGCTGAGGAATCAGGGATGTGGCCCAGGCTTCTGTCCTTCAGGACTGGGTGGAGGGTGGTCCCTGCCCTGAGTCAGGGAAGCAGAAGATGCAGGCCTGGGACACTGGACGTTTAGGGTGCATCATAGACTAGAGGCATCTGGAGTAGCTGTGGGTCCCTTGGAGGAGGTCAACAGAATCTCTGGTTTGCTGGAGAGGCCTGGACAGGAGTGGGTGTGTCCTCAGGAGGGTGGGGCTGAGAACAATCAGGGAAGGGGCGGGGTTGGGGAACAGAGGACAGGGTCCCAGGGAGTCAGACTCTGGGCAACACTCTGCCTCCACGGCCTCCCTGCCAGCATGTCTTGGCCCGCAGCTCCCAGGCTTCCACCTCTCCCTGACCTTGCTCATCCTGGGACTGCCCTGACCCTCCCCCTGCCAAGCCTGGCAGCCACACCTCTGTGCACAGCTCACTGCATGGTGCATTCCCCTCGTCTGGCACCACTGGCCAGATCTGCCTTCCTCCCATCGCTCTCCTTGAAAATGGCACTTTGTTGTCCACTTCCTGGTCTTTTTTGGACTGTATTCCTGTGTGGGGCTCTGCAGGGCCCTCCCATGTGTCTGACAAGCACCTACTCATTCCCAAGTTACCTCAGATGCTTCCTTCTCCAGGAAGCTCTCCCTGACTCCCCTCCCCTTACTTCCGCAGGCAATTTGCTGCTCCCTGTTGTAAGTTTCCATAGCACCCCACGCACATTTCTAGGACAGCATGTGTTCATTTTTGTATCCTAAGCGCCCAGTAATGTCCACTACAAGTGTCTGCTGCAGGGGAGTGAATGCATACAAGCGCCCACACAGACACAGGTGTACATACGTGCATGCACATTTAGAGACGCTGCACACCCAGACACCCATCAAAGCAGGCACAGATGCACCCACGGGCAGCCTCCTAGACACACACAGATGTGCACCCAGGCACCAGCAAACACACAAACTCACACACACACTGCCAACTCCCAGCTCAAGCAGGCACTGGGCCCGCTCACGTGTGCACACACACACCCCCTGGGGTCCCACCGCCTTCACACCGTCTCTGGCCGCTTCTTGTCGCTGAGCTCACTCCGGTCGAAGCACTGGCTCAGGATGGGATTCTCCGAGCTGCACATGGTCTGTGAGGGCAGGGCAGGGGTCACGGTGGAAGCACAGGGACAGGCTGGTCAGCTTCCTGGGGCAGAGATCATTCAAAGCCCAGACTCCTAGCCCTCCCCCTGGAGGTCCTCCTCACCTCCTTCAGGTTCCGGAAGAGAAGATCGTTGTTTTTATCCAGAAACCCTGAGGGGAGAGAGCAGACATGAGGGGACGCAAAGCCCCTCTCCTGGCCCACCCAGGGGGACACAGCCCCAGGGTCCTCACCGGTCACGTTGTAGGTCACCTCCCCGGCATAGTGCAGGAGGCGGAACTCCCCGCGGTCCAGAGATTTCCTGGTCCGCTGGTCAGCCAGCTTGTGCCTGGGCAACAGGGAGAGGAAACTGCCAACGGCTGGCCTGAGCCATGCCCCTGTCTGCAGAAGAGACTTCAAGAGAGGAACCAGGCATCCAGTAGGAAACTAGCAGGGCGGGGCCTCCTCCCACACAGAGGCCACCGCAGAGGCTCAGAGAGGTAGATGGTCTTGTCCAAGGTCACACAGCGCCAGGACCGGGACCTCAGCCTCCAGGCTGCCAGGGCTCGCAGGGTGGAGGGCTATTTGGTGTTGCCTTTGGCTGTTGCGTGGCTCTGCTCAGAGTGCTAAGTGCTGCCTGCTATATTTTAAGAATGGAATCAGCCCCCAAGAGACTACTTAGGCCTTAAGCATGTTTATACCCTTTAGCCCGTTTTCTAATTTTAAAGAAGAATTCCAAGCAACTAGCCAGAGAAACCAGGCAGAGATTTAAGGCCCAGGTGTAGATATTCTGTTTTCCTATCAGAAACCCAGAGGCAGGACAGGGCCCCAAGAAGCCGGGTGAGAGCAGTGGTGTGTCTGTGTGGCGCCTCCGGAGGAAGTGTTTTGAGGAAAGTTTTCTGTTTGATGATACAGGAAGATACTCAGGATATAACATTATCCTGAGTCCTATATACAATAGGCTCTCAACAGCAAAAAAGAAAAAAAATATATAGAAAAAGGCAGGAAGAAAACGTCTCGAATTATTAACAGTGGTGACCTCTGGGTGACAGGATTACAAGTGGCTTTTGCACCCGTTCCAACTTTTCTGTTCTTTCTACAAACAGAAAAAAAAGGTGTTTTTCTTCCTTTTTTTTCAGGCAAGGCTTTACTGGGACCCTTGTTGCAGCCTGTGGGGAATGAGAACAAACAGGTTCCTCGCTTGCTCATCCCAGAAAAAAAACTGCTCAGGAATTCCCTGGCGGTACAGTGGTTAGGACTCTGTGCTTTCACCACTGGGAGTCAGGTTCGATCCCTTGTCAGGGAACTAATCTGTGGCCCTGGGACTGAGGCCTAGCTCTGGACTTGACGTGAGATAACCTCAGGCAAAGGGCTGCACTTCTGTGAGCCTTAGTAAAACCTCCTCCGGGGGTTGCTTCTAGTTAGAGGAGGTGACAGGATCAAAATATGCAAGGCAGAGATGGGACTAAGAGGCTTGTTTCGTTTCTCCCCTCATCTCACTTTAGGGGATTCCTTAAATAAAAAGGAATTTCCAAGTAAGGAGGCTAAAAAAAAAAACCTTAGCAAGTTTCATTCTGGAGCTGGTTAAGGAGGAAATGGCATTCCTCGCTTCTTACTCGGGAGGCGCCAGGAGCCGAGGCTCTGTGTGCCTGGCCTTCACTGCCACCTCCCCAGGTCCCCTCCTTGTGGCTGGCACTTTATGGGTGAGGGGGTTCCCAGGCTTCCACAGGCTCTGGCCTAGGACAGCCCCCAGCCCCACTCACGTCAGGAAGTGTGGATGGTGCTTGACTGTGTCCTCTAGCTTCTCCAAGAAGGTCAGGTCCGTGGCCTCCCCAGGACGCAGACACTCCTCGTCCTGGGTGGGTGACGGCAGAGGGTGAGGGGTGCATGTGGGGGAGGGGCTAGAGAGCACAGGGACTCAGGGGCCCCCCCACAGGAGGCGCAGACACTCCCAGGGCTGGCCAGCACTCCCCCTCACCCTCCACACAGAGCTCTGTTCTGTCCCTCGGCAGGCTCCGAGGACTGCAGCCCTCTGTGGACAGGCTGGGAGAGCAAGGGGAAGGCGTGACATCATCCCGCCCAGCTCCCAGTCCGGGGCCCTGGAGGAGCAGATGGCTCACCAAAATGGAGATGATGCCTTTGAACTTCTCCTCCACCAGGTCACAGATAATCTTGTTGTTGAAATACTGGACCGGCTCCCACTGAAGGGCACAAGAGGAGGGAGGCATCACCGTGGGGTCATGGCACCTCCCCTGGGGATACCCAGGCCTGGATCTTGGCTACATGTGGGGCGGCCCATGGGTGGGTCTGCACTCACCGCAATGCCCTCGGCCTCGTACTCCTCTTGCTCCGACTTGAGGGTGAGCTCGATGAAGAGCTGCTGCAGCTTTTCATTGCAGTAATTGATGCAGAACTGCTCAAAGCTGTGAGGGAGACAGAGGGACCTCAGTAAGGCACCAGACCAGGAAAGGTGGGGAGGGGCAGAACAAGGCCCCAATGCTAGCCGAGGGAAGAAGCACAGAATGGGACCCAGGAATGAAGGGACCAGGACAGGGGAGACGATGGGAGGAGAGACAGGCAGAGTCAGGGGGACGCTGACCTGTTGTGCTGAAACACTTCAAAGCCGTAAATGTCCAGTAGCCCGAGGACCGTGGTGCTCCGCCAGCTGGGGCTCTCGGCATCCTAGGGCCAGCCGACCAAGGGTGTGGGTCCCCACATTCTCCAGCTCTCAGCCCCAGCCTCCCTGGACCGCCCTGTCTGCTCGGAGTAGCAGGGATCAAGCTCTCACCTTGGAGGCCAGCGACCTGTTGATCTTCGCAACCAGCCAGGTAAAGGTGCGACTGTACACAGCCTTGGCGAGGGCGTCCCGTGCATATGCAGCCTGTTCTAGGTTCAGCGGGCTCAGGAGCTGCGGGCGGACAGTGAGAAGGGAGATGAATGGAGTCCCTTCCCACCCCTGGCCCCTTCGACTTGGGAAACTGATCACTCTGCCCTCCCTGCCCCCAGTGAGCCTGGCGCTGGGCCAGGGCGGGGCTCCAAGGGAGGACACAGTGGCCCCACCAGAGGGAAACTGGTAGAGAAACAAGAGGTCTCATTCCTGGAGGTGAGTCCTCCTTCCAGCTTCACCCTCTTTCTGTGTGATCTTGGCCAGCTCCCTGTGCCTCTCTGAGCCACCTGCCTTACAAGCTGCCAATATTGTTGCTAAGAGGACGGGCTGAGCAGAGCAGGGCAATGGGGGATGATGGGAGTGGGGGCTGCCTTGAAACACCTGCCCCCCACACACCCCCTGGCCTCACCTCTTCGCCCTTGGCGATGATCTTCCTGTGCGTCAGGGCTTCCCGCAATGTTGAGCCTTCCACACCAAGGAGCTGCCAAGGGAGGGTTGGGTCTGGTGAGGGTGCAGCTCCCCTGCGCCAGCTACCCCGCCCTTGCCTTCTGCTCGCCTCCTCACCCTGATCAGGTACTTGAGCTGGTTCTCGCTGGTGACCTGGGCATTGCTCTCCTCATCGGCAGCAAAGTGGGTGTTGCCCAGATGCAGGACGCTGGCCACGATGCTTAGCAGGTCCTGGGTGGGGGTGAGGGGACAGGGAGGGGCAGGCGGAGGTTATGGGAGGGTCTGAGAGCCCCAGGAGGGCACAGGAGGATGGTCAGCAGGAGCTGGGAACAGTGAGGGCCAAGGCAAATGAGAGGAGAAGGAGGCTAGAGTAGAAGCAGGTTGTAAAGGTAGACCGGGATTTTCAGGGGTAACAGGAGGAAAGGGCAGGTCCCCGACAGAGGTCTCACCTCCACCTCGTCCTCGGTGAAGTCGATGACAGTCAGAGCCTTCCTGACCACCTTCCAATCACTCTTGTCATTGATGGAGGAGACTTTGGCGCACTGGCCCTGTGGTATGGGCAGAGGGGGGTTACAGCCCTGGCTGGGTGGGCTCCCTGAGGGGCACCTGGCCCGGCCCACCCACCTCCCTCCACTCACCTTCACCAGGTATAGGTAGCTCTGGGGGTTCCGTTCCAGGCCCAGCCTGCGCAGCGTCTCCTCCTCACCCCCTTCCAGCAGCTGGTAGAAGATGTGGAAGTTCCTCTCCCCGTGATTCTGGTGCACCACCCGAGACTTCTCCAGGAGGTAACTGAGGATGTGGCCACCCACGGGGGCACCCTGTGGGCCAGGCAGGATGCGGTGACTGCTCAGGGGGACTGGGGACACAGCCCATCTTCCCCTTCCCTCCCTGCCCTCCAGAGTATGAATTTCAGCTCTGGCTGCATGGGCTCAGGCATGTTGCCCCTCCTGGCCCCCATTTCTTCCTGTATGAAATGATGCTAAGCTGTTTCTTGGGCTTCCCAGGTGGCAAGAGTGGTAAGGAACCCTCCTGCCAATGCAAGAGACATGGGTTTGATCCCTGGGTAAGGAAGATCCCCTGGAGAAGAGCATGACAACTGGCTCTAGTATTCTTGACTGGAGAATTCTATGGAGTGAGGAGCCTGGCAGGCTACAGTCCACGGAACTGCAGAGAGTCGGACATGACTGAAGCGACTTAGCACGCACGTCCTTTCTACCTGGTGGCTCACACCTGGATGTTCCATAAGCATCTCAAACTCAACAGGCCTGAAACTCAAGTCCTGGTCTCCACTCCTCAAACCAGCTCCCTCTTCCCATTCTGCTCACCCTTCTAGGTGTTCAGACCAAGAAGTCTGCGGTCCTCCTGGGAGCCTCCCTGTCTCTCACACCTCAAGTTCAATCAGATAACCAATCCTGCAGCCCTAACCTTCAGAATATCCAGAATCCAGCCATGGCCACCAGACTGGGCCAGCCACCATCATCTGTCACCCAGATTTAATAATCATCAGCTTCCTAAATCGTTTCCTTGCTCGGCCTCAGTCTCTACCATTTATTCTCAACAAAGCAGACTGAGTGATCCCTTTAAGAGAAAACTGAGGTTATAACATACTTCTCTTTCAAACTTTTGGGACTTCCCTGGCGCTTCAGTGTACTTCCACTGCAGGGGACACAGGTTCAATACCTTGTTGGGAGACTAAGATCCCATATGCCGTGAGGCCTGGTCAAAAAATTAAAAAAAAAAAAAAATATATATATATATGGTTCAAACTTTCAGGAATTTTCCTGGTGGTCCAGTAGTTAAGACCCTGCACTTCCACTGCAGGGGACATGGGTTCAATCCCTGGCTGGGGAACTAAAATACTGCAGGCTGTGTGGGCATGACCACACAAACAAACAAAAAAAATCCGCCCAAGCTCTATGGCCGCCCTTCCACTCAAGAGTTTTAAAAAAGTTCTTACAAAAAAAAAAAAAAATTCTTACAAAGACCCAAAAAGACCCACACCATCGAGCCCCCTCTTCCACTCCTTGGCCTCTTGGTGTCCGCGGACACACGCAGCATCTTGTTCATCCGCACCTTTGCACTGGTGCTGCCCTCTGCCTGGACCCTCTCGGGTATATGCACAACTCATTCCTCTGTCTCCATCAAGGCTTTACCAAAGGCCCCCTTCTCTGTGCCCACTGTATCTGCCTTATTTCAAACAGCCAATGCCCCCTCCCCTTGGCTCCTTTTCTTTTTTGCTGTGACATGTGTTGGCTAATTTACATTTTTCTGTGGACTATCTCCTCACTAGTCGCTCAGTCATGTTCGCTGCCCTGCCACGCGCTGCCCCGTCCATGGGTACCTTGAAGTCAAACTGAACATCCATGTACTTCCCGAACCTGCTGGAGTTATCATTCCGGAGGGTCTTTGCGTTGCCAAAGGCCTAGGAAAGGGCCGGGGTGTGAGGGGTGCCTGGTGGCCTCTCCCTGCCCCTCCCGCCCCCGGGGGCGGCGTCCCCTCACCTCCAGCACCGGGTTGCTCTGCAGCAGCCGGTCCCGCACGGCACCGCCCCGCTCGGGGGCTGGGCAGGTCTCAGCATAGAACTGCAGCAGCCGCTTGGTGGCCTCCGTCTTGCCCGCCCCACTTTCCCCAGAGATCATCACCGCCTGGTCCCGGCGCTCCGTGCGCAGTGCCCGGTACACAGTGTCGGCCACCGCGAACCTGCGGCAGAGGCCCGTCAGGAGCTTAGGGGGCAGGGGGGCAGCAGGGGCTGGGAATCCCACAGGAAGGACTGGGGGTGGGCACTCCCACGTCTGCTGGGGTTCACCAGGGAGTGTACCCTTGAGGACAGGTAACCCCTCCACAATGTGGGTCCAAGGGAGAGCCTTCACAGTTGAGAATGAGAGTCATATTCTGATGGAAAATTGAGGGGATCACTCATGGGTGAGGAGATTGGAAATCATTCAGGTGAAGATTGAGGTCACTCATAGGTAGGGCAGGGAGGTCCTTCAGAGGTGCAGGTCAGAAGGTCACTAAGGTGGGAGGGCCATGTCCAGGTAGTGTTGGGAGAATAAGTCACAGGTGTGGGAATTCCCTGGTGGTTCCATGGTTAGGGCTCCACACTTCCATTGCAAGGGGCACAGGTTCAATTCCTGGTCAGGGAACTAAAATCCTGCAAGCCACACAGCAGGGCCAAGAAAATAGTCCTGGTGTGAGTTGGGGTGGAGGCTATGGGGACCCTGATGGGATAGACAGATAGATTCACCTTGGGTGAGGACTGGGTATTCCTCAGAGATGTGAATTGTGATTCATCCCAAGTGGGAAGTTGGGTGCAATCATCTCAGGTGGTGATGCTAGGGGATAGAGGGGAGTGTCACTCACAGGTGAGGTGGAACCTCATAGAAGCTGACGCCACGGTAACGCTCCATGTGCTGTCGGCTGTAGATCTGCAGGTCCCGGTAGGGATTGACAGAGACCAGCACAGGGCCAATGTAGGTCTGGGGGTCAGAGGAAGAGGCTCAGAAGTTTTTCCCAGAGGCTCTGAAGCTGCTCCACTCCCCCAACTCCGCTCCCTGCAGCCCTGCATCTGTGGCCCCAGCACCCCCTCTGCATTCCCACTGGGGCCTCACGTAGATCAGGTTCTCCCGGAAGCGCCGCCGCAGGTTCTCAATGAAGGCGGCCTCACTGGTGAAGTTCTCCAGCAGCACGAAGTCCTGTACCCCAACCCTGTCACGCGCGGTCAGTGCGCTCTCCATGGTAACCCGCACCCCGTCGCTGCCCAGGGCCTGCAGGCATGGGCCACGGAAGAGAGTCAGAGGTGGCAGGGTAAGGGAAGGCCTCTTCTCCTCTTTGCCACAGCCTGGAGGACTGAGGGCGTAAATGGGGCATGTGAACACAGGGAACATCTGGGAAACAGGTGTACAAGGCTGTGTAGAGAGGGCCCGGATGGCAGAAAGCTGGCACATGGGACACTGAGGACATGGGTCCCAGAAGAAAGACCATCTTGGGCACAAGGCACCTGAACACAGGCCACTGGAACACAGAGGCCCCAGAGGACATGGGGCAAAGGCCACTGAATCCAGGGAGAGGCTGGTTTTGTGTAGAGAAAGTTAGGGGTCGGGGAGGATGTCATGAGAATAAAAGAAAGAATGCTCTGTTGACCTTGGACAAAACCCCTCCTCTCTCTAGAAGGGGTCCCAAGGAGGAAGAGCTGAGGTAGACCAGGTGACCTCAAGTCCCCTAGCTCGAGGCCATGTGTGACAGGTGCTTTGTCGGACAAATCTCTCAGAGTGAATTCTATAAGCAGGATGGAGCTGTCTCCCCCTCTCACTCACCAAAATCTCCAGAGGGAGAGGGTCTAGGGACCCAGCAAGAGGCTGCCCCAGGAGAGAGATTTCCCCCAGGACAGGGGTGGGAGAAACCTCACATCCCAGCTGGGTGCACCACTCACCCCAGAAGGGGGCCCTCCCTCCCAGAGCGGAACCACACCCTCCCCGCCAGCTGCCAGGCTCCCCAGACACCCTCCTCCACTGGGAGTCCTGAGAAGTCTCAAGGGAGCAGGGGTTTTACCAGGGAAAACCCAGCTGGCAGCTGGAGCCCATCAGAGGGTGGGAAGACGCACAGGCTCAACAAGACCCTCAACCCTCACCACACTCATCAAAAGGGTCTGAGAGCTCTAGGAAATTGACACCAAGAGTGTCAAGGGTCAGGGAAGAAAGAGCAAGCTGGCTGCGGGGTAGGAGGGGGTGGAGATCCCCGAAGAAGACACCAGGTCTCCTCCAACTGCAGACCACCCAGATCTCAGGCGGGGGGCACCCCTATGGGTCTGGCCGTGGTCCTGCCTCTTCTAGGCCTGCCCCTCAGCGCCCTCCCCCCCTCCTCTAATTCTGTCCCTAAACTGCTGCCAAATCTGACCCAAGCCCCTGCCCCCTTGCCCTCTGGGTGGCGAGTCTGGGCGCTCTCAGCCTTCCCCGGGAATTATTGGCCCGGCCCGGGTCCGAGCGCCTCGCGGCCCTCCCAGTCTCGGCCTCCACTCTCCTGCAACTTTCCGGGACGTTTTTCCACCCGAAATTCCTGGGCCGCGCCCGCTTCCTGGCGGGGCCGAGGCGGCGCCGCGAGGCCGGCAGGGACGCCTGGTACCCCTCCCCCGGCCCTTCCCCGCACCCCCCGCTCACCGACGCCCGGTAGCGCATCCTGCCCGGTCGGCCCTGCGCCCGGCTCCGCGGCCCGTGCTCTCGGCCCTGGGCTCGGCGACGGCGGCGGCGGCGGCGTCACGAGGGAGGGGCCGGCCCGCCCCCCGTTCAGCCTCCGCTAGGCTCGGAGGCGTGGGACTCCCCGGGCGCCCCCGCTTCGCTCGGGGCTCGGACTCCGGGGTCCCTCTCGAGTTGGTAGGGGTCGGGCAGGCGCTAAGTCGGGGGGCGGGGGGAATCTCGCGGCGTGGGTGGGGACAGGGCGGGGGCGGGGCTCCCGGCAGGGCAGGGGCTCCTCCTGAGTCAGGTTTTCCAGGAGGGACGTCGTCGGTTCTCCCAGGGGTGGGGCCCGGAACCCGCGCGGCCGCCGCGTCTACACCGACCCGGAACTCACTTCCGGGTTTGTGTCTACACTGCGCACTAGGCCAGGCTGGGCACTAGGCAGAGAGGCCCGTGGGTCCCGGAGGAAGCAGAATTTCCCTCCCCCTCCTCACCCCAACCTCGAGTCCCGGGAAAGTTAAAAATAGAACGAAATGTCCAAATACGGCCGGCGTGCCCAGGCAGGCGGAGCCTCTGCGGGGACACTGTCCACCCCCCCCACCTCGTACACTCTCTGGAGGGTGGGTCCCACGTCTTTAAGTCCCAAGAAAATCTCTTGGGTTCACAGAACGCGCGCCCCAGGGAGGGAGACGGCCACAGGGCGCCTGTGCCCAGCGTCGTTTGTGCAGGGCCTCCACGGAGGGCCCAGCTTTCCATCTGGGAAATTCACGGCCCGACTTCCAGCATTCGGAGCGATACCCTTCCCCCCTACCCCGACATTCTGACTAGGGCCCGTGCCCAGGGGCTCCTCACGTCTCCTCTTCTGTTGGGTGGGGGGACTCCCTCTCTGTTCTCTCTAGATCCTTCCATACTTTCTGTCCCGGACACCCTCCAGCTACCCAAACCAGCCTCCAGCAGCCCCATCCTTGCTGAGCTCCAGGTGGGCGGTGGGCAGCAGCCTGCGGGACAACTCTAGCTCGGATACCAGCGCAGGTGGGAGTGTAATGGCTGTGCTTAATCACTTAGTCATGTTGGATTCTTTGCGACTCCATGGACTGTAGCCCTCCAGGCTCCTCTGTCTATGGGGATTCTCCAGACAAAAGTGCTGTTGCCATGTCCGCCTACAGGGGATCTTCCCAACCCAGTGATCCAACCCACCTCTCTGGCACTGCATACAGATTCCTTACTCTCTGAGCCACCAGGGAAGCCTGGTGTGATGGCTAGTGCTTCCTGAAGGCCAGGCTACTTCTCACAAGTGGTATGACTGCCAGCAGGTCACTTCACTTCTGGGAACCTCTCCTAGAGCCTTGAAATGAGACTAACCCCTGTCTCAAAGGGCTGTTGACAAGCCTAAGATAAGGTGCCCAGGCACCTCCCAGACCTTCAGTAAGTATCACTTCCCTCTCTGGCCAGACACTCTCTGCACAGGCTTGGAGCAGACCTTCAGTGCAATGCTAAGTCCGCTTCAGTAATGTCTGACTCTGCGACCCTAGGGACTGTGTAGCCCACCAGGCTCCTCTGTCCATGAGATTCTCCAGCCAAGAATACTGGAGTGGGTTGTCCTGCCCTCCTCCAGGGGATTTTCCCCACCCAGGGATCGAACCAGCATCTCTAATGTTTCCTGCATTGGCAGGCAGGTCCTTTACCATTAGCGTCACCTGGGAAACCTGTGGGAGCAGACAGACAGAGCCAGGTCCTGGGTCAGACAAGTCACACTTGTTATCTAGCAGGGAAAGCCCGAGGCGTGTCCCTCAGCCAGTTAGCGAGAGCTCTCCAACTTTACCTCCACTGCACCTGACAGATAAGGAACCAGAGGTGCAATGATGCAGATGCTGACTTTGTCCGAGGGGGCAGAAGGCAAGGTGAGGACCCAAAGCCCTAGCCTGCCCGACACTATTGGACTTAGGCTCCCCGGGGAGGGAGTGAGGTGGCGGCAGGTGCGGGCTGCAGCCTCGTGGGGAAGGCTCATTACTTTGAAAACAACAGCCCGGCCAGAGCCCGGGGGACCCCGCGGCGGGGGCGCCAGCTGGGAGATGGGGCCCTCTGGAGGGACCGAAGGGACCGGCGCCACAGCGCGCAGCTGGGAGATGGGTGGGAGTGGAAGGGCAGGGCGGGGTTTTAAATGCCACCAGCTTCGGGCTTTGGGCGGGAGGAGGCCCCTTCCGCGAGGCCCCCGGGGTGAAAATGCAGAAAGAAGAAAGAGTGCGAAGAGGACTCAGCCTACCGCTCAGCAGGAGTGGGGAGGTACTTGGGGGACGGGAGGAAGGGGGTCAAGCTGGTGCCCACCGGGAGCACAGCTCCAGGGACCGTGCAAGCACCGGGTTGGCGCGGCTGGCCGCGGCCCGCGGGCCCAAGGGGCGGGGCTGGCAAGAGGGCGTTACCGGGCGGGTAAGGGGGCGTGGCCTCGCCGCCGTGTCTAGCGGCTGGAATGAGGGGAATCCGCGCACCGAGGGGTTTGGCCGGCCACCCCCGCCCGAGCCGCTACGCCGCATTCCCGGGATGCCCGCCGACGCCCCCACAGCCGCCACTCGGTGGCGGAAGGAAGGGGAGGCTAAGCGGCTAAGCAGGCCAGGCGAGACCGCAGCCCCTGGCCAGCGCCACCGGCCTTTCCTCCCCGCTAGAAGGAAGCGCCCGCCCCGGGGTGAGAGGAGTTAGAAAGGAGGGGGTGGGGTGGTGGATGGACCGAGGGTGTGAGAGACAACGGGGCTGCAGCGCCAGGCGCTTCCTGCGTTCGGATCGCTGTCTTCTGGTACTACTTTCAATGCCCTCCAGCTGAGCTTTGAGGGCTGTATTATTACCCCCATTCTACAGACGGGAAAACTGAGGCTCAGCAGACGAACGTCGTGTTCAATATCCCAGGACTAGTAAAAGAAAGGGTGGGATTGGAACTGGAAAGTCTACCACTGCCTATTCCTGCAGGGCTGCCTGATGGGGAGACGCCTGCCTAGCCCTGGCAGATTTCCCAGCTTCTCTGTCAGGTTAACCTGCTACCTGCCAGACTGTGACCTTCCTGTGACTGCAGTGCCCAGTATCCACCTTTGGTTGTGTTGTGTGAGTGTTGACATGTAGGCCTTGGGAATAGCAGCTAGGGAGTGGGTCATGATCTTTGAGTCCCCAGCATGGCCCTGAACCTAGGGGCTGGCTGCAGTCTAGGATGCAGCCATGCCCCACCCCTGAGTGACCCAGGACTTGTTTCCCAAGGCTGCCTCTAGGTCTCTTTCTACCTGGAGAGGGGTTTCCCCTAAAGTGGGGATGGGCAGGCCCAGCAGACTTGGGTTATTCAGCCCCTGATACCTAGTATGGGCCAGGTGCCCCCAAGCTTGTCCTCTAGAAGGGTAGTGAGCAGCTTCAAGGGTTCCTTCAGCCCAGGGCTATGCAGGTCTGGACAGGGTGTTCTGAGGACCCTCAGATTGTCGCTAGAAACTGATTTCCACTGGGGGTAGCCTCCCGGCCTGTCGGGGCAGCATTAACAACCATAGCCTATCTTATCCTCAGCACATGCTGGGCACAGAACAGGCGCTAGACTTGTCTTTTTTTAATCAAACATATCTTAGGTCTGGGTCCAGGCTGCCCCACCTAGGACTGTTCCAGACTCTAGGGGACTGTTGTAAGGGGGAATGAAAAGGAAAGACGAGGACTTATGGATTCTACCTGATATCTCACTGGACCCCAGTCAAAGGTTTATGCTCTGGCTTCAGAACCATGGACCTTTTGCCTGCCAGATGCCTCTACCTGGGGGGTCTAGTAGAAGTAAACAAAACACCTTGCTCCCTAACCTGTCCTCCTGGTTAAATATCCTTTTGAGAGGAGACAGGCACTTCCAGCTAGTCGTCGCTGCCAGGCATCAAAAGGCCTGCCCTCCTCCCTCCGCTCCTCACACGGAGGAGTCGCCACCTGCCAACACCCCCCCACATTTTGTTCCTCCATCACTGCTCTGCCCCTGGACGAGGCAAGCAACCTCCAAACTGGCATCCCTGCCTTCCTCCAATTCATTTTTCCTGCAGCCTCCTGTGGTATTTACAAACGCAAATCCGATCAATTAACGTCTCATGTTAAGAGAGTGAAGGTTTACCGTTCGGTATGCCAAGCACACCCACTGCTTCTTGCCAGGCCCCTGTTTGTGGACTTCAGCCGCCCTCTCTGTCCCCAGTTTACCACTGCTCCTGAGTTCCTGTGTGGCCACAGGAGTACCCTCTCCAGTGCCTTCTCTCCCCACGCCTCCCGCACCTCCGCGCCGCCCCTGCCACCAGCCGCCAGCTCTAAGCTTCTCGCCTTTGCACCTGCAGCTTCCTTGGCCCTCGCACCCAAACCCCTCCCCACCTGACTGACTCTTAGTCATCCTTGAAGACTCGGCTCAGGTATCACTTCCTCCAGAACCCCTTCCTGACTCCCCGCAACACACAGCCCCCTCCTTGCAGCATTCCTCTCTAATCGAAGGTTTTCTAGTCCGTCTCTCCCAGGAGATTGCCCCCGCTCCAGGCAGGCACACAGTGGGGGCTCAAAAACTGCTCGCGGACGCCTGCGTGAATGAATGAATCACAGAGCCCGGGAGCGTGAGCAGGAGGCAGTAGCGTGCCGGGCTGTGAATAGGCCGTGGGCCAGCCATTCATTCTCTCATTCATCTCGGAGCCCCCCAGCCGCCGCACACACGCAGGGGCCACTTGCGCGCCAGGGCCGGGAGGCGGGGAACGGGAAGGGGCGGGGCCCGGACGGCTTCTCCGGAACCCAGAGGCAGGGCGGGCTGCCCGAGGGCCCCAAAGGGCGCGCTGGGTGCCTGAGTCTCGCGGCCCCAGCCGCTGCTCACCGCCCTCACGTTACCCGCAAAGAATCTAAGACTCCAACAGGCCGAATTCCGGCGCCACCGGGCCCTGGGACCCCCGCAGAGGCCGTGCCGAGCCGACCCGCAGCCCCCCGATTTCTGGGCCGGCGACCCTCGCCTTCAGCATGGTAGCTCCGGGACTGGGTCGCCGCCCGGCCGCTTACCCTCTTCTCCATCCTGCCGGCGAGCGGAGCACCCCGCTCCCCCGGGCCACGCGGCTGCGGCCCGCCTCGCGCCCTGCGTACCCACCTTCTCAGCTTCTCGGGTGCGCGGGAGGGGGCCAGGCTAGGCGGCGTGGCCGGCTCGGGTGTCGGCGGCCCCGGCACGCTCTCCACGCCCAGGGCCCGCCCGGGGCCGAGCCGCTGCCTGTCGTCATCCCAGGCAGGGCCCAGGCCCCGGCGCGCGCGCGCACCCTCCGGCCCCGCCCCGGCCGGCCTTGGCCGGGCTCCGGCCCGAGCCCGCGTCAGTGTCCGCGGGGGGACACGGACGCTCCGCAGCACACTCCGCAGCCCGTTCCCCGGGACGAGGCGCCTCACTATTTATTCACACACACACACGCACACACGCCCGCACCCTCCTCTGCCGACCACCTGGCTCACTTACTGCAGTGCTGGATGGCGGGGTGTCTTATACGTTTCTCCTTTCTCACCCTAGGACTCCTTTGCAAACTCGACCCTGCCCGGCATACCAAGCCAAATCAGTTCTTCCCCATTTGCGACTGCCAGACTCCCTTCAGCCTCTTTCCCCACCCTCACTACTGCTCTGAGCTGGCCACTGTCAGTATTTCAAGCCTGGTGGTATTAACTGAGCCTGTACTATAGGCACCTGGAGCTTTACACGCACTGTTCGTTAGATCTCAAAGCGGTCCTGTCACCTCCGTGTTGTTAACCCAATTCATAGCCCGGCCCACTGAGAATCAGGGAGCTGGAGGAGAAGCAAGTCAAACCCAGATCCCTGCTTTGAAACACTCTGTCCCTGGTGGGCTTCAACCTATCCCCCTTCCTTCCATTTACCCCTTCTTGTCTGGTTCCTTCACGTCCTACCAAGGACCAGAGTGCTTCCCCACTGCTCACCTCTTCCCCAAGGAGTTTGCTTGAGAGGGGGCTTCTGGGCACTGAGGAGACACTGCCACCCTCCTCCCAGACCAGAGCATCCCAACTTACAAGCTTGCAGGGCCTGTGGGGGTGAACCACACGGATGATCTCCCCGGTAGGTATCAGCTCCACTTGCAGCGCCATTCCGCCTGTGGATAGCCAGCGTGCCGGCCCCGGGACCTCTGAGCAAAAGCCCGCCTGCCTGCCTGCCTGCTGGCTCTGGCTGTGCCCGGAACTAGGAATCTGGTCTCACGCTGGGATGGCCACTTGGTTCAGCTTCAACTCCAGCCCCAAGGGATGGGTCTGGTCCAGTGCCTCAGGACACAGCTGGAACAGCCCAGGTCTGATTGGGAGGCCTCTTGGCCCAGCGGGGTTGGGGCAGGAAGAGGAGGGGCTGAGGGATGGAGGAAATGCCTGTTGTCCCAGGTAACCAGAGGAGCTGATGCAGCCACCCCTGGGGGACCCTGGGCTCCAGGTCAAAGGGTAGGAGGCCGATCCCCCCAGCAGCTCCATGACCGGGCCTCTCCTGATGCCCTCTCACCGATGTCAGCTGGAGAGCACAGTGACCAAATCGGAATGTGCATCCTGCTCTGAGCCAAGAGGAGCCGTCATTAGGCACTGCGCCTTCTGCATGTCCCCCCAGCTTGCCTGCCTCCTGCAGCAGCAGGTGAGCCGCTGGAGTCTGAGCGGCCAGGGCTGCTGGGGACTGGCCATGTTGGGCAGAGGGAGTTGGCTGGAGAGGCAGGAGGGCACTGTGAGGAGGCCCCTATTCTACCCTCCTCTGGAGCCTCGAATGCTTGAGACATTGGCCCCTGGGTTGCTTGGCTGGCTGTGGAGAACCTTAGTCTTGCTTGCTCCCTACTTTTCCATGGCACCTTCAGTGCTCCCCACCCCCAAATGTTCCTGTTTTTCTATCTTTATTGTTGCTAAATCACAGCTGACACTTTCCTGGCCTGGGACTGAGCCCTCCGGTCTCTGGCCATTCCTTATAGGAAGGGCGAAGTGGATGGGCAAAAGCGACCTTTCCAGAGGAAGACGCTGGCAGGGGAGGGGTAGAATCCCATGGGCCCGTGCTGGCCTTGACAGCCCCTCTCAGGCAGGCACCTTCCCCCAGGCACCCTCACTTGCCTCCCCTCAGCTTCCCCCGCCCAGGAAAGGCCAGCAGAGCTTCCTTCCTTCCTCCGGGAAGCACATCTATCCAGGGCAGGATCATCCCGGCGGCCACACAATGGCCCTTATCATCCATGGAGCCAGGCACAGAGACCCAGCGCACACCAAGTCTCACATATTTCCTGTTTCCACTCGGCGGGTCAGGGCTGGGCCCAGAGCGGCCATATCCTGACTGGGGCCAAGAGGAGGGAGAGCACCCCCCCTTCCCCTTCCCGCCTCTCAATCACTGCTGGACTCAGCCCTCCTGGCCACAGGAGGCAGGGGTAGAAGTGGGTGAAGACAGAAGGGCAAAGGGGAGAGGTGGGCACGTACAGGACATGCATGATCCAGAGACAGGAAGAGAAACACAGGGATCCCTGGAGTCAGGATTCCTGGGGTCCTGCCCCAGGGCTGCATCGATCAGTTTGAAGAGCTGGGTAGAATGTTTCGCAATTGTTCTCACACAGTAATCTTGCGAATTGGAATGCTATTTGTTCTTTTATAGAAACTGGGACTCCTAGAGTAGGGGAGAGTAGGATAAAGAGAAGACTCTCATTTGAACCCAGCTCTTGACCCCATTCCTGTGTTTCTGCGTGGGGATCACGCCATTTCTCTGAGTTCTCGCTTCCCCCAGCTACAGAGGGAGGGTGGCAGCACCCATGATGGTTGTGCGTGAGAAAGAAAGACGTAGGGGAGTTCCAGGGTTGGGCTCCTTAGGTGTGTGTGTGTTGTGGGCAGAGAGAGAAGTTACCGTGGGGATCTTGGGGAAGAGGGATCTAGGGAGAGGTGAGGCAAAGAGAAGAAGAGATGGTGACATTTTTGGAGAGCTTAACCCAGGACCATGGCTCCTGACTAAGGTGTGAAGGCGGCTTCCCTGGTGACTCAGTGGTGAAGAATCCACCTGCCAAGGCAGGAGATCCCTGGTCCGGGAAGATCCCACATGCCGTGGTGCAACGAAGCCGGGGCACCACAACTACTGAGCCCGTGTGCTGCAACTACTGAAGCCTGCCGGCTCTAGAGCCGGTGCTCCACCATGAGGGGAGACACCGCAAAAAGCCCGCACACCACAGCAAAGAACAGCCCCGCCTCATTGCAACTAGAGAAAGCCCAAGCAGCAACTGAAGACCCAGCACAGCCAAAAATAAACACATAGATAAAATTATTTTTAAGAAAGACTAAGGTATGAGGGAGTACCAGTTGAGGAGGGATTAACTGGTGAGAGCAGAGTGAACACCTTTTGAGAGTTCAGCCCCAAGACGCCCACTCTACCTACTTAGCAGGAGTAAGCAAAGTGCCCAACACCAACGGAGGCACACCCCTCCTAGGGACCCAGGACCCAGAGGGCCACCATCCCAGAATCTCATCCTCCCATTCCCAGGCGGGCAACATCTGTCACTCTCATCAGACACAGACAATCTAGTCTGGACGACAGGGCCCTCATCCTGGAGTCAAGCAGGAGCCCATGAACGTGGGCCTGCTCCCACCACCATCACGAAGGAGTCACACACAGGTGTAAAAGCCACTGTTTCTAATTAACCCCCAATGCAACAGCCACAGAACACAGCCGGCCACGGCCCGCTAGAGGCAAGAGGGACAGTTCCAGATGGCTCCTAGGGTGGAGTTAGGATACAGAGCAATTAGTGTCCCTCAGTCACAGGTCCCAGGATGGGCCTGACAGTCACAGAGCAGGCTCTCTGAGGTGTCTTCTCCTGGAAGAAGGTGACCACTTCAGCCACTGTTGACTCAAGGGAGATGGTGGGCAGGGGGCCAGGCCACATCCACACAGCACCTGGAGAATGCTCTCTGAAGACCCCCAGGCCAGATTCTCCAGAATGTCTTGATTCCAGCTCCGCCTGCCCCCACTTCTACGTCCCAGGGCAGAGAGAGAGGGCAGATCTCTGGCCAGCGACAGCAAGCGAGAGTAGGGGCAGATGAGATGGACTGGGCATGGACCACCTTGCCAAAGTCTGTGGCCAAGCTCCTCTACCAACTGCCAGCCCTTCTCAGGAGGACACATTGGGGGCATGGAGCCTGACCCATGAGCAGAAGCAAACTTGAGTGCAATCCTCTGCTCAGACCCTGGAACTTTCTGGGCTGTACTCATTGAGTGGGGGTGGAGGTGGGGGTATGTTGTGCTGTTGGCAGGACACATCTCAACCTGTCCACAACAACTACAGGAGAGCCTGGGTGGAGGGCTCCTCCATCCTGCCTACTTGGTCACTGGCTTCTGCTAAAAGCAGGGATCTCAGACCCTCTGCCCACCCCTCAAGGGGACAGGCAACAAGATGTCAAGACTCCTGGCACTCAGTGCTCTGTGCACCAACCTGTCTCTGCAGCCTGTACTAATGGAAGCATATTCCCCACCCAGGCAGCCTAAGGCCCAGGGTGGCGTGACAAGAATGCAGGCCTCTGCCAGATGGGGCATGTGCCTGGCAGGCCTGCCCAGGCGGGGCTGGAAGTGTGTGGGGAAAATTCAGAAATGAGGTGCGGGAGGGAGGGTCCTTCCCGCCTCCAGGGGCCTATCTCTAGATCTTCAGTGTTGACAAACTAGCTGGTTTCACTCACACCTCAGCAACAAAAACTTATATTTAAGGGGCCCATTCCAGAGATCTAGACTGAAGAGAGCAGAGGGTGGCTAGGGCTCCCCCTGGGAGGTGGAGGATGCCGCTGCCTCCTCCGGGGGCTGGGCCGGGCCCCCAGCTCCTGGCAGTGGTAGGCAGAGCTGGCTGCCAGCTCCGGCCTCCACCCTGGATTCACTCTAGCCAGGCTCAGATCTGTGGCTGGGCTTCATCCAGTGGGTCCTCCCCCAGGAAGGAGAAAGGCTGGATCTGCAGGGATAAAGCAGGCGGTGAGTGGAAGGGGCAAGGGCAGGTTTTTGCTCTGTGCCTCCCATCTCCCCCATCCCCAAATGGATGCAGCTCTATGGTGTAGGGTGGGGGCGGGGGCTCCTTGGCCCACGGCCTCAGGGAACCAGCGATGGGCTCAAGTCTCCTGGGCTATCCTTCCTTTTGTGTTGTTGCTGTTTAGTCAATAAGCTGTGTCCAGTTCCTTTGCTACCCCATGGACTGTAGCCCACCAGGCTCCTCTGTCCATGGGATTCCCCAAGCAAGAATACTGGTGTGGGTTGCCATTCCCTACTCCAGGGGATCTTCCCGACCCAGGGGTCAAACCCAGGTTTCCTGCACTGCAGGTGGATTCTTTGTCACTGAGCCAGCAGAGAAGCCCACCCTTCCTCTTACCCACCAGTATCTGTTACCTTGAAGGGTTTGCTTATCCCCACCACAGAATGTAGGTTGTTGCTATAGTACAAAAGGAGAAACTGATTCTCAGTCTCAGGGATGTTGCTGATGTCGATGTACACCTAGAGGGCAGGACAGACAGATGCAGTTCAGCTCCATGGCCTCAGGCCCCATCTAGCTCTCAGTGACTAGGTATCCAGCTCTCCGCTCCTTCCAGAGGACAGAGGAGAGCTCAGGCAAGCCCCCCTGCTGGCGAGGTGGAACACCTGTCTCAGGTAAGGGGGAAGGTACCTGGTTCAGCCCGTCACTGAAGGAGACCTGGTTGTCCTTGACCCAGACATAGGAGACGTAGTCATTAATGTGGCGCAGCCCCACCTGTAGGAGGGGGGATCGGGTGGGCTGTCAGTGGTTTGGGAGGACACGGGACCCATGTCAAATCCTAAGGAGAGGATGGTCTCATTTCTAAGACTGACCATCATAGCATCATCTGCTTCTTCCCCTTCACGGCCAGCCTCTCAGTAGGAAAGGACTCTGGGTAGACGAGGATAGCTCTGTGGTCTCTATACCCAACTCCCATGAGCCCTCAGAATGGATAAACAGGGGGGTGTGGCCAATGGGCCCTGTCACCTTGTACAGGCCAATCCAGTCCCAGGGGCTGCTGAGGAAGTCTGCGGTCAGGGAGTAGCTGATCAGCATGTCGCTCTCCATGGTGCATGGGCCCTCGGGCAGCAGGGTGATCAGCGGGACAGACACCAATGGCTTCAGCTACACACAGGGGTCAGAGGGGATTGAAGTCCCATAGCAGCGTCCCCTTCCCTGGGAGGGGAGTCCTGACTGTGCCCTTCCAACATGTCAGGGTCACTGTGGGGGTGGGGGTGGGGGCAGGCAGCAGGGTGGGGTTTAGCTCTCCGCTAGGTTGCCTGGAGGCTATCAGACCTTGGCTGGCCAAAGAAGGGCCAAAGGCTGGTGGGGGATGGCTGGCCCCGCCGGGGAGGATGGGCTGGGGGTGCGGGTAGGTGGGCAACTTGGCAGAGAGCCAAGTACTGGGGAGGAGTGTGGGGGTGGGGGAGACTGCAGGAGCTGCTGACAGGATGAAGAAAGCAGCCAGGGAGTCGCTCTCAGGATTCTACCGTTTCTGACCCAAAGGCCCAAATTCAACCTGGTGGCCTCTGGTGAGAACAGCCGGAGGCACGTGGAGGGACACACGGTATAAAGACACACAGGATGACGGCAGTCTGCGGCTCAAAGGGGACCACACCAACTTGGTCATTAGACGGCAAGATTACAGGAGGAGGGGGCTCCCTCTGCAACCTGAGCCAGACAGGTTTGGGACAAATGAAAGGAAGTCCTACCTCACGTAGTAGGTAATAAGCATAATGGAACCCAGGAGCCCCAAGGGACAGTACCAAGAGGAAATGGAAACCTAATGACAAAGGGTTTGAACGTGTTTTTGACAGACAGAGCCAGCAACAGCTCCTAAGAAGAGTGGGACACCTGACCTGGGAGGAAAGGCAATCGTGTCCTCCTACTGGTCTCCCCGGGGGACCTGCTGAGCTCTGAACCCGGGGCAGGTGGTCTGGGATGTGGCCCGGCACGGCTGCGCCTCTGCCAAGTGCCAGGCAGCCTGGAGATTTACCTCCAAGTCAAAGGTGCAGGTGACGGGCTTATGGTCACTGATGGTGTACACCATGTGGCTGACGTAGCTCCTCAGGAACAGGGCGAAGGGGGCCGAGAGCACGGGGCTGTGGAAGTCGGTCTGGGACTGCCGTTTCAGCCTCCAAAGGACGCGATCAGTCCAAGCAGGCTTTCGCTTTTTCTCACTGCGGGTGGGGGGAGAGGAAGAAGGGGAGAGAAGGGTCAGCAGGCCAGCAGGAAGGGACCCCCACAAGCTCCCTTGGAGCCCCTAAAGCCAGCGCCTGTCAGCTGCCATGAGATGCTCCTGGACAGAGCTGGAGCACAGCCTGGCAGTGGGCAGGAGCGTGCCCCATGGAACCAACAACAGTACACGTGTCTGTGTCAGACTCAGCCAAGGACCCTCGGTCTCGTCTACATTTTTATGAATCAAGTAGTGACTCAGAAACACTCTGTCTAAAACCTTTCTTACTTCCTGAACAAAAGCAGCAGAAGATCAAAGAGGCTGAGGTTTGGAATGTGGGGTTAGAGCTGAGCTGGAACTTGGTTCTCTCCCCCTCCCCACAACTACTGATGTGATCTTGGGAAAGGGAAGGGAAGTATTTAGGGAATCTCTCCACATGCCTTCGACCAGGACCGTTTATCCCCTCTTCACTGGTGGAGAAAATGGGTCTTAGAGGGATTGGGACTTTCCCAAAATTGCCCAGCCATGGCGTGGTGAAGCCAGGACTCTGGGTCAGTCAGCATGACCACAGAGCACATACCCATCGTCACCAGGCCAACCCCTCTTAGGCCTCAGCTCTTCATCAGTAGAATGGAGATAACAGTAGTTACATCTCAGGGTTACTGAGATGGTTAAATGAGATAAAAACAAAAACCAGATAGCGCCATGCTTCAAACAACGCAAGCTGCCCTTGGACACTGGCTCTTAGGAGGCTTTGTTCTCAAAAGTCAACTGAAGACCTGCCACCCCCTTTCTGTACTCCCAGCTTCCCCAACGGGCATGAGAGACACCATACAGCCTGGTCAGATGATTCACCGCTTTAAAACTTTTAAGGACAGACTTCCCTGGTCCAGTGGCCAAGACCCAGCTCTCCCAATGCAGGGGCCTGGGTTCCCTCCCTGGTCAGGGAACTAGATTCCACATGCCGCAACTAAGACCCGGTGCAGCCAAATAAATAAATGTATATTTCTTAAAACCACCACAACAAATCAGCAAAGACCTTTTAAGGAGACTTCACTGCCTCCAGAATGAAGCTCAGGTCTCCAAATGTGGCTTTCAAGGTGCCCAGGAGTCTAACACCCCTTATTCCACCTTATTGCCCACCTCCGCCCCAGGCCCACCTCACCCTGGTGAACCCCTCAAGCCTCTGGGCCATTCTCGCAGCTTTGCTGCCTGAAGCCCCCTTCGTTTCAGGGAAAGGCCCGGCTCCAGTGCTGTCACTGTCATAAAGCCACCCCTGACCCCCCTGCTTCCAAAGCACTTGACACAAGTACGTCTACTGTTACACTCTATTGTAGCTTACTGCTCCCACTCAGCCTATCAGTTAGTGTGAGCTCAGAAGGCAAGGAAGGGGCTCTCGGTGTCTCCTGTGTATCCTTGGCATTAGCACAGAGCCTGGTATGCAGTAAGCACCCAACAGTGTAATAATCGCTCACTTGTGTCCAACTCTTTGTGACCCCATGGACTGTAGCCCGTCAGGCTCCTCTATCCATGGACTACCTCCAGACAAGAATACTGGAGTGGCTTGCCATTCCCTTCTCCAGGGGATCTTCCCAACCTAGGGACTGAATCCATCAATAAGTGCTCATGAGAAAACACAAAACATGAAACAAGTGCTTGTGAAATACAAACAACTAAACAAAACTCAAGCTCACACTCCTTCCTCAAAAATGCCCAGTTAATTTTAACATATGTGACTTCACATGCTCATAGCTTGAAGGCTATTTTTGTCTTCTGCTTTATTCACTTACTATTTTAAACAAACATTCCTGCCACATTTTCATCACTTCAATAGCAAAATGGTTCTCTAGCAATAGTGGCAGAATGGTGGTGCCTTGGTGGTGAGCTTCAACTCTAAAATCCGTCAAAAGGTTGGTGAAAGGCTCTGTCCTGTTAATGAAGAGTTCTGGGTTGGTCAATTTGGGGAGTGGTGCGCTTGGAGAGGGTATTCAAGCTCTGTGTCCTTTCCCACACCTTGTCCTACACATCTCTTCCATCTGTCTATTTCTGAGTTGCATACTCTTAAAACAAATCAGTGATCTAGTTTTAAAAAAACAACAACAACAAAGTTCTGCCCTTGGCAAGTGACAGCATCACCTCCCAACTCTACGATGGGATGATAACACTACTTACTTCAAAAAACCATATTGAGGAGGCGTTCCAGAAGTCTAACCGGTTATATCACCTCCGCTCCGTGCTCCTGGTGTGTTTTGACCTTTCACGCTTCTGAGGAGTGTTCATGGGATGTCGGAATGTGGCTATTTCCATCCCAGACACTAAATCTCCAATCCAACCTTGGACATTCAGTGCTCAGCAATTCTTGAAACTTGGTAGTGAACCGCATGAATGTACCACTCTCCCTTTCAAAGCATCCCCCTGCCCCCACTTCCCCATTATGGTCAGCAGCCCATACGTGCAGTCCCGTCAGAATCCTCCCCAAGTCCTGACCACAGCCCTACTCTCCTTCCCCCTCAGGACCTCAGCCTGTCTCCCTTTCTTCCTTTTCCGTGGCCTGGTCCACGCTCTTGGGCAACTGTACTGCTCATTCTTTTGATGACCTTTGTTGTTGCCATTCAGTTGCTATGTCATGTCCAACTCTTTTTTGATCCCCACAGACTGTAGCCCGCCAGGCTGCTGCTGTCCAAGGGATTTCCCCGGCAAGAATACTGGAGTGGGTTGCCATTTCCTCCTCCAGGGGATCGTCCCGATCCACGGATTGAATCCACGTCTCCTGCAACGCAGGTGGATTCTTTATCACTGAGCCACCGGGGAAGCCCTCCATCACCTTTACTGAGCCCTTATTATAAGACAGGAGACTGGGGAGGATCTGAAAAATGGGATTGATAAACTTGTTGAGAAGCTCGTTTAACAAGGAAAAGACAAAGGAACAAATAAGCAGAAAAAATATGTACAAACTAAATATATTCCCCAGTTCTCCATTCCTGGTAACAGCTAAACACGGGGTCCCTCCATGCATCACACAGCTGTGGCAGGCGCCTCAGCCTGTTCTAATCCTCCCAACCCTGGAAGGGCACCACGGATCACACCTCCCTTCTTCTCCAGGACACTGACGCTGAGGGAGGTCGCCGTGTGCAGGCGGGAGCTGGGGGCCTGCCCACGCTGCTGACCATGGAGTCAGCACTCCCGCACTGTGCCCGTCTCCTCCCCGTCTGTCCCTCAGCGGCGGATTCCCAGTGTGTAACCAGAGTGGGGCCTCACTAATGCTTTTCTTGGCTGCATGGTCATGACTGAGAACAAGAACGGGTTTTTTTTCCAATAACTTTTATTTATTTACTCATGGCTGTGCTGAGTCTTGGTTGCTGCATGGCCTTTTCTCCAGTTGCGGAGAGCAGGGGCTACTCTCTAGTTGCGGTGTAAGCTTCTCCTTGTGGTGTCTTTTCTTGTCGTGGAGCCTGGACTCTAGGGGGCGGGGGCTGTGGTAGCTGTGGCGCACAGGCTCAGTGGCTGTGGCTTGCGGCTCTAGAGCACAGGCTCAATAGCTGAGATACACGGGCTTAACTGCTCTGTGGCATGAGGGATCTTCCTGCATCGGGGTTCAAACCCATGTCTCCTGCGTTGGCAGGTGGATTCTTTACTATTGAGCCACCAGGGAAGCCCCCAAGAACTGTTTCTGGAGATGACAGGCACACCCCAGTTTACTGTGCTTTTGTTATATTAATACTTCGATGAGATTGTGGTTTTTACAAATGGAACATTTGTGGCAAACCTGCATTGAGCAAGACTACTGGAACCATTTTTCAAATAGTATTTGTTCCCTTTGTGTGTCTGAGTCACATTTTGGTAGTTCTTACAATAGTTCAAGCTCTCCTGCGGTTATAACTGTTAGGTGATCTGTGATCTTTGACGCTACTATCACAAAAAGGGAGGACCTGCCAAAGGCTCCGAGACTGGTTAGCACTTTTTACTAATGAAGTATTTTAAAACTAAGGCACGTACTTTTTTTAGATATGTTATTGTACACTCAACAGACTACAGAACAGTGTAAATCTACCTTTTCTGTGCACCAGGAAACCAGAAAGTTTGAGTGTCTCTATTGTGATATTTGCTTCACTGTGGTGGTCTGGAACCAATTCCACAACATCTCCCAGGCATGCCTGTGATATGTCTTTACTTTCTAAAAATTAAGAAGAAGTAGCTCTGCAAGATTCTCCAGGCTTAAGAGCCAATTTACTGGCCCCAAAGGAGTGATGTGTTCCATTTTTGGGTCTGGGAGTATTTTCCTCTCTGCTCGCTATAGATGGCTTCTAAGTGTCCCACTGAACTCTGGACTTGAGTCTTGCCTAGATTGATCATAACATCCTCTGCTCACTGCCAAGCAGGGAGGTGGACTAGGTTCCTGTCGATTGTAACAAAACCCTACAGCAATCCCTGACTTTAATAGGATTTCCTGCCCTCAGCCCTTTCACCCTCCCCTGTAATGGAGCCGACCTCGTTTCTCATTACATCTTGGATCGGGTACGCTGCCAAGGCTGGGTGAAGCTGCGAACCATGCCGTGCACACAGCTCAGCCCCTCCGTACAGAGGGGCAGCCCCACTCAAAGTGCCTCTCAAGAGTGCTGCTGCTGACTGACCAGAATGCCTGTCCTTTCTGTGAAACCTGCTGCCTCTCTGACAGCAGTTCTCATTGACTCCTCCTGGCTTCAGCTGCCCGCCTCCTTACCATTCACTTTGCTCTCTTTTACCACCTCCACACAGAGTTCTGGAACCTTCTATCGGCCAACTCCTGGACTTCAGAGTGTTTATTTGGCTCTCTCCCTCTGGGTGGGTCCCTCTACTAGACTGGCTGCTCCTTAAATATCTTATCTTTTCCTTTTGTCCTCTCAGGCTCCCAGTTCAAACACATGCCAGGCACACTGTTGCTATATAACCAGGGACGGTCATAAATCAGATCCAGCCTCTGTGCTCTGGGCACTCATAGCACAGCAAAAAAGGCACTCCATGTCTTAAAAGACACACTGAATGCACGACGTGCAAGGCTTGCAGGCAGCGTTAACAGCAGGAGAGAACTCTCAGCGAAACTGGCAAGGGTCAGGGAAGATTTTCTAGTAGACATAATGTCTTAACCAGGTTTTCAAGGATGAATAACAGGCTGATCACCCAGGAACATTTCTGTTCCCTATGTAGGGTTCTTACCAACCGCAGGCACTCCCAGTTGGGGATATTTCAGTTGTGATGTCCCCCTGTAATGCCCTTGTTCCTGTCCAGACATTCCTTCATTTCCTGGGCTCCAGGCAAGGGGAAGCATGAGTCTGGATTCACACAGACCTCAGTTCAAATTCTTGCTCCATCACTTACTCTGTTACTACCTTACTTAGATCTTCTGAGATACAGTTTCCTTATTTGTAAGAAGTCAGAATCAACGCTGTCTACCTAATGAAGATACAGTAGGCATTAACTGAAGTGGTGTGGGTAAAGCCCTCTGCCCAATGCCTGGCCCATGGTCAGCACTCAGCGATGTCAGTCACAGTGTGGACTGTATCTATCACCTAGAAATAACATCTGCCTTCTCCTTGGCAAGCTTTTTGCTATCCCAGCCCCGACCTCCTTTCTGCTGCTAGCTGGCAAGACTGGCTGCGTGGGGACTTCCCTGGAGGTCCAATGGGTGGGACTCCGTGCTTCCAATGAAGGGGGCGTGGGTGGGATCCCTGGTCGGGAAACTAAGATCCAACATACTGTGTGGCACAGCCAAAAAATAAATACATATTAAAAATAAATACAATTCATTAAAAAAAAAAAGGGAGACTGGCTGTGAACTTGGAGGCACTGCGGGCTAGAGGAAAGCATCATGAGCAACACAGTCTGGAGAGGTCTAGCCCCGGCTCCACTATCACTAGCACAGCCACCTGGGGAAGACGGTGAACATCTCTGAGCCTCTCTACACCACCTGCATGACTTCCAGTCTCCTGCTGGCTTCCCTCCAGTACCCGGGGGTGTGAGCAGAGTGACGCCTGGCCACATGGCCTGTCAGCAGCTCTCTTGCTGCTGGCAAGTATCAACTGGGAGAGGGTCCCAGCTTGTCCCACTGAGGCCTGACAATTTCCATGATGACCCCCACTTCCAATGGATGGCCGGGGAGACTGACAGCTGCGGACCTGGGCCTGTGGGCCGGCGGGAGCCTGCGCTCTTCCCTACTTCCTGGCTTGTGCTGTGGCCCAGGCTGGCCCTCAGTTCCAGTGTCTGTGGCCTCTTCTTGTGTGCACTGCCCCTGGCTGTGACCCCACTCTGTCTTGCTCCATATGCCTCAAATGGCTCACGCTCTCCCCCTCACTTGGTGGGGACATTGTGGCTCTGCCACATGGCTTCCAGCCGTGGGCCAGCAGGGCCCCCTCTCATGCTACTTTTGCCCCACTGCCTAAGTCTAAGGTTTTGGTGGTTACCTGTCCCTTTCTCAGTTCTTTAGAAAGGTTTTCAGTAAAACTCCGACCTGAAGACCTGAATCTCAAAACAACACCAGCAGTTATGGTGCCTACCGGATGCCAGGCACTAGCCTAACATGCCAGGTCTTATTTATTTCTTTTTAAATATTTATTTACTTGGCTGCCCTGGGTCTTAGTTGCAGCATGTGGGATCTGACCAGGGATCAAAATCAGGCCCCCTGCTTTGGGAGCCGGGAGTCTTAGCCACTGGACCACCATGGAAGTCCTGTGGTGGTCTCAATGAATCCTCAGACCCATGAAATAGGTACTTTTATCATCCCCATTTTATAGGTGGAAAAACTGAGGCTTAAATATCATGTCCAAGGTCATGCTGCCAATTAAGCACAAACTGTACTTCTAATTTCTAACCAAGTGCACTATCTCTGCATTGTTCCCCATTAACTGCCCCAGTGACAACTCCTACTTCATCTTCCTTAACTAGTACCCAACCCACTCATAGCCAGGGCAGGGCTACTTAACACCAGTGACTGGCTGAGCCAAGCTTTCTGTCCCCACCATCATCTGGGCAAGACCAGAAAGCCCTGGGGGGCGGGGGGCAGGGGTTTGAAGGATGGTGAAGTGTAGTCCCTTCCCAATCTCCCTTGCTCTGCAGTCAGCGATCAGCTGTCTTCCCTCCCCTTTGGCTCTACCTGCCCTGGCCCCAGCCCTTATTCTGGCCAATACCATCTCCTCTTCCTGCTCCCTCCTGGGACCATCTGGAACAGCTCCCACAATCAGCATCTCATGAGGGGTGTGGAGGCACTGCTCCTGAGTGGTGATGGCTGGATCTAGTCCTGCTTCCCCAACACTTCTAACCAAAGTGGCTGGGTCACAAGGGCCAGTGCGGTCTGACTTCCCAGGCCCAGATCTGCGGCAGGCACATCCTGTCCCAGTGGGGCCCCCTCACCTGGTGTCATAGTTGTTGGAGTTCTTATCAAACTTGTAGGTGGGTGGGAAGAGCAGGGAGCCCTCCTGGAATTCCCGGAGCAGTGGGTCATGTCTCTTGGCGATGCTGAGCTGGAGGAAAAAGGATCAGCACTTGCCATCACAGTGGGGCAAGATTCAAACCTGGTGGTGACCTCACAGTCTGACTCCTCCTCTCTGCCCCAGCCCTGTACCCCACCCCCAGGACAGCAGCTGAATACAAATGCAAACATCACCCCCCCACCCCCATATCATAGTCCCAGGGGAGGGAGCCACCTGCCACTTCCCAGTCCTTGGATCACAGGGACCAGGCTCTGAATTCTATTTCCCTAGGAGCCACTAGCAGAAGTGTGTCAGAGGGGAGGCTGGGGTAGAAAGGATGTCCCAGTGGGTGGTATCTCATCCTCCAGGAGGCAAGACAGGTTGGGAGTGGGAAAGACGACAGGGACACTGAGGCTGGTGCAGGGCCGGCAGGCCAAAGCCCTTCTTGCCCCCTGACCTCATGGACACCTGGTGCTGAGTGCCTCCAGGTGGAAACCAGGCTGGCCAGACAACCCTGGCTGCCCCACTCCCGGCAACCAAGGCCTATTAGACTCTGCCCTGCCTGGGGTCACGGACTTTCAAAGGCTTGGGAAAGGACAACGGGTGCTAGCGAACCTCCCCACACCTCCTGCTGACCTCCCCGGCCTTGGGCTCAGAACTCTCCTCTCTCAGGCTCAGATCCCCCCTCTCAGATACCTGATCCTTCTCCCACAGGTCACTGTAGCGCTGATTTTTTATGGATTCTCGAACAAAGTGCAACCCAAAGTCCTCAATCCGAAAGTTCATGTCTCCAAACCAGAGAATGAGGCTTCAGAAAGAAAGGAAGGCAGGTGGCCTGAGGGTCTGTGATGGGGTCAGAGAAGGCAGGAGACCACAGGGGCTCTGACCGCTCACTGCAGGGCTGCCAGGGAGCAAAAGGCTCAAGGGGTGGGTGAAAAGCCAGGCGCTGAGGGAGGATCAGGTGAAGACAAGGGCGGGCCACAATGGGCCTGTTCTCCTGGTCCGCATCGGCTGTTTAGGCCAAAGGGACCAGCCCTGAGGGGCAAGTGGCAAACATGGAGCAGGCTCTAGCCCTCCTCCCCTGTCTCCCAGCTGGGCACCTGGCACCAAGTGCCCCCACAAGGCACACCTGAGAACCAGCCCTTCCCGGGGACCTCAGGAACCACAAGTTCTTGACCTTGGATGTTCGGAAGCGTCCAGAGTTTCTAGGCAGGACAGAGGGGCCAGGGAAAGGGAAGGGGTCCCAGACCCCAGGCAGGCAGAGCTGGAGAGGAGAGCAGACAGGGCATCAGGGAAGAGGCTGCGAGAGGGCGGGAGATGGGGCCAGACTGCCTCTGGCGGGGGAGCAGTGACTGGGCAGAGTGGGCTTGCTGGGGCTGGCCTGGGGGAGAGGGTCGGGGCACAGTTCACAGCAGCACGCTCACTCATGGTCCAGGATGTTGGGGATATCCTGTGCCTCAAAATTCTGCATCTCCAGGATCCGGTCAAAGTGCTCCAGCCGCTGGTCATTGTTGGCCATGTGGGGGGGCAGATGGCAGTTGATGATGCTGACATAGTAGCCGTAAAGCTTCAGAAAGATGTTGACGCCCCCTTTGTTCCCCTGGTGGGTGGGCAGGAAGGGGCGGGGACACACACCTCTGTTTTCCTGTCCTGGGCCTGAGGGCAGGTGGTCTCAGCTCCTGTGGGATCTCCCAGGGTCAGCAAACACTCACCTCCGCAGAGCCCAGCTCACCTACCCGCCGTCCCAGGGACACTACGCCCCCCAGAGGAGGGAACGCAGCTATGCGGGGCACTGGCCTGGACAGAGTGCCAAGATTCATTTCACCTCCTTTTTTCAATTCATTCACTCCCTTTTTCAGTTGCCCAGCTCTAAAGCCCCCAGCCCCGCCCCATCCAGTGAAAGAAGGCCCCCCAGCTCTTGACTCAGAAAACAACTCAGTCCTTACCCAGTACCCGAAGAGGCCGGTGGGGGTGGATTTAGTAGACAGGATCTGGATAAAGGGCAAATGCTGGTACTTGGCAAAGATCAATAAGAGAAGCCCTTGCATGCGGACACTGGAGACCTGCAGGGCAGAAGGGTGACAGTCATTCATGTCCCTCCAAGGCCTGTGCTGGGTGCCCTTGAGAGCCCTGAGCCACACAGATGTCCTGCCCCAGGGGTCTACGGCATCTCAGTGCTGATGGAGTCTCAGCTACCAAATGAGGCAATCTGGGGGCTCAGCAAGGGGGTGGAGACATCCCACCATTAGGTGGGCACTGACTCTTCTACCCCAGCCCACGTATGGCCAGGTGCCCTTCTCCCTAGTGTCCTCCTGAGCTCCCACAGGTACTACGCATGGAGGGGCTCAAAGAATTTCAGAGATGCTTTATGGCACAATGGCTAAGGGCCAGATCTAGGTTCAGAAACCAGCTCGGGCTGTTAGTATTTGATGCCGGACAAGTCTATTTTCTCATCGATAAACCAGGAATCTATCTTAAAGATGCTGGATTAACTGGTACCTCTTGACATTAATTTTTACTTTAAGGATTCTTGAAAGTAAATGCAGAGAAGGGACATGAGAGAGCGGGAAATACTCTGCATCTTGATTTGATAGGTGGCAGCACGGCTACATACACATATAAAAATCCAACAGACTCTACACTTCATTTCTCCATACATTATAGCTCAGAGAAAAACAATTAAGAAAACGCTACTGAAAAATAATACACATTATGGGCAGCTGGTGTCCGTGAATGCCATGCGGAAGGGATGAGTGAGCACAGAGGACGCGTGTTCGCAGGTTGGGGGAAACAGCTAATTCTGGCCAACTTCTGAAGAAAGGGTCCCTGTTCTGCAGAAGGACTGAGGCACAAGGAGTCTAAGGAACCAGCAGGACCACTTTGGATAGCAACGGCAGAGGACCAGGACTGCCAGAATCCCCGCTCTCAGCTGCCGTGGAGGTGGGGTGGGAATGGGCTGTGACCCTCTCACAGCTTCAGGCTGTCTACACCCACCACCCGAGTAGCTATTTCCGGAGCATGAGGTGCAGAGGCCAAGGAGGAAATCCCCGGGTGGGGAGCATGTACTGGGGCCTTCCAGGAATTATGAAACTTGATCCCGCAGGCCAGGAGCTCTGAGATAGTGGAGGAGTCAAGGGAGGGGGAACCCCGAACCCAAGACCAAGGGAGGGAGGCTTGAGCACCTAGGGCTGGGCAGAGGTTGCTACAAATGTGTCCCCGAGTTCACTTTCCACCCATGTCCTGGTCTCTCCCCTTCGCAAGCAAATAGGACGATGCGAGTGGGGAAGGGTTGGACTTCCAGGGGTGGGGGGACTGACTCCCAGGGAACTGAAAAAAGATTTGGGAAGAGTTTCAAGATTAATCTGATCCCACAGAGCAGGTCTGGGCCACTGAGCTCCGCCCCACAGGCTAGAGCCCACTCTGAAAGAGCAGGGCAGGGAAGTGGGGGTGGGGCAGGGAGGATGGAAGTGGGGGTGGGGCAGGAAAACTTCAGATTTGGAGAAAGGGTGGGGCTAAGGGGAAAGGCAGGAGACTTGTAGGGGAAGTTCTAGTTGGAGGAAATGAAGGAGGAGGAGCTAAGGAAGGGACTAAAAGGAGGGAGGCTGGGAGCCTAGGAGCCGGCTAAGGGGATCAGCCCCAGGCTTCTCAACCTGTGGCCAGCAACTTCCGGCCTCAGGAACAGGCTGCAGGCAGGGCTCGCCCTTCACCTCTATTCTGTGTGAAGGAGGAGCATCTGCTGTGGGTGCCTGCCAGGTCCTCAGGCTGGTCTCCCAGCCTCGGGAGGCCACACGGAGAGAGTGAGCTGTGTCCATGCCATGGGATGAGCTAATTTCCTTGGCTCAAGTCCATCCCACCGATCCCTTGCCAGTGAGCCGAGGTACACGGAGGCCTCCGGTCTTGGGAAGGGAGTGGGTGGTGAGAGACAAGTGGTTTTGCCCTCTGAGAGGGGCCAGCTCCAAGTCTGCAGGAAGAGGCCTGAGTTCGATCTGGAGGGAGGCAAGGGCTTGGGGACTGGCATCTTTTAGCCTCAGCAGCAGGATCACATCTGATGTGACCTCCTCCTGGCTCTGCCCTCCTCCGGAGGACTCACAGCTCTTGCCTCAGCACCTCTGGGCAGATTAGGGTAATGGAATGAATTCTAAAGCAATCCAATCACCCAGAGAAAGCAAAAAAGGAATTTTGTTATTTCTGAGAAGCAATGCTTCTTGGAGGTATTTTTAGTGGGACTGTGTTTCATCTCTCAGCTGTGCAGGGCTGACAAGTAAGATTCAGCAATCTAGAGCATTCCTGCAGATTCTCCTACGGTCTAAAGATTTCCCAACAAAAGGTGGCCCTATAGACTGAGAACCCTTCTCCACATGTGTCTCTTCTCCTAATCTCTGGGTCTCTGAGGATTTGAGGTATCCTTAAGATCAGAGGACACCGTCTGATACCAGCAGGAGAGTCATAGGATAGCTGTTAGCCTTAGAGATCACCAGTACAGTAATAAAGTACAGTAGTTAAGCACACAGGTTATGAAGTTTGAAAGATCTGGATTCAAATCTGTTGTGATCTCTGAGTCTTGATTTTATCTGTATAACACCTATACTTCAGAAGAGTTAAGATTTTTAAATGTATATAAAGAGTTTGTTTATAATGCTGATGCTTTCAAACTGTGGTTCTGAAGAAGACTGTTGAGAGTCCCTTGGACAGCAAGGAGATCAAACCAGTCGATCCTAAAGGAAATCAACCCTGAATATTCATTAAAAGGACTGATGTTGAAGCTTCAATACTTTGGCCACCTGATGCCAAGAGCTGACTCACTGGAAAAGACCCTGATGCTGGGAAAGACTGAAGGCAGGAAGAGAAGGGAGCAACAGGATGAGATGGTTTGATGGCATCACCGACTCAATGGACATGAGTTTGAGCAAACTTCAGTAGATAGTGAAGGACGGGGAAGCCTGGCGTGCTGCAGTCCACAGGGTTGCAAAGAGTTAAACACGACTGAGTGACTGAGCAACAAAACAACACCACCAATAAGCACCCCATAGATAGTGGCAATTATTATTATACTCTGAGATTTCAGGCTGGGTCTTTGAGTAGAGATTGGAAGCTGGGGGTAGGGTAGGCAATGAGGTGTTACTAAGCCCTGCTGCACCTCCCCAAGGAATTCTCCCAACCTGAAAAATATCGAGGTGTTAAACTAGCCCCTGGGGTCCCAGCTCAGCTCCAGCTACCTCAGAAAGACACAAGGCAGGCAGGAGCCCTAGGGAACCAGGTGCAACTGGGGTTTGGGTCTTTAAATAAAAAGGTAACAGCATGAAAGCTGGACTGGGAGACAAAGGACTAGGGATTAGTAATAAGAGGTGAGACACATTTCTCAATTGCCCATGAACTTGCAAGTTACCTTGACGAAGCTCAGGGGGGAAAGCACATCCATGAAGAAACTGCTCCATGGGTCTTCAAAGGCAGTGTCAGAAAGGAGGCTCATGATCCCACAGTTCAGTTCCTGCAAACTGCCCATCCCAGATCAGAGGCCTGCCCCCTGGCCTGGAGGGCACTGCCTCTGCTCCAACATCTAGCACTGCCCTCGGCCGACTGTCCAGCCCTGGGTTCTCCCTCCCCTGTGGCTATTGCTCGCCAGACCCTTGCCATTGCTGACCCAGGGCAACAGATGTGGCCTGGCTCTGATACAGGCTGCAAGTTTGTGGCCTTCACACTCCAGGGCGAGGGTGAACAGGTGACAGTGGTTCCCTGTGGGGACAACTTGGGACTGGGTCAGGCTTACCTGATCCTGATCTCAGATATAGGGATGTGTGACGGGTCCTGTGGACACCTACCCAATGACATATATGTCCAGATTCAGGTTCAGGTTGTTCAGCTGAAGCAGATCACTGAGGTCTGGAGGAGGTGCTGCAGAGGCCACGTTCCACGTCACAACATGTATGCTGAGAAGGGAAGCCATGGAGGAAGAAGGATGAGACCTCTTCCAGGTAATAAGCCAGGGGCTGCACCTGCTAACAGCTGGACCATAATCTGTTATAGTCAGAACGGGAAATGCGTGTTTTTCTGCATCCACTGGAGGGAACAGGGTCACTGAACTACAAGCCCTTCATCTTCACCTCTGTCCCCTGAAGCAGGAAATGCCCACCCTGGATCGGCTCCTCTGTGCAGGCATACAGTTGCCCACGGCTGGAGGCACCTGTGCTGCTGACACCAGGAGAGCGGCCAAAGAGTGGGCCAAAGGTTTTGGAGTCAGGCAGGGGAAGGGGTGTGAATGGGGTGGACAGTGAGGACTTTATTAATTCCAATAGCCCTTCATCTGTGGCTCAGTCAGCAACTTCTCACCCCCCACTCTTCAATCCACGGGGTCCCAGGACCACCAGAAAGATTCTGGAGGTTCAGTTTTCATCTTGTGAAAGGCCTGAGCACAGCAAGACAGGGGGATTTCAAAAATAACAGATTACAGCACCACCTTTCCTTCCTCACTCATCCCTGGAGCACAACCAATTCTGCCAAGCATTTCAGAGAGGCTAACAAGATTCTAAATAACAGGTTTCCCAACATCTTTCTCAAGAGTTTACCAAATTTTGGGAAAAACCATCAGTTGGATAATATCCAACGCAGCTTCATATAAACCCCAGGGAAACAACAGATCTAATTAGCAGCTCTCAATAACACTGGCTTCGTCAGAGGCTCAGGGGAGAGACTTGAAAATCTCTTCATTTGAACAGTTACAGCAGGGCTCCTGGGAAGCCCCAGACTGTGCCGAGTACACAGCAGGTAGGGGCTAAAACCCCACAGAGACCAAGAAGAGCCAGCAAGCCCCAGGTAAGTCCTAGGCACACCATAAGGAGGAGGATCTGTAACAGCAGAAGATTTAGAATGGGGGTAAGAAGAAAAGGGCAGGATTTCCCCAAATATCTTTTCTCCACCAGATCCCGGTTCTTAAAAGGTTCAAGTTCTAAAAAGCACAACCTGAAGAAATTCTTGGCCAGCTTAAAGCAACTTCCTGCCCCTCCCTTTGAACATCAACAAACAATAGGAAAACCACCTTCCCAGGCACTCAGCCAGAGGTTCTGCGCTTCGTTTGTTTACGATCTCCCCCTGCTGTCCAGCGGAGGATTACTCCAAGACTCCTTGTTTTCCCAGGGACCTGTAGAGCGGGGATTTCTCGTTCCCACTGTTAGGCCCCACGATTAGCAGCAAATCCTTGCATCGTGACTGGCACTGAGTTGGTGATTAGCGTTGTTAAAGAGCAAGCATGAGACCAAGCTATTATCACTTCACTAAAGGATCTTATCTAAATCTGATTGTGGACTTCAGGAGGTCATAACGGGATAAGGTAGATCCCATGATGTATGTGTTGATCAAGAACAAGGTTTCTACTCTAGATCTAAGGAGAGAATGCTTTGTTATAGCTTTAACTTCAAACAGCCTAACACTGCTGCCTCCTCCAGAATCTAACTGGGACACCTGCTAGGGGCGCCGAAGTGGGAAAGAGCTTGGCGGCCTGAGTCTGGAGGAGGCGCAGGGTATGAGCCCACATAGCCCTCTTAGATACTGGCCTCGGAGAATGTGAGAGGCCTCTGAACTAGAAGCAACCTATACGTCTGGCCCCTTCTCTCCCAGTCCGCTTCTGACCCCAAACCGCAGCACTGGTTGGGTTGGAGGTAGCGGTCCCGCCCCGAGCAGCCGGCCTGCCCGCAGCCGCCTTCCTCACCTGAGTGTCCTGCATCTCGGCTCGGTCCGTGGGTTCATGGCCTCCATCGTCCCCACGCAGTGGCCCGGCCGGCTTGTACCTCGCCGCCGCAGCCGGTCCTGGCCCGATCTGCTCTCTCTGGGAAGCAGGTGCCGGCCCGTTCACACTCCGGATTGTTTTTCTTCCGGATTCCGACCCGCCGCCTCGGCTTCCGTAAGAGGCGGGGCCGGGGCGCACGGAGGACTCTGGGTGGCGGGTCGGCAGGAAGAGGCAGGACTCTCCAAGGAGCGCGAAACGGGGAAAGGCGGAGGGAAAGGGGCCTAGGGGACCGGGGACGTAGGAGAGGCGTGTCCCCGTATCAGTAGAACCCGACGCAACGCGGCCCGGCCCCCGGGGCGCGGCGGCCCAGACTCCGCCCCGAGGCTCCCAGGCTGCCCCGAGCGATGGCCGGGAGGGGCTATCTTCCGGCGGAAGTCGGCACGACGCCCTCCCCGGCGCGTCCCTTTTCACTAGCGCCGGTGGGCAGTCTGGCTCCTAGGGTACCGATCTTTACGGTTTCCCAACGCCCGGAGGGGCAGAGGGCGAGCCGGACGGGACGCAGCCAGCCACTGTACGGCCTGTAATTCACTCTTACCCCCCGCTACGGGTAACCACCCTCCTCTAGGCCACTGAACGCCTCCATTCTCCACTTCCAGCGTTCAGGTGTTTTCCTCTTTCCAAACCCGTGCAGACTCTTAACACCTTGGACGTTTAGGAGGTTCTCGACTCAGAAAATAAGCCATTGGTGAACGAAAAATACGTTACTACCTCTATCTACGTCCAAACATGAAGATTATTTACTGTGCCAAAGGTGATTTCCTTCAAATCACTGATTCGTTAGTCTTTTTGGGGTGCGGGGCAGGACCGTGCATGGGCTTCCTTTGAAGATCTGATGAGAACCATGATTCTCCCAAGAAAAATGTACAATTTTACAAACAGGCTTCGTAAGTTTCAGACCCAGAAGCCAGGGTAAGAACTCCCTTAAATAAATGTTTTGCTTGGTAGGAAGGATAAAGGGGGATGTGGAGAGTAGGGAAGACAAAAGCAAGGAGCAAATACTACCAGCAGAAAATGCCCCAAATACTTTCAGATATGTGATGTTTGTATAAGTAAAATGATGAGCAATTGTCTTAGTTTACAGAAATCCATGTGCCACACAATTTGTAGAGCTATCTTGGATCTTTCTACTCGTTCCCTTGTAAAATGGGGATGTCAGCAAGAGTTTGAGATATCTAAGTCGTAAAATGGACATGAGAACATCACCAATAAGCTGGACTCCAGACAGCTCTGTCTAGGATTTTATTAGACTGCTTTTTTTCCCCCAATATACCTGTATTGGAAGGTTGAGACAAAAAGGCACAAACTCACATTAAATAAACAAGGTAATCTAATCGGGTCTACAAAGTGTATTTTGTAAAAGAAGTAGCACTAGGAACCAACCAAAATAAGTCAGGGAGTCCCAGCAGGGACTGTAAGAGAACTGGGGAAGATATACACGTGCCCACAATACTGACCCTGTCCCCTACGTCTCTGTGAGAAGGCCAGAGCCCAGCACCCCTTCTACCCTGGAGGCACTGCTGCTTCCAACTGGGACTGCGGCCCTGGGAATCTGATGGAAGCAGCTGGTCTGAAGGGTCATGGCACATCCTCAAAGACTACCCTTGGAGCTGAGCCTTGCATCCTAAGCCCCTCTGAGTGCTAGTCATTTCGGGCAGGGTGAGTAAGAAGGGAAGGAAGGTACTTAAGAGGTTATCATTCCCCAGCAGCGACACTCTCCACGGGGACAGAACAGACCAGGCTCATCCCTCCTTATGCTGATGTGGGCTGGAGCCCCAGATCCAGCTGACTTCTGAAAATTCTAGTTCAGCTCACATGGAGGCTGAACTGGGGCAACAGGTGGAGGTGGGTGGAACTAGAAAAAAGGCCTACAAAGAGCAAGCCCCACTCCTCCCCAAGTTGGATATGCATGAATCTCAGAGAAGAGCTGAAGGAAGGAGACCAACATCTGCTGACCCCCAAACCATGTAAACAATAGTCTGCTTACATTATCACTGCTTGTTTCTCCCAGGCTAACACACATCTGGACTTCACTTAGTTGATGAATGAAAGAAGGGAAAGCTTTAAGCACAAATATAATTACAGCTATTACAGAACTTGTAGGAAAAATTTACATTTTTCTCCAGTAGGAATGCCACTTCAACTTTCCCTGTCAAATAAATGCGACCAGCAGTTGGGCTGCTAATAACCTACTGAATTGCCCAATATCCATTACTATAGACCCCACAAGATGCGGAGACTAAAAGGAAGGTGTGATGGGGTATCTCATGGTCCCAGAGGGGACTCAGTAAAGGCAGGAGCTAACCACGCTGAACCTGTGTCCCCCCCCCCCCCCCCCCCCCTCCCCCCAGGGGGGCCACAGGGGAGCAGCCATCAGGAAGTCCCAGGCGTGACACTCCCTTATTGCACTTAGAAATCAGTAAGGCAAAACAAACCGACGAAAACCTAAGGACAGATCATCCCATTCTGCTTCTCACTCCCCCAATGGAGATTTGGTCTCTCATTAGCTTGAGTCGCTGCACACTTGGCCAACAAACTTCACGAGGCTTGGGAGATGTCAAGTGACACCACGGCTATCTCAGATTCTCCCGCTGGGAAGGCGTACTCCAGCGCTGCCAAGTCACAGGAGACTAGGAAGCCCTCAGCAGCCTCTGCTCCCCTGCCTGGACTTTCACACCAGCCAACTTTGGTAGAATTCGCCACTGTGATCACTACTGGCTCTTGATTGTCCGGGGCAGAACTCAGCGTGAGGGCAGGACAAGCTAAGTTCTCGATCCCCAAATTCCTTTCCGGCCACTGGAGACGAGGGGGGAACATGTTCTGGGAAAAAGCTTTTTGCATGCTTGTTTTGTGCAGCATGAAAAGATCAAGACCCCTTGTGTCCTGACCAGCCTCAGACAGAGGACAGGAATCTAAGAAAGCACAGAGAGGAGGGGGTTATTGCTGAGTGGCAGCACCAGCCCAAAAGGGGAGAGGAGTGTGGACATATAGAGCTCCTGGGGACAGTGGCGGGGGTGGGCACAACTATTAGGTATATATGGGGCAGACTCAATTCTAAGGGCCACACAGGACAGTCCCCTCCAGGTAGAGTTGACCCAGGCATATTACGGGCTTTGCAGACATTCAGACAGAGCAGGTAACAGGAGGGCCTAGGAGCCATAGGTATTTCTAAGACTAGTGACCAGAGATGCGATGCCTGGGGCAGGGGTTATCTGTTGTTTAATTTTCAAAACAGACTGGCTGGGCCTTGGGTACTTCCATAGTGCCTAGAGCACTCTTAACAGTGGGATCCTGGGAGCAGAGATCAGAGTTATGAAGCCACACTGATGTTCTATGGAACTGGGGGGAAACAAATCTATTTCCACCTCATCCCCGTCTCCCCATGTGAGCACTCAAAATTGCAAAGACCTGCCCAGGAAGCCAAACACTTCAGTTTATCCCAAGGTTGAAAAAAAAGTAAATCGTTTAAATCACCACATCACAAAAGGTAGCTATTTTCAAAGACTAAAAATGTCACTTGGAAATAAAGGGGTAGGGAGAGGGCACACAGAAATGGGTCAAGAACACAATGGTTGGAGAGGGAGGAGCTGTAAATACAGCCACCTACAACGCCACATATCTCAGAGGGGCAGGTTCCCGCTCACGCGGGCTTCAAAATACCAGACGGTCTATTTGTTCACAATAGTAAAGGGCATCTAGAATTAGCTGCGGTAAGGGGTCAGAGTTGCCTGAAGAATGGGCATAGAAAGGCCGCGTCCGAAGATGGCCTGTCGCTCAGGAGCGTGGAGCTGCTGGGCCTTCCTGTTGATCACTGTCTTGCAAAACTGGAAGAGAAATAAAATAGAAACACTGTAAATCACTGACGGGGGAATTTCAAAAGGAGGAAGGATGCCAGGCGGTGTGGTGGGGGGTGAAGAGAAAGAGGAAACTAAGGTCCGAGCAGTGACAAGAAGCTGGCATTGCCACAACCCATTCTGTCCTACAGTTTTATCTCCCGGAAGTTCTCCTCAAGCATGTGGAGCAGGAAAAGTAAGCAGAGGTTCACGTCACGGTGGGTAAGATCCCAGGCCCCATTGTGCTAGAGGACAGCCAGATTTTATTGGATAACATCATTTTTTCTCAGAGCCAGATGGGGAGCAGGGCCAGGCCTTTCGTTCAGTGCCTAAGCCCCTCTGAGCTGCTGGAGTAAGAGCAAGTCTGGAGCTCGGGGAGCTGACAGAAGGAAGGATCTTGGGGAAGGGTGACCACGTGAACCAAGGGACATCCCAACCTGGTCCTGTGACCTGGGCAGAAATATTCTCCCAGTACCTGAAAGATGTTGTCTCTGATGGGGAGAGTCTGGGGTCTGAGGGTACAGAGAGGAAGGAAATTAAGCACCAGACCCAACGAGGACCACTAGGAAAAGCTGTCTGGCCAGTGAATTTTCCAAGGGAGGGGCAGGGAATGGCTCTGGTCCAGGGGTAAAGGAGCAACCAGAAGACCAGCTTCCACTTGAAATGGCTCCACTCACGGGAGGAAGAGTAATTAGGTGCAGATAAGCTTTGATTCTCATCCGCTGCCCCCTCCTCAGCCCCACGTCCCACCACCCTGCCCCTGTTTCTAATGGATATGTATCCAATCACATGGATCCCTGAAATGTCTTAAAAGCCATCATCTCTTTCAGTGGAAGCCAAAGAGCTCTCTGGAATCATGACCATCATTACGACTAGAAGGCAGGATGAGGAAAGAGGCGAGGACCCAGACTGAGGACTGATTCTGGCGTTTGTGATGCGCTCAGTGAGAAACTTGGTACATACGGTGCAGGAGGGGAAGGAGTGGCTTTAGTCGTCTGCCGTCATGCCTTTCACTGGGTCCTTTTGTCTCATCTGCAACAGAAGAAAACAGGAGAAATGGAAGGAGTTTGTGGAACTCCACCACAGGTACAAATTCCTCCTCCTCCTCAAGCCTGCCAGCGGATAGGGTAGAGCATGTATTTTGCGCACAAAGCAAATCAGAAGAATTGAATTCTGCGTACACAGAGCCAATGCCACACTATAGCTGTCACTGGTCCCACCACCCATGATTTCTAGTTCTTTCCCCTGAGTCTCAGTGTTGGGGTTTAGTTCTTAAGCTCCTCTCTTTCTTTCATTCATTCAACAAATATTTATGAAGCATTTTTTTGGCAAGGCACGGTTCCCAGCCTGAAGATTCAGCCATGAACCAAAACAGACCAAGTTTCTCCTTAAGGAGCTTACATTCTGGGACAAAGTTAAGGGGAAGACAGACAGACTAATCCACGTCAGATGGGGCTGCGGGCTGCTGGGACAGAGAATGGCTCTGTGGAGGTGCTGTTTTATGAGCTTCCTGGGGAAGGCCTCTGATAAGTGACGTCTGAGCAGAGACCTGAAGGAAGTGAGGCAGGAAATCCCGGGGGTGGCGGGGGCAGGAAGGGGACAGAGGAAACAGCAATTCTCTCTCCTGGGCTCTGCTTAGAGGCTTCCCCTGGACTTGCATGTTTCCAGGGCGGGCATGCGTGTGTGTGTGCGCGCCCACACAGGGGCAGGTTCCATCCCTGGTTGGGGAGGACCCCACATGCTGCATGACATGGCAAAAAAGTAAAAGAGGCTTTGCCCAGTCTGTCCAGTCAGCCAAGTGGGCACAGGGATGGAGAGTGCAGGTGGCAGATCTCAGCCTGGCAGAAGTGCAAGGCTGCTGGAGAACAGGACAGGGTCTTCTCTGGGAGCACCGAGTGGTCCCTGTCCCCCGCACCTTTCAACAGCAGTGGACACACTTCTTGCTGGGAACACCGTGCTGGCGATTGCTCTCAAATCCTTTCCAACTTGAAAACAGATTCTAATTGCAGGATGTCTATAACATGTCTATTATAACTTCCCATTAGACATGTCTTCACTCTCCATGAATTTTCTGCGCCAGGTTCAATCTTTACTCATTCAACAACTTTTGAGCCCCTCAGAGCATAAGCGCTGGAATCAAACTGCCTGGATCGCATTCTGGCTTCATCACTAAATTGTGACCTTGAACAAGTTACTTCACTGCTCTCTAAGCCTCAATTTCTGTAATAATAAAAATAGAGATAATAATAGACACTACATATGTCATGGGGTTGTAGTGAAGATTAAGATATTCACGGAGAGTACTTAGCACAGAGGAATGCTCGGAACCCTGCACACGTTATCAGTCCTGTTATGTCTTTGTTCTAAATAGCACAGTGAACATGCCATGTGCACACGCAGCACTCAAGAAGCTGCACGTTTAACCTACAGCCTCCTCAGTTGCGCTTTATTCTCCAGACTTTCAGCCACACTGTTCAGAGACTCTATCTCATCAGTAGTAGCTCTCCCACTGGGAAACATCTTTGAATATACTTCCTGCCACATTTCAAATCCATGACCATCGTTTACTACCCACCCCCCAAGTATCATAAATCAGCAAGCCCAAGTGGAACCTGCACACGAGAAAAACATTCTCCCGGTCCTCCCCAGAGGTTCCCATAGTCACTCCCTGCTGATAAGGATTACTGCGATTATATCTAAACTCCTAACTTGGTCTTTCAGGCTAGAGTTTCCTCAAAGTCTTTGTCTTTCCTTGGCTGTGCTGAGCCGCTCGTGGGATCTTAGTTCCTTGACCAGGGACTGAATCCGAAGCCACAGCAGTGACAGTTCCTAGCTCCCTCTTGGAATGCCTCTCCCCTGTAGATTTTGCTCAAAACTCACTTTCCTGAATGGTAGCTTTAAATTAGTATTGGTGCCTATAATTTCGGTTATCCATAGTAATTAATATGTTACTTTGTAAGAGCTTAACAAACTCAAGATTTTTCTTGAGTCAAATTTTTTAAAAGATGGAAAGTCACCCTTGTGGTATGAGGTCGGAATTGGAAATATTTGTGTGAACATAATAGACCAGAGAGATATAGAAATAGCTACAGATGTTAAAATCCCTCCGCGTCATCCTACGAGGAGGTCTGGGATCAGCAACACCCCAACAGTGCTGACCACACCCAGGTGAACAAAGGTGACTTCACCAGGACTGGACAAGGACAGGCAGAATACAAGGAAAAGAACACCACGTCTGTGACCTTTTGGTCTGAAATACAGATGCTGGATCTAATCATGCAGAAGCACTGGACAAACCCCAACTGAAACACCTTCTACAAAATGACTAGCCTTTAACCTCCATGAATGTCAAGGTCAATGGAACTCCCAGAAAACTGAGGGGCTGAGACTAGGAGGGTGCGCTGGTTGATGCTGTCTTACCCTTTTCTTCATATTCTTCTTGTCACTTTTATTAAGTTTGAAACTCTTTCAGAAAACCAACAAAAAAAGAAACTCCTTCAAAATAATTACAAAAGCCCCCACCCCACCCCCAAACCAGACATGGGAACTTCCCTGGTGGTGCAGTGACTCCATGCAGGGGACCTGGGTTCGATCCTTGGTCAGGGAGCTAGATCCCACATGCCACCACTAAAGACCTAGCGCAGCCAGCCAAATAAATAAGTGTGAAAGAAGACAGAATTGCACTCACTACCTGTCTGCTCGCTAATGGCCACTCATGTACATTTTCAACCATCAAAGAGGCTAAGGTTTAGTATCATGGGAGCAAAGCTCTTTGGGTCTCAAGCAGATACCTGTAGACCCTGAGAGCTCACTGCCTGGCTTGAATTTACTAATGCAAAGCCAGGTCCTATTCTCCCATTGCTTGAAATAAGATGCAACTTCCTATCAGGAAACACGATAGCTTCCTTTACTCTCAAAGACAAGGTCCCCCCACACAGGGTGCACCGAAATAAAAATGCATTATTTCATTCTTATAATCAAATGTTCTAAGAATGCTTATTTCCTGTTTCCTGGGGCCTAAAATGAGAGATTTTATCTAATATTTGTAGTGTTCCTCGGATCAAGCCATTACCAGCTATCTATGTACATACAGTTGAGGAAGATGAAAATAGAAGCTCCAGTCCTGGATGGTTTCTTTTTAGCAGTGGTTTGCTCTAGGGAATGAGGCCAGGGGTTGGAAGAAATGGACTTTTATTCTCTACTTATTTTTATTTATTTGGTCTTTTTTTTTTTAATATTTTCTTCCATCTTTTGAAAATTGCTTTTTCTATCAGTATGAAATACACCTTTGACTTAAAGGAGCTTGTAAAAGTATCAGTGTCAATTTCCTGGGTGTGATATCATACTATCATTTTGCAAGATGTAGCCACTGGGAGAAACAGATCTCCTCTCTATATTATGTGAATCTCACAATCATCTCAAAATAAAAGGTTCAGTAAAAAAAAATTAAGCTAGAAGGAAATCTAAAAAAGAGGAGATATATGTACCTATACCCGATTTACTTTGCTGCACAGCAGAAAGTAACACAACACTGTAAAGCAATCGTGCTCCAAGAAAAAGTAAGTAAAAAATTGAGCCAGTTTAAAAAAAAAATCATTTACGACGCTGAATAGTAACCACAAACCTGTTCTGAAAGCACATAAATACAAGGCAAATGTGGAACTGTTTTTAGAACTTCTTTAGAAACCTGCTCTAAAAAGCAGGTCCAGCCTTTTGGGGAAGAAATCTGGCAATAAGTAACAAGAATTTTAAATCCTCTAATTCTACTTGTAGGAATTTATTCTAAGTAAATAATCCTAATTACCCAAACAATGGAGTCCATAGACATTTTTCATCATGGCATTATTGATAAACAATGAAAACCTGCAAACAAGATGAAGGAAAATCCAACTTGGGGCAACAGAGTACAGAGCAAGATGCAGCTACTGTGAGAAACATGTATGTGAAGGAACTTTTTTCCTGGTTTAAATGCTGTTATAATGTTTAGAGAAAAGTGAGAGGACCACCCAGGCTTGTGCAGTACCATCAGAACTAAGTAAAAGTGTGTAAGAATTCTTAAAATGTTTACAGTGGTTGTTTTTAAACAGAGTACAAGTGATTTTTTTCTATTTTTTTACTTTCCTAAAAACTGTTTAATGCTTATACATTACCTTAATATCAAAAAATTTAAATATTTAAAAAGAAAATAAAGCTGCTCCCCTATTTCAAGATGTTGGTCAATGTTCCAGGTGGTCTGCTCTGGGGTCAACCGCTGCTGGGCAGGGCGGAGGGAATTAAGACTCCAAGGACAGCATCAGCCTCAGAAGACAGGGATCCCTCGGCCTCAGAAGAACTCACTCTGCCCTCTGCAGGCACTATGGGAATCTCAGATACAATCTTCCACAGCCCAGCACGTGAACCAGGCACTGAGTGTTTTAATCTGAAGACCCTTGTCTATCACAGTCCCAAACGGGGAACTCTGGGATGTAGTATCCTGTCAGGCACTTCAATGCACACGGATGTTTAGGTAATTGATAGGTAACTGGTCCAGTGTTTAAGACTTAAAATCTAGAAGTGATGGTGAATCATCAGTCAAAAAGCCAGAGGATGGAGCAAGGGCCCTCTTCATCCATACTAAAGTGATGAGAAAGAGACTGGCACATTCAGACACAAGCAAATGGACAGGGAGATTGTCTACAGAGATGCTCAGGGACAAGCCCGCCAGGTGAGTCCACAGACCAAAGAGTGTCATGAAGTTGCTGAGCTCCATCCCAAAGTACAAAGTCCAGAAGGGATGAGCAACGGAGGGCTCAGAGGAGCCAAAAGAGTAAGAGAGGAAGGCCCATGAGGGAAGACAGGGACGAAAATGCTGGGGGATCTTCAATGATGTGTTCTTTGCTGTTTTTCAGCAAATGTTCTAGAGAGTCCTATAAACAGGGAAACAAGGTGTTGTTGTTGTTGTTGTTTTTACAATTTTTAAAATGAGTCCTTTTCTCCCCATCTCATTATCCAGAGTTAATGACCAAGGTCCAGGAGGTACCTGTTCTCTGAACTAGAAGGTATCTTTAACTTCTCTGCAAAGAACACCTATGGCACAGGTAGCCAAGAGGATGTCGTGACAGTACGTGTCAAATGTTTGCTTACCACACATGGTAAGACCTCAGTAGATGTCAGCTTCTATTAATAATAAAGTATATTATTGTATGGGAATTCCCTGGCAGTCCAGTGGTTAGGACTTGGTACTCTCATTGCCGTGGCCCTGGGTTCAATCCCTGGACAGGGAACTAAGATCCCGTAAGCCACAAAAAACAACTTATTGCAAGTCAACTATATACTTCAATTAAAAAAAATATGGATGGACAGATATGTTTATGACTGCCATGGTCATGAGACAGTGAGTTCCCCACTCCAGGAGGTGCTCAAGCACAAGCTCATGGGAAAGGGCAGAGAAGACCCAAGCACTGGCCGCGTAATTAGACTAAATGACCTGTAAGGTACTTTCTTCCACTTTTGAGATTATGCATTTCTTAAGAGCAGGAGAGGAGGGAAAGGGAGGGAGGGAGAGCCACTGCTCCCCGACAGGCACACATTTCCTGACATTTTTGTTTTTAGGGCAAAGGACTAATCTCTTGATCCCTTGTTTCTCAAATCCTTGACCCTCATCCAAGAATGGTGGGTTCACCTCCCAGAGGGACAAGAGTTATGGCAGGGGTGACTGTGGCCTCATAGTGACCTCTTGTAACTCATAAAACAACCCACCCACACCAGACTGCTATGCCTTGGTTTAAAGAATAACAGTCATAATTTCTATCACAAACTTGCAGTTAATCATGGCAGGTTGGATGCAGTACAAGCATTTACTGCTATTTCTCCCCCAAAGCTTAGCATGATGACAGTAAAGGAATTTAAAAAAAGAAAAGAAAGATGGCAAACTACAAGGACAAGGAGAACAGAGGAGACAACAGCAGGTAAGAGGTGGAAACAGCGTTCTGGAAGACGAAAGGAGGATGGAGGAGCAGTGACCAATCTGCAGAGCAGCAGGAGCTGCGGGTGAGGAGGGCAGCCAAGAGGGAGTGGACCCTCTAGTGCTGCAGGTTCTCCAGAAGCTTGGGAGAGGAGGTGCCTCTACATGGAGGGAGTGCGGCTGGGGTTAGAGACGGGTGACTTCTTTGCAAGTGGAAATAAAGAAGAGTTTGGGGTCTGGTGTGCCCTGGTGTTCCCTCCCCTGGTTCTCAGTCTGCCCCCAGGACCTTTCCCTAGATCAGCTCCCAGAACGCTGGCCTTGACCAGCCCCATGAGAAAAAGGCTGGGGTGTCCTCTCAAAGCAAAACGAGCAGCCCAAGAAAAACAGACTCAGGAGCCTGAAGTGGGAAGCCCCAGGGGCACCATCTGTCTACCCTTCAGTAAGCCCAGCCACTGATTCGGAACTTGGGTGAACTCTGGGAGATGGTGAGGGACAGGGAGGCCTGGCGTGCTGCAGTCCTTGGGGTCACAAAGAGTCAGATATGACTCAGCGACTGAGTAACAATAACAACAACTGATTCAGAGAGCTCCATCCACTTTTTGGAGCTTCACTCTTCACTGTGAATGGACAGCCAAGGACCCCCAGTCACTTGAGGGAAGCCCCTAACAGGAAACATAAAGTCCAATGGGAAAGAGGAGCTCAGAGGAAACAATGTTCAGGGGGAAGAGATACCTGCAAACCAAATGAACCAAAAGAACCAAACCCCATGCTTCAGAAAAGGAAAATGATGCCAAGAACAGAACAAGAAGCGCTTAAGGATGTCTTAAATTCAACAGCGGAGACAAAAGTTAACTTCAGAAAACCTCTCCTGGAAAGCACACAAAAAAGGAGACAAAACATAAGAAAATTAGAAGGTCGATTCATGATGTCCAACTTCTAACAACAACAACAACAACAAATTTCAGGAAGAGAACAAAGAGGACAGAGGGGAGAAAATGATGAAACAGGGGACACAAAAACATTTTCCAGAACTGAAGAGATCTTCAGATTAAAGTGTCCACCGAGTGGGAGCAAAATGCAGGAGAATGAACCAACCTCAACCACTGATGTTGTGCAACCAGCCCAACCACCCACCCTCAAGAGACCCAAAGACACAACTTAATGATACACAGAACTAAGCTAACAACGAGGGACGCGTTTATCAACTTCCTAAGAAAACAGAAAATTATCCACGGAAGAAATGAAAATCAGAGGAGGTGACAGGGTTCATATATATATGTATGTATGGCTGAGTCCCTTCACTGTTCACCTGAAGCTATCACATTATGTATTAATTGGCTATATCCCAATACTAGAGAAGGAAATGGCAACCCACCGGAAAATTCCATGGACAGAAGAGCCTGGCAGGATATAGTCCATGCAGTCGCAGAGTTGGACATGACTGAGCTAATGTATGTATACCCCAACACAAAATAAAAAGTTCAACAAAATAAAAAGAATTGCAAGGGGCTACTTCTGGGGCCGAAACCTTGGGGACAGGGCAGAAGAGGCCAGTGCCTTCCTCATAAGTGTAGGATACTGCCTGAGTGTAAAACCTATAAAAATACTTGTGGGGTGACGGTGCTGACTATGGTAACGGTTTCACGAATGTCTGTTTTTTTGCAAACTCCTCAAGAGGTACACATTAAATAGGTGCAGCTCTTATGTTAGTCAGACCTCAACAAAGTGGCTTTTTTAAAAAAACAACAACAAAAAAACTCTGAAAATAAAACTTTGATAAAAATATTTTTAGAAAGAGGAAAAATAAGAAAGGAAAGCGACACGTGAGCCAGAGGTACAGTCAGCACAAAGGTCCCACACAGTTGCTAATGGGGTCAGAACACGTCCCCCTCAGTGGTTTTGCTCTCTCTTCCACCGCCAACTATTTAAAAAATTCCAGTTCCAAGGAGGGATTTCTGCATTTGCAGTTATCCTGGACAATATAGATCATCCAAACTTTTGGCACAATTACCCACAGAATGGAGAAACACAGACAAGGGCTGGGGACTGAAAAAGAACTCTGTAAGGATGAGTGCCCTCGAGCTGTGGGCCTGAGGGAAGCAGACTTGGTCGGTCCCCTGGACAGCCTGCCCTGCACCAGGAGTTCCAATTCGACCCCAAGAGTATAAAAGGCTGTCGGCCAACGTTTCTGGCCGGCTTGGCAGCAACAGGCAACTGAAGCTGCAGACTAAAACCTCAAAGGCTCTGTCCCTGTTCCTCCATTTGGTAACTTGTTTCTTTTCTTTTTGGTCAGGACTCAGGTGACCACAAGATTCAAGGCTTCTCTCTTACACTGTTAGAATCGCCAGAGCTCTGGACATTAAAACCTACCGCTTCCTGAAGATCTTTAGCAGAAGAAGTAGGACTTGTGTCCAAAATCCTGCCACTTCCCTGAAACTGCAGCTGAATGAATAACTTAAACATCTGCCTTCAACAGGAACTCACTCAGCAAACCGCTGCAACCAGTAAGTCAGCCCGGAAGTGCCATCCTGGAGGGTAGAATCCATTCCCCACGGGGCTCCCCCTCTAAGGAAGAGCTCCTGGGCCCACTTTCCACTGAGGCCAGCACAGTGCAGCGGGAGCACCAGTGCAGTGGGGGGCACCTCGGACCTGGGCCCGCGTCTCACCTGAGGCCCCGCTGGAGAGCTAGGCACGGCTGTGCAAAGCGATTGCCTGCCAGACGCTCTGTGCCGACCCTCCCAGGGCAGGGGGGGACAAATAGATGGCAGCTCCAATGAAACAGTTTCCTGCCTTGTTTTTCACCCCCGAGAGGCAGGAGGGAGATCCCGACGGCATTTAGAGGGAGGAGAAGCGGCCGAGTGACTGAGTGCTACGGCTTCTCCTCCCTTGACTGACGTGTCACCTGCAGGCTGTGTGACCCTGGGCCTGGCTTTGAGCTCTCAGCGCCTCTACCTCCTCACCTGAGTGTGGGGATAACAGCGGCACCCCCTCACAAGGGTTGTGAGAAACACAGGAGATGGGCCGAGACCGGGAGAAGCCCTCCGAATGATGCCTCACACATGGCGGGTGCCTGAATGCTATTTACTAACAGTCTCCTCAGAGGGAGTCTTGCAGGCAGGCAGGCAGTCCCAAGTTCCTCAAAGAAGGCAAGAGGGGAGCTAGGTCTTCAGGCTCCCATGGAGCAGCAGATAGCTCTCCTTCTGGGAATCATGCCAAGACATAAAGAAAAAAAAGAAAAAAAAAAAGGGGGGGGGGGCGGGGGTGGGCAAAGGCTCCAAACTCTAAAATAGCTCCAACACTGTTAAAGAGGGGCTGTGGTGTGTGTTCCGCCGCTGTCCTCTGTGAGTTTCGTGCGTGCTATTCGTGGACCAGCCCGGCCTGCCTCCGCCTCCCAGGGCCACCTCCGCCTCTGCAGCCCGGCACGGTTCCCCCACCCGGCTCTGGAGGACCGCTGCGGCAGCTGTATTACTCACTTGGCATTCAGCACAGCCCGCCATATCTGTCTCTCTGGATATGCCAAGACCTCGACTAGACTGCAAGTTCAAGAGCACAGGCTGCTTTCTTCCTTGTGGTTCCCATATCGCCTGGCATTAGACCTTACCCACAGTGGACGCTGACATGTTCCTAGAACCACAGGACGGTGCCCTCAGTGAGCTGCCCCGGCACGACCGTCTCCTAGCGGACAGCCCCGGAGTCTCCTCTGGCCTCCCACGTACCTCATCCAGCTGTCTTTTCGTCTCGTCTTCCATCCTTCGAATGTCGTCCATCGTCAGGTCGACCCACTTGTCCAGCCAACAGAACAGCTGCCGGTGGAAGTTTGTAAACAGACGCCTCTCTTGCTATAAAAAGGAGGGACCCAAGTTAGAACCAGAAGGTGTGGGCCACTGCGGCAGCCCTCTTGTCCACGCCCTCTACACCAGCACCCACACACTACTGGGAAGGCTGGGGGAGGAGTGGTAGGTACCCCACTGGCTGATCTGGATTGGTCCTCCAAACCCTCAGGTTAGTGACCCTTGCCTCCACATTTCTGACGGGTATGGCCTCAAGTCAGCAAGCCCCCAGGAGAGGGTGGTGCCTACCCTGCCCCGAGGCTCTCTGCCCAAGACAGGCAGTCCATGAGCCAAGATCCCAAAATAACTGTGCCAAGTTTCCTCCTTGTCTCTGGAGCCTAAAGACCAGGTTAAAACTGACCAGCAGCAGGGGGATTCCCTGGCAGTCCAGTGGTTAGGACTCTGTGCTTCAACTGCCAAGGGCTCGGGTTCGATCCCTGGTCAGGGAACTAAGATCACGCATGCTGTGTGGCATGGCCAAAAATAAATAAATAAAACTCGCCTGCAGCTATGAAATGTTGCTCAATTTTACCAGACTCTCACACATCAGAGAGAAGGCTATAGAAACTTCTTAGGTGCCATTTGGCCAAGTCAGTTTTCCTGGGTCTCCCATTTATACACGTTATTACTTTCGTTTGATATTCTCTTGTTAAAAAAAAAAAAAAAGGAAAAAAAACACCTTAGGTTTGTCTAGTTCAGTAATTCAGAGTACTGGAGAATTTGGTTCATATTATTCTTTGCCTTTTGGTGTCAAGCAAAGATCCTGAGTTTTATTTGCCATTTAATCATAACAAGCCCCCTCCTGTTTCCTCCTTTTGCCTCAGTTTCCTTCTCATCCGCACGTGGAACCTCTGGATGGACAGCTTTAAACTCTAATACGAGTCTGGTGCAAGGGGAAGTGGGAGTCTGGGAAATCAGACCTAAACATCCTGATGCTGGCCACCCTGGGAGACAAGCCACATGGGTTGTATGATCTTCTCTTGTCGAGCAAAACACCCCCCACCAACACACTGGAAGCCCTCCCACCTTGGTCACTTACCTTATGGATAAAGTTTTCCACTTTGTTCTGCAGGCCCCACCACTTGAACTTGACAGTAACCAGTTTGTATGCACACATGTATGGGCAGTCTTTCTGATTTACAAGTTCTTGCTGTATTAGAAACACACCCACAGGCAGACAGGTAACTAAGAGGGCCGACCTCTAGCCCTTTGTGCCCCCCACAAACCCCCAGTTCCCCACCTCCAGGAGGGAGGCCCAACCACACTGGGCCCCCAGCACCCCCTGGTGGTAAGAGTGTGAACTGTACCTTCCAATTGGGGCCCAAGGGTCCTCGGCCTGTTTTGATAGATTTAAATTTTGCTGGGTCCTCTTCTGCCTTGTAATCCTGTCAGAAGTTGGGGGGGGGGGGGGGGGGGGGGGGGGGGGGGGGGAAAGAGAGAGGGAGAGAGAAAGAGACCAGATTTTCCACCACAGTACAGTTCATACCATTCTTGATGCTTTTGGCGTAAAGAAAACATGGTAAAGTCTATAAACAAGATATAGAACTGTTTACATTTGCCTCTGAGAAGAGCTCTCTGTGATTCTGTCTGCCAGGGCTTGTTTTCGGTTTTACCAGACTGTGTGAGCAGGCCTGGATTTCCACTGTTTAAGATGGGGATGTGCAACCTGGAGTGAACATCCAGAGCACGAGGGAAGGTGTTTTCAAAATACAGTTGACCCTTGAGCAACACAGGGTAATTTTAAAAAACAGGTAATTCTAAAACAGCAGCTGGAGCTGAGAATAACCAGCCAGTCATTTCTGAAATCTTCCAGTCCCACCTCTCTCTGGCTTGTTCTGCTTTTGTTTTTAAACTGCCTTGTTTTAATAAAATCCTTACTGGAAATGTTCAATGTACAGACTTTATCCTCCTGTGTACTACCGTCAGTCTCCCTTCACTGATTTAAAATGCAGTCAATGCTGTGTGTTAATTAACAGTAACAAAAGTTTACTTCTTGGGCTGTTTCTCTGCATTAACTAGTGGGGGCAAGGGAAAAACCAAACTCCTTATAGCATCTACTTACCAAAAAGAACAAAGATATCCAACCACATGCATACACATACAGTCGTAAAGCATCTTCCAAAGTGAAGGAGATTATTTAACCTTCCCTACCTCTGCTTCTCTCCATTCACATGATCTATTCACTTTGCTATATATGTTATACTTCAATGAAAAGTTTTTGTTTTTTTGTTTTTGTTTTAAATCCACTAACCTTTTGATGATAGGAGTGGGGATATTAGGCCAAGAAGCACAAGATTGTACATCTGGGCCACTATTTGCCTGGTGGTATCCCCAAGTCAAGATAAGGTGATTCTTAACACTCATTTAGAAAATAAAATACTCAAGAGAGAACTTCCCTTTGACCCAAGTTGGTATGATTCCTTGGTTTCTCTGACATAAGTGACTCCTGCATTTCAAAGGCCACCCGTACAGCTGAATAGTTCCTACCTTGCTAAGTACTTGGCTTCGATCTGCAATGTCTATATATACGACTTCCACATGTTTCCACGCCTCGGGCTCCAGTTTATGCACCTGCAGGAACAAGGGGGACCACTTGTTATGTACAGTTTAACAGCTACCACACCCTTTACCCAGAATGGACATCTAACAGCAGCTGTTCCCATAGCCCTAGACGTGAGATTCCTACCAGTACATATAACACTATCCAAAGGAGTGGGAGGGTGATGAATTTTAAGTGGACATACATTTGAGAACTAATGCTCTGATTTTTCAAGCTAAATATGACTGCAGCAGCCCAAGACACTCTCTGGGCTCCCCTAGCACCTACTTTATTTCCATATGTCCCCCCTTTGTAAAGACTGCATTATTTCTCTTGTGAGGATGCTGCCTGCTCAGCCATATACTGCTTATTTTGATGCTCTTAAAAATTATTAATAACTAACTTGGAACTTCCATGTGGGCCAGTGGTTAAGACTTGGCCTTCCAATCCGGGAAGCTAATATCCCTCATACCTTATGGCCAAAAAACCAGAACACAAAAAACAACAGAAGCAATAGTGTAACAAATTCAAGGAAGACTTTAAAAATGGTCCACATTAAAAAAAAAGATCTTAAAAAAAGACAGAAATTAACTAACTCAGAGATGAGTAGTAGTATGAGATACAAAATTCTGATACAAGTTCAAACGGTACAAAAGGATATGATAAAAAGTAACTCTTTCTCTTGCATGTCTCTCAGTCAGCTCCTAAGTACCACCACTGTAGAGATTTTCTTTTAATACAGAAGGTAGCACATACTTTACATCCTTTTTCCCCCCATTGAACAGTATCTCTTGAAGACTGTTCCCTACTGGCTCTTTTTAATGGCTGCATAATATACAACTACATGGCTGAACAATGTTTTATTTAACAGGATCCCACTGATGGGCTCTTACGTTGTTTTTAACCTTGGCTACACCAAGAATGGCTCAGTCGTAAAGAATCCCCCTGCCAATGCAGGGGACTTTGGTTTGATCCCTGGGTTGGGAAGATTCCCTGGAGGAGGAAATGGCAACCCACTCCAGTATTCTTGCCTGGGATATCCCATAAACAGAGGAGCCTGGCGGGCTACGGTCTGTGGAGTGGCAGAAGAGTTGGACATGATGTAGTGACCAAACAAACACCAAGAGTGCAGCAATGACTCTCCCTGTATATTATTTCACACATGGGAAAACACAACTATAGTGTAAATTCCCAGGTGTGGAATTGCTAGAGTAAGGGACAGGTGTATTTTAAATCTGAGGAGTTACGGGCAAATTGTGCTGTCTAGAGGCTGTAATTTTGATGGGCTTTTTTTCAGGGGTGTGGGGGCGCACTGCACAATGTGGCTTGTGGGATCTTAGTTCCCTGACCAGGCACTGAACCCAGGCCCAGGCAGTGAAAGTGCCAAGTCCTACCACTGGAGGGTCAGGGAGTTTGCTCATTTTGACATTATAAAAATTCAGCTCCTCTGTGCCAGGAGTTGCATTTTAGACCAATGCCAGCACTAGCAGAAGGTCTTTGAAAGCATCTTAGAGATCATATTTCTCAGATTAGAGACAGAGCAATCCCATGCTGGTAGGACAGATCTAGGCACAGGCTGCAAGCTTCCTGGCCAAGAAAAAGGGGATGATGGTGAAGACCCCTGGAAAGCAGAGAGTCTCAACACCCTGTGCTGAGGCCTGGAAGTCCTCGGGGGTCTTGGGAAGTGCTACTTACGTTCTCCAGGGTCCCAAGATCAGGTTTGTGCCAGGTTTCAATTTTAATCAGAAAGTCTTCTTTCATGTACTCATTCTGTGGGAGGGGGAAAAGGACAGCTTACAGTCGCTAGGCTCAAAGTTGGAGAGTAACCAGCCCTCACCACCCGCTCAGGGCAGACCAGAGACCTCAGCCTCTGCCTTGTCCTAACAGCTCACTGTACCGGGAGCCACGGTATGCCAGGTGCACGCTGCTTCACTCAATCCTCACCCCAGCCTGTGAGGGCTGTGGTAACACGACCCTCATCTCACATTTGAGGAAAGTGAATTCAGAAGGGACTTCCCAAGGCCACAGAGATAACCACAGACCTGGGCATCAAACTCAGTTTTGTCTGACTTCAAAATTCATGCACTTAATCCATGTATCTCGGCCATTTACCTCATGTGCGGGGTATAAAGGCTGACTGGCAGCGTGGGAAGAGCACAGGGAGACTTCCTAGCCATCCAAACGTGTTGGCCCCCTTCCCCTGCCACCAGCCAGCCTTTTGCTGAGGCCTGAAGTTCTCAGCCATTTAAGCCTTCATACTAATTATCATCTTCTTCCCTTAGTGCTTTTTAAAAACTGGAACTACTTAAAGGAGGAACACGTTAACCCCCTAACTCCTCAGTGGGAATCAGGCTCCCCGAAACTTCCTGTATACCTGGATGAGGATGATGCAGGGTGGACAGAGGGGGGCGCTGACAGAGGGGCTGGGCAAAGAGAAGAAACCAGGCTGATTTCACAATTCTGCCTAGCATCAGTGCTCACTGGGGTCAACAGATGCCCAAACAGGAACACCCAATTGGGTCAGCAGCACTGGAGCTCCCTGTGCAGCCTTGAGGAGGCCTGGCCCGGGGCAAGTAGGAGAGAACCATGCGTCACTCTGCACATGTGAGACCTGGGGCTAGGACGCCACGGTCCTGACTACCGCAGCACCTACAAAGCCACCTGCCAATGCAGCTTCAAGCAGGAGAGGACGGCGCCAGTTAACAAGTTCCTCATCAGGACTGAAAGGATGAAGCCTCAAAAGCCCCAAACGTCACCCAGGTCAAAGACAGGAATATCCAGGAGGCCCCAGGGCAGCTCCATTTTTCCTTCTCCTTTCCTTATAAATCATCTACCATCCCAACCCCCCTGAAAATACTTACTGTGATAACTGCTCCACAACAAGGACATGGAAAGAAGAGAGAAAAAGATTAACGAAAATGAATAAAATATCCACCCCACACCCTGGGACCATGGAAGCAAAGACTTCTCCACTCCCTGGGCCTTACACCACGGTCACCCTCCAAGTCCCAGCAAGTACATTTGGGACCTCAAATGCACCAACCTCCAAGTTCCCCAAAGACCAAAAATGAGATTTCATTAAAGGGATGCCACTATTGGCTCCTCAGGACTCTCCCCAGCTGGGCAAGGACAGGGAGCAGCCCTGGTGAGCTCAAGTACTGAGACCCATGGCTCTGCTGGCAGACCACCACCAGGTGCCCCCTCCTCCCGCCCACCCCCTGTATCCAGGGGCACAGAGCAGGGCACCGTAGGCCAGGCGCTGTCTATCTACCCTCTGCATCCTTCCTGTCACTGTAACCAAACCTCTCACCCGCCACACTCCTGCTCATTGTAATGAGACCCCCCTCGGAAAGCACCGTTCAATTATTTATCAGAGAAAATGACGGCAGCTCTAATGTCACTGGGGAACGGACTAGCTCTCCTCCTGACCACAGCCCAGATCATTCTGTACTCTCTGAATTTAGGAGTTGGTGCAATTTCAGATGGATGCCACCACTGCCCCCTCTGACAGCATGTGGGGCTAAAGTCAAGCTCCCTGACTCCAAAACTGAAACTCAGGTTACCTCTGAGATTGAGATGAGGGCAAGCTAAAATATAAGGGATAAGATCTACCTCCTATGGAAACAACCCAAGAATGACCAACAAGGGCCTAGTGTATAGCATAGGGAATGCTACTCAATATTCTGTAATAACACATGGGAAAAGAATCAGAAAAAGAAAGAGTATCTGTAGATATATAACAGAATCATTATGCCGTACATATACCTGAAACTAACACACCACTGTAAATCAGCTACACTCCAGTAAAATCAATAAAGGGAAAATTTTTTAAAAAGAAAGGAGAGAAAGAAAAACAACCCAAGAGACTATCTCAGTAACCTCTCCAAATCCAACGGAAGTTACTTGGAAGAAAGCAACAGACTGATAACTAAAAGGCTTATTGAAATAACTACTCTATTCGTTTAACAAAAAGGAAAATGATGGGTGTAATATCCATCAAGGGTGAGTCCAAAGAGACCAGTTTGGCAGCAGTTCTCTGGCGCTGTCCTGGGAGCAGGAGCCCGGGGCTGTGCACGAGGCCTGTCCAGCAGCCCCACCCGGAGTGTCAGGCTGGCCTGGTCTGATGACATGCATCACCAGGGTTCTCCGACAAACCACCTGATTCTGAGTCTATGCTCCCTGAGCAGCCTTCTCCTAGTTAGGCCTCTGCTGGGATGGAGTGCTCATCAGTAGACACAAGGGTCTGATCACTTCAGCAAGTGGAGGATGTCCTCCACTGCCCACTGGAGTTTGGTTTCCTGAGTAGATGAACCCACAAGGGAAACAGGACTTTTTCTACTCAGCAAATCGGAATATCTGGTTTCATCAGTCATTTTGTATTTCAGCATAACTTCATATTTCGGCATCTTGGGGAGGGTGGGGGGGTGGGGGATGTCTTTGGATATCAGCTCTTTCTAGGATCCTGAGAAGCAGATCCACTCAGTTCTGACAAATGAATGTACAAGGGTGATGACCCTCCTTTAATGCTAACATGGGTGAACAGACAATCCTCCCTAATCTTTCCCAGCCTCCCTGCTTCCAAACACCTCTGTACTCAGACAGTTCTCTTTTCTTCAAACTGCAATCCTAGATAGTCTGGAAGAGTCTCAGGAAACTCTCTGCAGTTGGAAAACAGGGCTCTCCAATGAGACCAGTAAGGTCCTTCCCATGCTTCCAAGGCAAGGGGCATAGGTTCAACCCCCAGTCAGGGAACTAAGATCCCAAATGCTGTGTGGTGTAGCAAAAAAAAAAAAAATCACAAATCTTCCCCAAACTATGTCTTTATTGAGATTGTATTCAGACAGAGTTAAGGATAGAAGGAGAGGCAGGAGAAGAAACACTTATTTCCCTCTTCATACTTTCTTTCCTTTTTTTGTGGAGCGCTTCATGAATCTGCATGTCATCCTCACACAGGGGCCATGCTAAACTTCTCGGAATGATTCTAGTTTTAGTCTATGTGCTGCTAAAAGCAAGTGTCTCTTCCTGCTATCATTCACAGGCCCAGGCCCATCTCCTCATGTCAGAACTCATGAGCATCGGGGGATAAGAAATAGAGAGAAATACGGTTAAGAGGACAGAAAGAGCTGAGAATGAGTAGAATATTGCAAATCCATCTTCCTTCTACTCAGAACAAGGTCAGAACCTTCCAAAAGGCATGTGGAATTTCACCCCACACTCCGTTATCCCTCTCACTTCAAATTCTGATCTGCTTAGGCCAGCCTAAGAGTTCTGAACTAATAATCTTTCTCCCACCAGTCCCCAGTGGCAACTGGACACAGCCTTCCTTGTTCAGAGCTTTTTTTAAAAGACACATGTCTAACTGAACAGATCTAAGATTCAAGACGTTCATACTGCATGATGGTGGGTTCTGAATGTAAAGTCAGCACCCACTGAAAAAGCCAACCTCCCCTCCCTCCCTGCCTCTCCTCTCCATGGGGTATTTAGAAATTGTTTTTCTACTTTTGGCCACGGATCAGAACAAGATGCTAATGAACATAAGGCATCTAGAAAAATGCCCCTGTCAGCTGTAGCTCATTCTCTCCAGACTACACAGAGGACAGCAGCGGCTCAGTGGGCACAAGCTGTGAACCCAGAACCCCGCCCCAGGCACGCAGTAGTCCACACTATCCATCTGCCTCCTTTATGCCAAGTTGGCTAAGGTTCTTATGATGCATGCTCAATGCAACTCTCTGAGACATCAGGAAAATTCACCTCTGGCCCCAGACCAGATGCACCCAGCCATGGTGCACACTGTGTCTTTTAAGAAAGTGTGCGTGTGCCTCTTTTCCAAGAATTGAACAGCTTCCTGTCTGATGCTTAGGGAACAGCGATGTTTGCATTTTCAGCTATAGCAATAAAACTCTAAGCATTACACATGCCAGGTCCCACCAATGACTGAGGATCTCCTGATACAAGGTTCTTGAATGAACAATGACCAGACAGCAATGACCCTGTCTCTAGACTGTGCTCATTCCCTCAACAGGATGAGGACCACACACATGTTCCTCATCAGATACCATCTAGGGAGTGCTGGGTCCCCACAAAGGAGACAAATAAGTGTCATAGTACATGTAAGCAGAGGCTGGCAGGAGGACCTCACAGCCAGACTGTCTTCACCAACAAATGAAATCCTCTTTAACCCACAGTCAAGTTCCAGGGACCTTGAGGGACCCCCCCAACCCAGGATATGCATCAGTAACAGCATGGGCTGTCCAAAGGTCTACTTTGAAACAACCCTTAAGACTTAGGAAGTCTGAAAAGCTAGGAGTCTGAACTACTCCAAGGGAATCCCAGAATGTCTAGAATAGAAAATCCAGAGGGGACTAGTGAAGATTAAGAGAAGCTTTCCACTCCTACTCCCACCTGCAACTACAGAGCATGCTGGTCGAGTGGAAGGCGCTGACTCATGGCTCTTACCAGTGATCTCCCTCTTGCTGGTCCTTCCCTCCTCAAATCTGGTGTGCGGATGGCAGGTGTTACATAACACACTTGGGGGAGAGCTGTTTCTGAATCCTCTATCATCACACGTTGGGGTTATTTTAACACTTCTCCAATCATATCAGGGTTTTCCTTGCTACGTTTTCTGGTGTATAAGCCTGTTCTTTCCCCAAGCCAGGAAGGTACACCTAACAGTCTCTTTCCTATGACTATCTCTCTCTCTTTTTAAAACAAAACAAAAAAAATCTTTTGGCCACATGGCATGTGGGATTTTAATTACTACAATCAAGGATTGAGCCTATGACTCTTACAATGGAAGCACGGAGTGTTAACCACCGGACCACCAGGGACGTCCTGGACTGCCTTCTCTCAAGAGTCCCTGAAACCTCATTGCTGCTTTTCAAGCCAAACATGAATATATACCATTAAAACTGGAAATTCTGGCATCTAACAATAAGGGAGGGGTGTAAAAAGATCCTAGCATGTTCAAACAACAGAATTCTGTGCAACCATTAACCAGTTTTAAAAATAGACCATATGTAGTGGCAGAAAATAGGTTCTCCATCTATTGAGTAAGAACGGGCAAGTTAGTAATTAGTAAAATTTGACCCAAAATTTGTCTGGAAAACATGTCTGGAAGCTTTATATACATATATATATACGTATATAAAAACATTTTAAGAAAGGATTAGAAAGACACTAAAATGCTAACAGCGACTAGAAAATGGAAGGATCATGGGTGATTATTTTCTTCTGTTTGTATGTATGTATTCTTCAAAACTTACCCAGAGGACATCACTTTTGTAATGAGTAAAAACAATCAAAATTATCATACCATCCCCAAATAGGAGGGCCTGGCTCTGTGCCATCTTGGGCAGGGGCTACTTGGTGGTCCCCACCCAGCTGGCTGCCAAACCGCACTGGACAACACTACCACTCACCACCAGCCTGAAGAAAGACCCCCAAGCTCACCCTTCCACTGGCTTAATCTGGAAAAGGAAGGCGGGAGGCAAAACCCCAATTCACTGCCACCCAGGGCCTACTTGACCACACCCTCCATCCAAGGCGGCTCTGCACTCACCGGTTCTGCAGTAAGGGTAGGCATTCCATGCTTTTTCATGTATATTCAGGGCTCCCTCTGGGGCCAGCATTCGAACAAACGTGGGCACTTTGCTGTTGTGAGAAAAGGGTTAAGAAGAGAAACGGGGGAGAGAGTTAGAAGACAGTGGGCTTCTGAGGCACACCCTCCAGGCCGCAGTTCCAGTCTCTGCTCTGGGGAGCTGACACTCAAGTTCTCACAAGACCAGCAGGTTACTCTGGCTGAGTGTGAAGAGCCCGCGGTCAGAGCCCGACACCGCAGCTCCGCCGGCTACTAACATACACCTGCAACCCGCCCATGACCTGCCAGGAACAGCGCAGCGGGCGAGGCCCCGGGCCACCTGCCGTGGCTCATCAGTCCCTACGCTATTTACACACCCCTCCAGGGCTCACGGGGCCCAGGGCACGACACTACACCCCGCAAGGAGGAGATGTCTCTGAGACTGGACCAGAGTGACTGGCTGACTGACTTAGAATAGGGGATCCAAGATTATCTAATACGCTGGGGTCAGTTCTGGGTGGCCAGGAGGGCCCCAGGGCCACCTGCCTTTCAGGACAAAATAGTTCCTTCTATTCGATTCTTATCTCAGGTTACAGAACAGCAGGTATATAAAGTATGAGCACTTTTTATTTTTTTTTTAAGGTATGTATATTCCTCTTAGTGTTTTTGGTTTTTAAAAAATAGTCATTTATTTGGCTGAGTCGAGTCTTAGTTGTAGCACGTGGGATCTAGTTCCCTGACCAGGGACTGAACCTGGGCCCACTGCACTGGGAGTGTGGTGTTTTAGCCACTGGTCCACCAGGGAAATCCTCCTCTACTTTAGTTTTTAACTGGTAATCTGTGCAGTTTAGCAGGTGTCAATAACCTCATCAGCTCTGGCGCCTGAGGCCTAAGAAAAATAAGCTACCCCCAGGAGAGAGCAAACTGCGAACACAGAGAGCAGCCCACCGAGACCCACTCACTCACAGCCATACTCACTCAGGCATCTGTGTGTGCCGGGCGCAGGATACACGCACACATCACACAGACATGGCCCCTGTCCTCAGGGAGCTTCCGTTCTAGTGAGAAGCGGAAGGAACCAGGCAGAGCACTGTGAGAACAGATGAATGGGGAGGCTCCCCAGGGAGAGGAAGGTTTACGTGAAAACACAGAGTTGCGAGTGGGTAGGGCTGAGCCAGACAAGAGGACGGGGGTGGGATGGGAAAAGCTGGGGGGAAGAGAGAGAAGTGCAGAGTAACTGGCATAAGGCATGAGGTGGGGAACACAGGAGAACAAGCAGAGGCCGAGTCACAGAAGATCTTGCCTCTACACCACAGAGGATGGACTTTGTCCCGGGGGCAAAGGGCCATCTATAGCTTTAAAGCTGGGGAGCAGAGCAACAGATCTGTACAGACTACTAGGAGCTGTGCAGACAAGTGGCAAGTAATCCAGACAAGACACTGGAAGGAAAGATAAATGCTGGAGATAACCAAGGACGTGGACCCAAAGGACTTGATGCGATATGATGAAGAAGGAAGAGGGTGTGGTGAACCCGTGGGTTTTGATTAGGAAAACTAACAGCTGACAAGAAGGCTTTGGTCCTCGTGAGGAGAGGTGGCCAGGGCATACGGCACTGGTGGTTGGGTTTTATTTTTCTTTTGTAGCAGTTGGGTGTCTTGCGGTTAACGGTAGTGGTGGGGAGGAAATTCCCTGGTGGCGAAGTGGTTAGGACATGGGCTTGCATTGCTGTGGACCCAGGTTCAATCCCTGGTTAGGGGACTAACTCTCCACAAGCTTCACGGCATGGCCAGTAGAAAGACCAGTGGTCGGTAGGCTCAAAGCTTCTACCCGCTCCATAAGGCAGAGGGTGAGACAGGGCCTACCCTCTACATGTAGACCTTCCTCGACTGAGTCTTGAGGAACCAACTGGCCCCTGCTACCAGCCTCACTATCTTTTTTCAAAGTTCTCATTAAAAAATGTTGGGCTGGCCAAAAAGTTCGTTGGGTTTTTCTGCAGCATCTTATGGAAAAACTCGAATGAACTTTGTGGCCAACCCAATACAAATGCTCTACAAGGAAGATTTGTCCTGAGACTGACTCTCATCAATGGCTCAAAAAGAATGGGTTGGCAGTCAGCTCAAAAGCTGAAGGGGGGAGTGTAGAGGGGAGAGAACACAATGGGGAGGAGACGGGATCGTGGTGAGATTTTTTTTTCCCCCACTTCAGTGCTGCTCTCCACGCTCTGGCACGCACAGAACCCTGGACCACCCCCCGGGCTGGCCCTTCTACATCCCTAGAACAGACTTCAATTAGCAATTTTACCAAATGAAAATGGAACTGCTTTTTCAGTTGAATTGACTAGAGATTAAGGTTCAGGTTTATGTTCCACAGCAATGCGAAAGTACTTACTGCCACTTAACTTAAAAATGGTAAAAACAGTGAATTTTTTGTTGTGTACATCTTACCACAATTATAAAAAGAAATAGGCTTTTATTTTATTTATTTATTTTTTTTCAGTTCTGGGTCGTTTCTAAAACAAGCTTGACTCAGCATCCACTTGAGCTGGTCCATGTTTACGATGACTTTCGATGTCCTTTGGGCCAGTTTACAGTTCACTGAAATATTACTGTCTTGGTTAGCGATTCAGCAATTGTGTGATTTGCAACAGATTCTGGTACACAAATCAGTTTGTGCCATACTTTTAAACACTTAACAGCTTTAAGCTAAAGGTACCAAAATTTCTCTAGGACCCGCATTTCGTAACATCAGAATTTAAAATACTATCTGAAACCACAATTCTACTTTTAGGCACACTTATTATAGATTTACTCACACTGAACACATCAAAGGATCTGTGCAGAAGGAGTTTTAGTGGAGGACTGCCTGTGAACATGTGGAAATAATGGAAAATATACTTCAAGACTGGCAAAACCACTGCCAGCACGTCTGTTCATAGACTGCATGTGCTTTAGAAGAGGCCAAATATGCTGACAGTGAGACAGTCATGATAAGAAAAGAAAGGAGATTTCATCGCTGTCAGATAACATGACAATAAAGGAAATGAACACCCACTCACACACACACACTTTGTACTCACAGACAATGAAAGGGCCCACAAGAAGATAAGCACTATCACTTCTGGGGACTAGGAGCCTGGTGGGGCAAGTAATACTTTAAAAACAAACCAAACAGCCTTTAAAAGAGCAAAGAAGAACCACCTCTACCCACTGTCACGGGTGAAGCAACTTGAGTGACCAGCCAATGCTAGAAACACCCGCGATGACAGCAGGCCGCCACCCTGGCCCTGCTGCGGGCACCTACCTCTGTAAGTGGTAGATCTTGTGCGTGTATTGGCCTTTCTCGCCGTCCTTCTCATAGGGCTCGTTCACGAGGACCTCCACACCTTCACCACCACCCGTTTCATTTTTGCTGGCCTCAGCCACAGAATACAGCTGCCCTACTTGATACTGAAGGAATACAGAGAGGGGAGTTACTGCCAATGCAGAACCTTCTTGAGGGCTGCACACAGTCCCGTTGCCGGGAGCTGTCCAGTGAGACGGCTCTGGGACCTCTGAATCCGGGGGCTCATCCCGCAGTTCCTAATGTGGCCTGGCCCAAATCCCCCCAGAGCCACTGACAACAATGCTCTGTGGCCTTTCTTTAGCCGTCAGAGGTATCTAATTGCATCCTTCCCTTTTTCACATTTTTCTTCAAGGTTTAAGGAGGCAAGTGAATACACTTCATCTCACAGCACTATCCAGAAAATAGATTATAGAATCCAAGGTAGTTTTTGTTCTGTCCCTGACTCTGGCCCCAGACCCCAAAACAAGATCAGGCTGGTTGCTAGAAGTCTCTTTATCCCATCCCCCTTAACAGACATGACTTTCTATAAACAAACGCACCCAATGCTCCGTGAAATCCACAACTCGTGCTGTAACACGGGCTCATCTTTTTGCTTCTGCTCCACCACTGGGCCCCTCCTCCCCTGCCAGCACCTCAGGGAGAAGTCTTGCAGGCAACCAAATCTCCTGATGCTTTCCTGGTTCCTGGTGGGGCTGAAGCAAGTGCCCTGCTTCTCGTATTCCATAGCACAGATTCCTATCCCATGGTGCTGGCCAGATGCACTCTCTAGGTTGGCACTTACTAGGTGGCCGAAGCCTAGTTTTCCTTTATTTGGGTCACATGCCACCCTATCCAGTCACCAGTCAAGATTGCTGGCCTCCTCTGATCCACTCAGGACAACACAGTATGAGGGCCAATGACCTGGGCATTGCCCAGGACGGGCCCTTCTGTTTAGAGGGGAAAACAAGGTAAGAAGAGAACAAACAGCAGCTGTTAAAGCAGGAAGTTAGATCTATGCCAAAGGATGCCTCTTCCCTGTCATAGCTAATGCCATGAGCCACACAGTTTAGGGAGTATGAGGAAAAGAGAAAAAGGTACTTGATTACAGTTTGGGGGAGAGGTAGGGATGGAGGTTTCCCTCACCCCTCCACACTCCCTCCCCAAGCTCCTGGTACTCCCAGGAGCGAAAGACAAAGGTCTTTTTCTCCTTGAGATTAAAGCAGAAAAGCTGTGTTTCTGGGCAGCTGCTGCGGAAGCTACTGCCTGCAGCAGCAAGGAGCAGGGTGGCTTCCCCAGCTCCACCTCAGCCTAGGAAGGCTGCTCTAGCCGGCAGCCTCCCGAGCTCAGCAGGGATGTTTCTGGGCAAAACCTGCAAAGTGAAGCAGCATGCCAGGACAAGCTCACCGCGAGGCTGGAAGAACCCACCTTCCAAAGCAAAGACACAGCACAGGGTGCCAAGGAAGGACCCAAGCAAACCAGCAAGGCTCCGTTGGTTCCGTGAAGAGGCACGTCTGGGTGAGGGCCAGTCACCTTGACCTTGCTACTCCAGAGTTACATCAGGGCTGCCTCAATGCCCCCAGGGAACCCCAAGCTGTCCCGGTGCCTTTCCAAGTCCAACCCCTAATAGAGGCATCCATGAAAAGCCCTAGCAAGTAGGTCAGGGTTTGGCTGAGCCAGGGGGATCCTAAGAAGCAGCAGTGAGTCTGTTTCAGAGAAGAGTCATGAGAACATCTAACCACTGACTCAGCAATCCTAAAGGGCAGGCCAGGGAAAGGGCCTGGTGGAGGGGACTGGGTTGCTGGCTGGTGGTGCTGCTTCGGGAGGGGCCCACGCATTGACTAATCCCCTTCATTTGGTTCCTCTTCAGCTGCAGGAATCAGAGGGCAGGCTCTAAGAGGATCAGTGTGCTGGGCTGGCATCTTTCCCTTTTAATCTCTCTTGATATTCTGATCCTTTAATCCCAATGAGACATGTGAAGGCAGTTTTGTTAATCCAAAGGGGTGAGCAAGACTGGCCTTCACAAGCCACCAATGAGGGACACTTTTCATGTCAGAGGGCTCCCTTTGGCACCAGGGCTCCACACCCTGCGAAATCAGAAAGCAGCCAGACTCCGATGGCGTAGAGGTAGGGGCTCGGGGTCAGAACATTAAATCAGATGAAGAGCCTTGGGGAGACCAGGACTGCAGCCTCCTCCAGTGCTTCCTGTCCTGGAGAGCTGCTCCTTTGCTCCCAAGAACTAAGGAAAACAGAGGCCCCACTACGCTGGCAATCTGGAAGTGGGAGCCCGGGAAGATGCAGTGGGTGGGCCTGAAACATGTCGTGAAAAACAGCGCAGCTGTTGGTCCCACCCCCACAGCCCTGCCAAGCCAGGTACCAAAGGGGCCTGGTGCCGTGCATCTCTGGAAAGGAGAAGTAAAACAGCCCTATCCACAGGAGGGGGAAAAGGCGGGCTGGACTGAGTAAGAAACCCCTGGTGGACAGAGCACGGTAAAGGGCCACAGCTCTCTGGCTCTGCTGCAGAACACTGAGAAACCCTGCCCAGTGTTAGGTCAAAGGCTCTGGCTTGATTTCACCCCAAACGTTGATTTCACCCCCAAACATTGACTCAAGCCGTCGGGATGGTCATGAAGACAGGGTCTTCTCTCTTCTCTTCCCCTTCCCAAATGATAAAGCTCCAAGGGCCTCCACCTGGGAAGTGAACCCAACCCCCACTCAACACTGGGCTGTTCCCAGGGGAGCCGTGAGTCAGGACGGGTTATCGACAAAGACTCTGAGAAGGCTGGTTGTTACTTATTTCTTGTAGGGCTTCTCGACTCAAGATGCTCTGATCTTCTGAAACTAAGATTCAGCCAGCCAAAGAGCAGCTCCTGCTTCAACCTGATACGGGCCAAGCACCGGGTTGACCATCACCAGGCTTACAGATGAATCCCGACCTGTGCCTACTTCCCAAGCTTCTGCTTTCAGGCTTGGTTCACCCCACCTCACCACTTCCTCAAGGCTCCAAAACACAAACAAGCCATCGCAAACTGAAAACCACCAACCTCAGATGCTTTCAAGGTGTCTTCCCCTTTCCTGCCCTTCGTGGCCCCACCATGAACAACTGGCCCAGAGCTGCCCTGGACAAGTGCCGGCCCTCCTGGATCTGCTGCCTTGCTCAGACATTCCCACTTGTCATTAAAATCGAGAAACTCCCTGTGAGAAAAGATCTGTTTCACCCCTAAACGCCACTTTGAGGGCATCTGCCTGAATGGGGTGTGGGACCCTGCTGTACAGCAGAGAGAAGGACCCCTGAGAGCAGAGTTTCAGGGCAAGTGACACGCTGGGTCTTCTTGCCTGGTCTCCTGGTTTGGAAAATCATCACTTGCTATTTTTCATAAAGAGAGCAAGGACCCCAAAGGAGATGGGTTAGCAGAGACTGCCCCTCCTCAAGCCAACAGCTGTCAGCCCAAGCACGTGATTCCCAAGCCCCCAGTACATCTCAGGGATCACAGCATCCACCCAGCTATCCCCTGGCCCAGCCTCTCGAGTCTCATTTCTCTTATCCCCCTCTCCTGGAACTTCCCTGTCATGTCCAAGGTCCACCCCTGGTGGTCCCTCCCCCAGGTCTCTATAGGTCTCAACGGAGATGCAGCCCACCCCGGGGCGGCCGATACCTGCCCACCCTCCCTCTCATCTCAAGTGTGCTGCAGGCTCTGTTGGCCTGATCTCATTTTGCAAAGGACCATTTCATACGTGGAACTGAGTGGAAATGCTCCAGGAAGCTGACCCTGCAGGAGTGACTGAGGGCAGCACCACGGCTGAGCAGCTTCACCCAGAGTTTAGCTTAGCTGGAAGCTGGGGGCTCTGTTGGTTCTGAAGGGATCAAAGAACAAGGCTGAGCTGGGAGAGGAGCGTGAAGGAAGTTCAGAGGAAGGGCGGGACAAGGGAGGCTCCAGGGCAGTGTTCTGCTGTTCCAGAGACCGACTCTGAGTCAGCCCGGCCTATGAACCTTCGTGTGGTCAATCCTGCCAGACTGCCATTCACGGGGACGCCGGGCCCAAGAACCATAAAAGGACAGAGGCCAAGCCAAGCCCATTTGTCATTCCCTGCCCTCCGTAAAAGGAGGGTTCTGGCCTTGGCCTTCCTAGCAGTCACCTAAGTGTGGTAAGGAAGGGCCTCGGAGATTTCAGCCCTGCTGGTTTGCTGCACAACCACAGAGGGCCAGGCACATCTCCCTGTCAAGTCACGGAGGTCTCAGAAATGCACGTCCTTAATCTCCTCAGTAACATGTCCCCAAACGGGCAGAGTTCCAGCAGGTGGGGGGGAGGTAGGGGCTGGTTTTGTGTCTATCCACAGTTATCTTGCTGGCCAACAGCTTGAGGCAGGTCACACACAGTTGGTCAGATACATTAAGTGCCTTCCCGCAACTGAAAATCGCACCAGGAAAATTCACACTGAGTACTGATTATCTCTGTGCTACGACAAACATGAAAACCATGCGAAGATACTGGTGTGGGCTGCCTGGAGCCCAGCTGAGCTGAGGGTCACAAACAATCATCTCCAACTCTGGATAAGAAGAGGAAAAAGGACTTACCTCCTCTACAGACACAGGTAGGATGACTCGACTGCAAGAGAGGGAAAACACAGGGTCAGCTTGGGGTTCTGAAAGCATCGTCCTGGAACAGGACGTGTTGTTGCCCGTGACACTGCTCACTGTCAGACCCCAGCAGAGAACTGCCTCCTGAGGGCTTCAGCCTGGGACCCTCGGTCCCTTCTGGCACCCCACTCAGAGCCCTGCGATTCAGGGCACACCCATCCCCTCACCAGGTACTTCCTAGGTTTCTGGCTCATGTTTGGAGCTGTTTTCTCCTCCCTCCCCCAGACAAATACCTTCCCCAGCAAGACTTGCTGATGAGTCTGCCTCTCTCTGTTAACCCAGGAGGACCCATCCCTGTACACTCCAAAGCCAAGATTGGGATTCAGGCCCAAACAAGCAGGCCCTGGAGACTGACATCTCTGGGGACCCCACCTCCCAACAGCAGCACTCAACATGAAAAGTTAGGAAGGGGCCAAGCTCCTTGGAGCATTAATCACCCTAAGAGCATGCGCCAACCATCTCAGGGCCAGAGAGTACAAGCCACTACCAGAAAGCCACCAAGAGAGGACACCTAACTCGTGTTCTGACCTCCAGAAGCTGTCCAAAGGCAGCCCAACCCACCACTTTCTTTTCTTTCTTCTCTATTTCCATGACAACAAATTTTGCTGGAGGTACCACCACTCAGTCACCTGATGGAGAAGCCATGACCAGCAAAGCCCCAGACCGGTCAGAACTCCACACACACACAGATGTGTGAGGGCCAGGGCCCTGCTCAGGGTGGCTTGCATTTGTAACACAGAGCAACGGCCAACCCCCAGCTCAGAGTCCGGGGGTCTGAGAGTTGAGACAAAATGCTTGGCTGTATTCCTACCAATCAAGCCAGCTCCAAAGCTCAGATTCTCCATTCCCAGACCCTAGCTGGGAGCCCCTGGAACCTCCCGCATCTTGCGTGCTCCGCTCTTCTTCCTGGGCCGTGGTTCTGCCAATCAGAACCCTTGTTCCAGGCTGGTAAATAGCCTGCTCACTATTCTCTAGTCCCACAAAGGTCCCCAGACAACAAGAGGCACCCAGAGGGGTCTGAGAAAAACATCTCAGTCAAGGCAAGGCATGGAGCAGGAAAGGAGCAGGAAAAACAACATGGGTTCCAAGTCTTTACTGCCAGCTAACTCTCCTCCTCTAGGATGACTCAAATAACGTAAACCCTGCAGATTTCTGGAAGCTGCCCCTAATGCTCTCCTCCCATCAGAGAGAGCTGACAGCACAGAGAAATACTTCCAATGTAGAGGCCACAATTTCTGCACCCTCAGAAGAAACTTCCTGGAAAACAATATACCTTTTATCTTCAAGAACAATGGTAAAAAAAAAATCACATCCAAGAATTTGCAGAAATCAAATCAAGGAGAATTCTGCGAGAGGAAGTGTTGGACAACCTTCAGACCCTGGGTGGGCACTGAATCTCCACCCGAAAGAGACCTGGATCAGTCAGTTCCTGACAGGATGCTCTGACAGCTGTGACAGGACAGCAGCACACCCAGAAGCTGCTCCCTGGCTCCCTGAGAGCAAAACCACTTCAGCAGCAATGAGGTGCAACTGCAAAGGACGGGGCCACAGAGGCCCTGTGGGGCTGGGACCGGAGCCTCGCTCACTTCAGTGTGACCTTCACTCGCAGTCTCTCTAGGGCTGCAGCGCTGCAGCCACAGCCAAGCATCTCCGATGCCCCCCCTCTGGGCCCCGCCACCATGCATACACACACACATGCCGAACACACTTAGGGAACAAGTTGAACAGGAAGGAAATGCAGATGCCAGGCAGGCTCTGTATCCCTGGCACCTTGGACATTTCCCTGACGGGGCTTCAAGGGGAGGAGAACAAAGACTGGGAGGGGAGGCTCTCTCTTCAAAACTCGCTCAGATCTCTTCTGGAGGCCCCTTCCCTTCCCTGCCTGACCGTCTGCACAAAAACGACAGATTTCTACAGATGCTCGGAATCGACTGGGAATAGACAAAACAATCAGGACAGTGGGATAAGTCTGTCATCTGGACAGTCAAGATTAAAATTCAAAGTGCACCCGACCCTCCTCTTGCTGGCTTCCCAAACAAGATTCTTCCTCCTCACCACACAAAACTCTGCACTCTGGCTGAATCAGCATCAGATTGGATGTCAGGTAACAGAGCGGAGGGACTTCGAAATAACACTCTTCAGATGAGGTGTCAAGCTGCAATGACACCTGGGTTTCTTCCCTTTGCTATCCAAAACTCCACACTATGTCCTAAATACCTCCAAGGAGCAGGCCAGCTGGAACGGGGCAAAGTCCTTTCACTGACAAAATGGAAACAGCTCTCAGCACACCTGCCTGGCTACCAAGTGAGGTCCACCAGTTGCTCTCTACCCCAACATCTCCCACTTCCAGACACCTCCCACTTCCTGACTTCCTGGGCTTCTGGCTCAATGCTATCCACTTGCCCTCCCCTCCAGGAAGTACGGTTTCCCTGAAAGTTCTGCACATATACATCCAATCTCCCCTCTCCCCTCAACCCCCTGTCCCCAATCTCTCCTCTTGGAAGAAGGGAAAAAGAAAAGTCCTAAGATGTTTACTTGGAACCATGAGCTTCTGGAACGGATGGCCTCATTTTGAGAGATGTAGCAATCCAGACATCCCCACCTGTCATCTAGTCCCCTGGATTTCACAAGCAAGCCCATCTCCCTGCAATTCTTACCAGAAGTCACTCATGCCCCACCCCATCCACCCTCACTACTCAGAAACTCCCTCACTCTTCACCGGTTTTCCTCAGTCAATGGCTTGATGACAAATGTCAATCTGTCAGAGTAATTTCCTCATGTCTTTGTACCAAGACTGAGAATCCTCCAGAGACAGGCTGGCCCTGCCCGCCCGACACCCCAGCTCTAGCAACATGTATATTTACTCACAATCATACTTTTTCCAAACTGTCTTCCTCCCTAACACCCTGGCCCTCTCCATTATCATAATCCTCTCACTTCAGCCCCTGCCCAATATTTTCTGGACTCCTCACCCTAGTGTCCCTAAGTCCCAAGCAATCATCCTTTTTCCTTGAATACTTCCTCCTCTGTGTCCAGCACTTAAGACACATGTCACACGGCCAGTCCCCTGCTATCTCCTCATACCCTTCCCTGCCACTGAGCCTGGCCCGGACTCCCTAGTCCATTTCCTGTGTCTGCTTAACACAGTCCTTGCCCTGATGCCTAAGGCAACACTCCTCACACCCCAGGTGGCCCGCCACACTCCACCCATCATCTCAAGTCTATTTCAGAAGCTGTCTTACCTGATCTCCCAGTGCCCCTTGGCAGTATTCTGGCCCAAACCCCTCCCCACCCCTGGCTCTGTCTGCCCTTGTCTAACTGTTCCTGGGCCACTGGGACAACTCATCCCTATCCCTCTCTCCCTCCCGGGGGGTCCTCTCTGCCACTCCTGCAGCTCTGGCTGGCCCGTTCCTCCCTCAGCCTCCACTCCAGGACCACCCCACGTCTCATCCAGGGCTCCCGATTCCTCCTCATGCCCTGTCCCGCTCTCATTGTCCCCTTGACCTCATCCCAGGCCTGCCTGGCCCTCTTTGTCCCCTCAGCCTCTCCTCAGGCCTATTCGGTCCTCGCTGCCCCTTGGGCCCCACCTCAGGTGCTGTATCCCTCCTTCTCTACCCCCGTTCGGCCCACCTCCGGCCCTGGCTGTCCCCTCAGCCCCTGCTGGGCCGCCCAATAACCCATCCAGCGCTCTCCACGCCGTCTGGCCCCGTCCGGCCGCTGCATCCCCTCCGCCAGGCCATCAGCCTCCCTGGTCGTCATCCTCGACTCTTCCTCCCTCCTCGCTTCCGCACGGCCGGCTGGATACTCACTACTCCTTGAGCAGCACCATGTCGCTTCGCGGCTCGGCGGCTGCCTGCTGCCCGTCCAGCCTCCCGCCCGCTTCCTGACGGCCGCTCTCCCCGTGGCCCGGCCCGGCCCGGCTGCCTGTGCGCCTTCGTCGTGGTCTGCTCTGTCCTCGCCGCTCTCGCTGCAGTCGCCGCGCCGGCTCCTGCCGCCCCGGCCTCGCCGCCTCCCGCGCCGCTGCCGACGCCGCCCGGAGCTCCGGTTCCGCAGCGCCGCGCGGGGGCGGGGCGTCTCTGCGGCAACCAAAGCGTCACGCGCCGCGCTGCGCGCTGACCTCACGCGGAGGCGGAGCCTTCTCGGGCCCGCCCCCTCCAGTCCTTAAGTGGGCCGCGTTGGCCTCCGAGTCCCGGGTGGGTCCGCGGGTAAGCAAGACCGGAGCCGCAGGCGGGGCCGACACCTAGGTGTCCCGCAGGGCCCTAGGGTGACTGTTCATCTGCAGGCGGAATATAGATGCCACTGTGTGGTTGGGCCTGACCTGTGGTGTGGTTTGAGATCTAGGAAAAGGTTGTATTAAAAAATGTTAATAATGGCCAAATTTATGTGCACGTAAGGGCTTGACTCCTCACGACAGCTGTATATCAGAAAGGTATTATTACTGTCTCCATTGACAGGTGAAGAGGAGGCAGAGGTCATGAGACTAGCTCAAGAAAATAAGATGAGAAAGAGAGAGACGCTTGCTCAAGTCGAAAGCTAGCATGTGATGCAGCGGAGGTTTTTACCCTGTTGTCAGTAGTCTAATGTCTTTTATCCAAAAAGTTATTTGCTAAGGGTCTGCTGTACATCAAAATCTGTGCTTTTGTTGAGTAAGCAAGTGAAATGAAAGTGTTAGCTGCTCAGTCATGTCCGACTCTGTAATCCCATGACTGTAGCCCAGCAGGCTCTTCTGTCCATGGAATTCTCCAGTCAAGAATACTGGATGGAGAGTGGGTTGCCATCCCATTTTCCAGGAGATCTTCCCTGCCCAGGGGTTAAACCCAGATCTCCTGCATTGCAGGGCAAATTCTTTACCACTGAACCAAATGGGAAGCTTGAGTGAGTAAGGCAGATAGCATCTTTCCCCTAGGGAACTCAAGATCACCTGAGGGTGGTAGGTAGGTGGATGGAGGGGCAGCCAGGCAGTTAGGATGAAAAGGACTGTGAGAGGTGAAATACAGGTTTGGTGGGGTCACACTGGGGAGGTGTAGTCAGCAAAGGTATTCTAGAGGAAGAAGTTCTAAGCTGAACTCTGCAGGTGGCTGAGAGGGGAAGAGATTTGGGGCAGAGTTGATGCAATGGCTGGGGGCCAGAGGGCCAGCATGTACTTCAAGGGAACTGAAAGAAGTGACTGCTGCATAAAGTTTGAGGGCTGAGGAGCTGTAGAAGGGTGGGGCGGGCAGAGTATGCAGTTCCTGGGGGAGCTCAGGTGTTTGGAGTCCATTCTCAGGGCATGGGCAGGCATATATGGGCTTTAAGTAGGTCTGTAAGCAGGTCTAGTGTTTGACAGCTGGGAGAAGAGGGCATTCAGGGAACCAGAGCAGATGCAGGGAGAATCTGCATGAGGAGGCCTCTGCAGAAGTCCAGATAGAGTTGGACTAAGACAATGATGGTGAAAGGGAAAGAAAGAAAGGCAGAGATGGATTCAGGAGCAACTCAGGAGGTAAAATCAGCAATACTCTGTCGACTAATTAGCTGGGAGAATGACAGCGAGAAAGGAAGGATGAAAACTTCCTGGGTTTCTAGCTTGGGAACCTGAGTGGATGGCATCACCTTCAGGAAAACAGAAAAAAAGGCAGATTTGCAGATGGGAAGACAATGGCTAAAATGGAGCAGGACCCTGTGGGGCCCTCCCAGGGACAGATCTTTTCTGTGTACCCCATTTGCTGTTTGTAAGAGACAGGTGTTACTCAGCCTCCTACACCTTTCCTTGAGTTCCAAAGGGCAGATTCAAACAGTTGCTAACCCAAGAAGGGAGGGAATGCAGAAACAAAGGTGAAGTAATAAAACAATATCTTTGAGTTCTTCTGTTGGAACTAAGGCCCCCACCCAGGTAGAGGATGGTAGCTCCAGGCTGAGCACAAGATTCCTGGAATACCAACCTGTTTGCTCATCACCAATCAATTAGAAGAAAATTATTTAATATTTGCCTTGTGCTGGCTCTCTCCAGGAAGTAAGTAACCTGGAGCTTGCAGTCTAGTTAGGAAGACTACATCTACTCATCCACTCCGTAAAATATTGATTGAACTCTTTGCCCTCTTCTCGGCCTTTTTCTAGGCACTCAGGGTACAGGGGCGATCAAGAAAAACAAAATCCTTCTGAAACAGGAGGGAAGGGCGCAGGACACCACTTTTAAAAGAGTGACGTAGCCATAGGACATGATGAAAACCGGTTAGAACCAGTGAGGTCCAAGATGGCAGAAGACTGGACTTCTGATGGACCTTGAACCTCCTTATATGCTCATTATAAGACACTACACACTCAGCCATGTTTGATTGTTTGCAACCCCATGGACTGTAGCTCACCAGACTCCTCTGTCCATGGGATTCTCCAGGCAAGAATACTGGAATGGGTTGCCATTCCCTTCTCCAGGGTATCTTCCCAACCCAGGAATCGAACCTGGGTCTCCCACTTGGCGGGCAGATTCTTTACCGTCTGAGCCACCAGGGAAGCCCTTTGTGATTAATGGCACGCACACACACCAGTGCCTAGACAGCTCCAAGGCTGACCGTCAAAGACCAGAAAGTGGGCAGTAGCCCAATTCCTGGAAATCTCCCCAAAATCGTTGGAATAATCCTCCTCCTATTAAATTACCCAGCCCATAAAACCTACCATGTGATATTTCAGGAGCTCTCACCTTCTGAGATGACCCACACTCTGTGGAGTGTGTTTCTCTCTAAATAAATCCACTTCTCTTTTATTTTCAGTTGTGTTGGGTCTCCGTTACTGTGTGCAGGCTTTTCTCTGGTTCTGGCCAGCGGGGGCTACGCTTGGTTGCAGAGCATGGGCTTCACATCGTGGTGGCCTCCCTTGTTTCCAAGTACAGACTCTAGGCTCAAGGGCTTCAGGAGTTGCAGCACAGGGGCTCAGTAGTTGTGGTGCACGGGCAGTTGCTCCACGGCATGTGGAATCTTCCTGGACCAGGAAATGAGCCCGTGATCCCTGCGTTGGCAGGTGAATTCTTAACCACTGTGCCACCAGGGAAATCCAATAAATTCACTTCTTACCTATCATCTTGTCTCTCACTGAATTCTTTCTGCATCAAGACATCAAGAACCTGAGCTTCATTAAGTCCTCAGACCAGGTGTTGTTGTTTAGTCATTTCCAACTCTTTTGTGACCCCAGGGACTGTAGTCCACCAGGTTCCTCTGTGCATGGGATTTTCCAGGCAAGAATACTGGAGTGAGTTGCTATTTCCTTCTCCAAGGGATTCCCAACGCATGAATTGAACCCATATCTCCTGCACTGCAGGCAGATTCTTTACCCCTGAGCTACCAGGGAAGCCTGAGACCTATGGGATCTCAATTAAAAGACTGTGGGTTTAAGTCCCAGTCTCAGTTCTAACCGAGTTTGCGTCTCAGCCTGTGGGCCCAGGTCCTAAATCTGAGTTGTACAGTTTCACTTCCCTTGTTTGCTGGGGCAAGGCAGAATATAAACAAATGCAGAAATAACTTCAAGTAGAGGTGAATGTTACGAAGATGCTGAACAAGGTGACTGTGGGCAGTGAAGGTGGTATTAGATGGGTGGTCAGGGAAGACCCTTACAAGAAGCCATGTTATGGGACTTCTCTGACAGTCCAGTGGTTAGGACTCAGTGCTTTCACTGCTGGGGTTTACATTCAATCCCTGGTTGGGGAACTAAGATCATGTAAGCCATGCTTTGTCGCCAAAAAAAGAAACATATAAAAAGAAGAGGTCATGTTTAGACAGAAACCTGAATCCGAGTTGAGATGAGGGAGTCTGGAGGGCCCTGCAGAGCAGTGAGGGAAATACAAAGCAAAGCAACCATTAAATTACCTGAGAAACACCTTCCATGTGGAAGAACTCAGAGAGAGGAGGCCTCACACTTGCAGAAAACTGTATCGAGTGATGGAGGTAGCTGGCCATAAAGGTGACCATGTGTGACACAAAGAACAGCGCAGGAAAGGGTCCACGGGGAGGCCTCCTAGGCTGGAGAGGTAGAGGAAGTGTCTGGGGACAAGTTGGCAATGAATATTTGGCTAGAAGAGGGGAACGTCATCTTTGTAGGGAAAGAAACACGTGCAAAGGGCAGAGTCAGGGTTCTCAGTGGATAGAATTTGGGGAGTGGGGAGGCCAAGGTAGAGCCTTCAGCCAGAGCATAAGTGGTTCATCTGAGAGACACACATACAGGCAGGACAGAACGTGGGGACTTGAGAGACAAGTTAAGAGAACTGACCTTAAGGAATCCGCACTCCTCATCTCTCAGGATCAACTTGGAGAAGGAAATGGCAACCCGCTCCAGTATTGTTGCCTGGAGAGTCCCAGGGACAGAGGAGCCTGGTGGGCTGCCGTCTATGGGGTCGCACAGAGTCGGACACGACTGAAGAGACTGAGCAGCAGCAGCAGCAGCAGGATCAACTGCTGGCCAGATTTTTACCACACCTGCTTCATTTCTTTTCTGAAACACTGTGTCATCTCTGCCCTCCATATTCCCATGTGCATTCCAGAAATAGGAATATTTTCTTCTGAGTCCACAATGCCATGATCATACTGAACAAAACCGGTCATTTCTTGATATCATCTCTTACCCAATTCATATTCAGACTTCCCTAATCATGTAAAAAATATTATTTTAGAGTTTACTTTAAATTTGGTATCTAAACAATGTCTGCCTTTTTTTTCCCTCCACATTTTATTTTCAGGTGTTCTGCTTCTTACAGCTCTTCCTCTAGCAACCTTTGCTTCAGGCATATCTAATAGTCGGGCCTTGGAATTTCCCTGGTTGTCCAGTGGCTAAGACTCTGCGCTCCCAACGCCTAGTCAGGGAACTCGATCTCATATGCTGCAACTAAAAAAAGAGATCCCATGTGCCCAGTTGCTGCAACTAAGACCTAGTGTAGCCAAATGAAAACAAAAGAGAGAAAGACCTTACATGCAGGGCCCATAGCACTCTTCAGGGTGCCCCACTGTGAGCCAACGATCCTACAATCCTACAACCCTTCGGTGGGAATGAACCCTGGTGCCTGATGCCCTGGAGTTCCACTCCTACCACTTCCTACCTGTGTGACCTTGTGCATTGTGCTTAACCTCTCTGAGCCTCAGCTCCTTCATTTGTAAAATGGAGACAATGCTAGTGGCTGCCTTGTGGTCTTGCTGGATATTGGTAGATGAGGCAATGCTCAGGAAGCAATTTCAGGCAGGGCGTGGCACATTTCTGTATGACCATTCTGGAGGAAAGGGGGCCTGTGAGGAAGGACCCCTGGAGGCTACTTGTGTATGCTCCTGGCTGAGCTGGCGAGAAGAATGTGAATCTCCGGTATCACAGCAATCTTTCTGTCTCACGTATCTCTCTGTGTCTCTCTTCCTCTATCTGTACCTATCTTTTCTCCATCTCTCTAGCTGCCCCTCTCTCCTTCCGTCTCTCCTCTCCTTCTCTTGGTATCTCTGCTGATCTCTGTTTATCTCACATCTAGAAGTCTCTCCTTTGTATCCCTCCCTGCCTCCCCCTTTCTCTTTTTGCTCTGTGCCCCTTCTGTCTCTTTCTGTTTCTCTGTAACTCTCTGTCTCTGTCGGTACTCTCTCTGTCTCTTTAATCTCTCTCGTACTCTCTCCTCTCTGTGTCTCTCTTTACCTCTTCCTGTCTCACGTCCCTCCTTGTCTCCCTCTCTGTCTCTCTTCATCCCTGCCATCTTGGTCTTTGTTCCTCAGCTCTGGGTAGTGATCTGCTCTCTCTTGGACTCCCTCTATCTCTCTTGCGTTGTCTTGGTGTCTGCGCTTCTCACAGTCCCGGCCCCCCGTGTGGATGCTCCTGGCTGGCTGGCCCTTCTTACCGCCTTGGTCGCGGCCACACCTGTAACCCATCTCTGGGTATCTCAGGGAGACTGTGTTTCACTGTTTCCATCCTCGGCTCGGTCCCTTCCTGCCTGCTGAAAGCATACTCTTCTCCCAGCCTTGGTCTCAGCCAGTTTCAGCCTCTTTTTGGTTTATTTCTCTCTCGCTCACTCTCTTTTTTTAAACAATTTTATTCACTTATTTATCTTCGGCTGTGCTGGGTCTTTGTTCCTGCGTGTGTGCAGGCTTCTCATCGTCGTGGCTTCTCCTGTAGAGCACAGGCTCCAGGGCGCACGGGCTTCAGTAGTTGTGTTTCCCCAGCTCTAGAGCACAGACTCAATAGCAGCTGGGATCTTCCCAGATCAGGGATTGAACCCTTGTCTCCTGCATTGGCAGGCAGATTCTTTACCACTGAGCTACCAGGGAAGCCCTCTCTCTCTTTTTTTAAACTTCATCCTCCAATATTTATTGAGCAGCTATTCCATGCCCGGCACGATTCAAGACATGAGAGGTTATCATGGCAAAGTAGTACCCATGCCAGCTCTCAGGGGGCATTTGTGATATTGGGGAGACAGGCAGGAGAGCAGAAAAAGCATGGCCCTGCTTTGGCTTTGTCCCCCTGAGCAGAGGAGTGCATAGGCCAGGCTGGGCCTGTGAGTTTGGCTGGCTGTGCCCTGCGCTGGGCCTGACGATTCCTTGTCCCTAAACAGGGCCTGAGGGTCACTCTAGAAGCTGGGCTAGAGGGTTTAACCACTTGCTCACTGGACAGCATTCATGACGCCCCAGGCTAGGGGAGACAGAGGTAGAAAGGGAAAGTCCCAGCCCACGTGGGCACAGTCCAGACAAACCCAGTGTCAGTGGGAGGGAGGGAACAGTGGCACCCTGGACTTGACCTTCTCCTTCTTTCCCTGCCTCCAGCCGAGTCTGGCCTGCACATAGTGAAAAGCCATTTAAGCAGCCGTGATCTTTAAAATAAATTTCTTTGAGCCAACATCTGAAAATGGGGATGTTTTACATAAAACTCAGAATTCCCCACTTCTCTTGTAAAAATCAGGAGATCAGGCAACAGTGGGCTCGTCCCCACAGGGCCTTGAAGGGTTAGAGCTGTATCAACGCTGTCCTCTTAGATGGGGCTGTGGCCTCCAGGTCCCCATGGTGCCCCCCAAGTCCTCTTGTGTCCCTGGCAGAGAGGTCACTGTCCAGGGGCCCTTACGTCACCATGCTGGGGTTCTACTTATACTAGAAAACTATTTCTTCCCTGTGTCTGCATCAAAAGCAGGAAAATAAAGGTCACAGCATAGGGATGTGGCAGAGCGTGGCTTTTGAGCTTGCAGTCCTGATGAGTAGAAGCCCTCATGAGCGTCCATGTACCATCTCTGCCCTGCGTGTCATGCAGGGGGCCTACCCTGTCCCCATGGCCCCCAAGGCCGCCTACTTCCCTGCCCGGGGCCTCCATGCCCTCTACCCTAGAGGGTTGGGAACCAAGCTTCAGACAAGCAGGCTGTCCTCTCCCCTCCCTGGTGGTGGTCTCCGTGGGGCTTCTCTGAGGAAGCCCAGTGGCTCTTCTTTCCTGCTGCCTCTGCCCAGGGCCCAGCTTTGTGGGAAACCCGCAGGAGGAGCAGGTGTGCCCATGATCACTGACTCAGGACAAAACCCAAGGGTCAAGGATGAGCACCTGCTTAGAACTGGAATTCCCAGCTGCCTTGGGCTACCCCCACCACTCAGAAGTCCCCTCTTCGGTCCCTCCCCCAGCTCTGGGGAAGGTGAGCCAAACAGCAAAGTTGGGCCATGGTGAGTGCAACCTAGAGGAGGGGTGGGGGTCAGGGAGCACATTTCAGACAGGTGATGGGCAAGAGACAAGTGGCAAGCGAATGTGCGACTCGGAGAGAGAGAGACACAGGGGCCAAGGAGGAAGCAGTTCTTAGCCATTCTCGGCAGACATTTATTGAGTGCTTACTGTGTGCCAGGAAGTAAGCCAGGTGCTAGAAACAGCGAAGGGCCAGGAAGAGTCAGGGTCAGCTGCGGAGCTGTCAGTGACAACACATTGACCCTGGTTGACACAGGAACAGATTAACCCTTCAGACACCACTCTGAGGGCCTGGGCTGGGTCCTCGGACAGAGCCTGGGCCTTTCCACCCACCAAAAGAGATTCAATGAGGCGTAACCCTCTCTCTCTTTGTCCAAGGAGAGGTAAGCTCCCACCCCCTCCTCTAAACACATTCACACCCAATGTGCCTGGAATTATACCCCAGACTTCGACACACACATGCACACAGAGGAGGCTGAGCAGTTTTACAAGGAGGTGGCATGAAGGTGCCGTCCACAAGCTGTGCTCTGATTCACCCACCTCAACAGCCCCCATTTAGAGATTATCTTGAGAAGCTTTTTGGCCAAGTCTCTTACCAAAATGTGAAAGACGTCAAAGTGAACAAGGGGACAACTTCTTAAGGCTTTTGCTTAGAGAGGGTGGTCCTGAGAGGGGGAGGGATCAGAAGAAATGGACCTCACTTCCTTTACTTGGCCACAAGTCCCAGTCAGAGCTGCCTGAAGTCTGTCCTGTTATATGGGGGTGGTCCTTACCCCCTGTTATCACTGGTTAAGTGCCTACTAAGTGCCAGGAGCAATAATGTGCAACTGCTTGACGTCTATGCCCACCGAGTCTCCCAGGGCAGGGGTAACACTTCCATTTTACAGATGAGGAAACTGAGGCTCAAGACTTGTCTATGGTCATGAGACAATAGGCGTGGTGGGGCCTCTAACCTCTGCCCTTCCCTCATCGCCTCCTCAGCCCAGGGAGATAGAGTCTCACTCTGGAAAGGGTTGAGCAGCCAGAGGCCCTGGTTCGGTCTTGGATCTGCTCGGGAGGCTGCAAAAGTCTGACTCCAGGGCTGGAAGTGCTGCCTTCAGAGACCAAGGGCACAGGTGGGAGAGGTCTGCCCTGTGGTGGGCCACCCAAGGGGAGGACGCTGCGCCTCCTTCCTGACGTGCATCCTCACTCCAGGGTTTGGGGTGAGTCAGGGCCTGGGTGGGGGACAGGCTTCCAGAGCCAGCCTGCTCACACCCCCATCCCAGGGGAGCCGCACCACCTGTGGAAAACCCTCCTCCTCACTTTCAGGGTGCTGGGATCCTAATCCTTACCCCAAAGTTAAGACGCCTTCCTGCCCTAGAGCTCAGGAGAATCCATTGTATTATCCCTCAGAGGGAGGGAAGATGTGGATCAAACAGCCCCAGACGCCTGACTCTGTTAAGAAGACTTCTCAGAGCTCAGAGACTGGAGCCTCTTGCCATAGCAGGCCCACAGCCTGACCCCTCCGAATCACCTGCCCCTGGTGAGTATCTGTTTAAATGCACACAGGTGGATGTGCAAATGCACACCCCTGAGGACTTCCCTGGTGGTCCAGTGGTTAAGACTCCGAGCTTCCAATGCAGGGGGTGTTGGTTCAATCCCTGGTAGGGGAATTAGGATCCCACATGCTGCAGGGCAGGGTCAAAAGATAAAACAAAAAACAACTCCCTTGGAGAAGGAAATGGCAACCCACTCCAGTATTCTTGCCTGGGAAATCCCATGGACAGAGGAGCCTGGTGGGCTACGGTCCATGGGGTGGCAGAGAATCGGACACAGCTGAGCGACTAGACAACAAATGGACTTGTCAGTTTCTGTTGTGTGAGTACTGTAAGAAGCTGAATAATTAAAAGCATTATCGTGACACAAGAAAGAACAAAACTCCACTGGGCTGACTGAACGCCTGCGCAGTTGTCCGGGACGGTGCTGCACGTGTACTCCCAACACTGGACACCTCCCCACCTCCAGCGAGCTTGGGGCCTAGGACACTGGGAGGCCCTCCTCATGCTTCACAGCCCAGGGCCAGAACAAGGAGGGCTTGAGTTCTTTTCACCAGGCTGACACTGAGTACAAGAGGGAATGAGAGATGGAGCAAAACAGAAAGGAGCCCACACCCCGCAACCCCACTTATGGCCTTTATGAGAGGAGGAACCTTCCTGATGACAGGCCCAGGCAGCAAGAGCCGCCGGCAGAGGCCAGGAGGCTTTGGAGGAAGCAAGCCGCAAAGGGTCACCTGGACTTGCGTCCAGGGAGACAGAGAGGAGGGGGCTCCTGGGAACACTCCTGAGGCTGGCCTGACCCTGCATCTTGCTCCAGTTGAACGCCCTGGGCCAGGCACCACTGCCTGCTCCTTCCTTCCCACCAGGAAGCTGGAGAACCAGGGGGATGATGGAGGGCCCAGGCCAGTGGTGTCCACTGCCTTTGACCAGCCCGCAGTCCCTTCCCCATCCCACGGCACTCCTCTCATGGCTGGGGGCTGACTAGAGACTTCCTCCCCCAAGTTACCAAGATGACTCGACTATGTACAGCTCACCCTGTTCTCTCCGAGGAAGCTCTGGGCTCCAAGAGGAGATCTCGCCTGTGTCTGCTGCCCTTCCTCAGGCTGTTTCGTCTTGATCTTAAGGCCTGGCGGCCCCCAGGCTGCCACTCCAAGTGGACTGTCCTGATCTAGAGGGCTGTGGCTGCTCCAATGGCTAGGGCCCTATGCAAGTCCTGGCTTTCACCATGAGCAAGTTATTCCACCTGCGCAGGCCTCAATTTTCCCAGCTGTAAAATAGGGAGGGGAGTATATCAACTCTTGGCTTCTTAGTATGTCTTAGTGGTGGTACTGGGAAAATATGTAACCCATCAATCCTTGCCAGTAAAATGACTGGCAAGGGAGTGTGTGTGTGGGGGGGTGCGTGGCACATGTGGAACCCCAACCATCTGGTAGTCTGCTCTCCTTTTCATGCCCCTAAGCCCCATACACTATTGGCTCCAGACTATTTTCCACCCTGAACTCTGGTTTCTCAATGCCTGCTCCTTTCCACAAAGTGTACACACCCCGCAGGCAGGTGGGCAAGAGAGAGAGAGTCCGAAGCTCCCACTTCGGCTAGGCTGGGGTCTGCTGGGCACAACACAGGCTGTGTCGGTATGGCCTCAGCACATTTCCCAGTGGGAAGGGCCCTTGCTAATCAGCACTGCCCCAAACTGCACTCCACCGTCAGTGGGTTTCAAATGTTGGGGTGGGGGGCACCAGAATCACCAGGGGGGGCTGAGCAAAGAATAGACTTTAGTTTCCCTCTAGGTCAGAGGCAAGACCCAGGGGCTATGTTATTAACAAGCACCCCAAAAGCTCCAGCTGCAGGCGGTCATTGGGCCACACCCAGGAGAGGGGCGTTGCTTGGATTGTTAAAACCATTCCCCAGCTGCCCACCACACCCGTCTGGAGAGCTGCACAGCCCACCAGCTCTGAGCTAACTTAACCTTGTCCAGCATTTCCCAAATCTGACTACAAAACTGTTTTAAAAGTATTTATTTGACTGCACTGGGTCTTAGTTGCAGCATGTGGGATCTAGTTTCCTGACCAGGGATTGAACCCAGGTACCCTGCTTTGGGAGTACGGAGTCTTAGCCAGTGGACCAGCAGGGAAGTCCCGAAACTTTTTTAAAAAATTGAAATAATCTTAACATCTCCCAGAACTAGCATTTTTAGGAATGCTTTGGGGAAAATGTTCATCTCAAGCTCTCTCCTTTTTAAAAAAAAAAATTGTTTAAAACAAATATCTACTTTTGAGTATTTGAGTGGATGAAGCCTAGGGAGATGAGGTGAGTTTCAGGGGCTCAACTGTGACCGGAAGCTCAGGTCTGGGCCTGGGTCTGCCCCTTCCCGTCACCACCCATTCCTCCCACCACATCCTGCCCCTGCTGTCTTTGTGGCTGCGGCTTGTCTGGGGTCACTCTGCATCTTGAACACACGAGGAACCCTCGGTGTGGCTGACTGGTGACAGGAAGCCTGGGCAGGGATGAAAGGGGGTCAGGATTTGTCTGTCTGGCTGGGATAAGCAGCAGAGGAGGGGGTGGCCACACTTCTAAAGTGTCTGCACAGGCCTGATGTGTTAGGGGTGGGCAGAGGAGGAAGGTCTTTTTCTGACCCACTGCCCCTCCCAAGACGGCAATCACACCGAGAGAGAGACATACCCAGAGTTGGCAGCTGGGGACAGCCGGGGCTGGTCAGTGGCAGAAAACTTTGTCCTGCCTTCTCTTCTCAAGTTCAAAGCAGGCACATGGAGTCATGAATCGATACGCTAGAAAGGGGCATCCCTTACCAGTAGGGAAATGGATTTATTGCTTTATAAAAAGGAGTCTGATAAAACTTAAAACAAATAACCTAAAAATTCAGCCACCCCTCTCAGAGCTCCCAGGAAGCCTCAGACACATTTCTGAGGGCAGTCAAGGTGGGTGGGTTGGCAAGCCAGGCCCGCCTGGCAAAGGAAAGGTGGCCTCGCCCGCGTAAACAGCTCCAGGGCCCCTGGGAGAGTCTGCCAGCAGGGGGCGCTGTGGCCCTGCAGCCTGGCACAAGCTCTAAGCCCTGAGCAGGGCTGGCTCCTCGCGCTGGGCTTGCTGCGGGCCCGGCCAGCTGGGGGCAGCTCTGGGGGGGTACGTGCAGACACCCAGAGCCCACACCCTGCTACCACCCCCACACACATCTCAAACACAGCACATGCACACACAGCCCACACGTCCACACCCCCTAGGCCTCTCTCAAATTCACCTCCCCACCCAGGCCTGGGCCTCCAGGACTGTCAGCCGCAGTCTCGCTTCCACCCCACACAAAAACAGCTGTGTGGGTGTGTGTGTGTGTGATGCTCTGATGGTGCCCCCTTAACTCCCTTCAGGTCACAGCCTGGACAGAGGGTGGCAGTGGAGGCATGCCCCCACTCAAGCCCTGAGGGAAGAAGGAAAGGACTGCTGCCCAGCCTCGTCCATGGTTCCCACGTGACCATCCAGCCCTCCAGACCCTTCCTAGGCTAAGCCGGGGGGAGAGGGAGGGCTTCCCCGCAGGCCTTGAACAGGAGGACAGGCCATGGACAGGCCACAGGGGGCTGGAATCACAAAGGAGTTAGCACCAACAACAGGAAGCGGGTCCTTCCTTCCTCAGGCAGCTCAGACTGGCCGGGGGAGGTGAGGGGCCAGGCCGGGGCGGAGGGTGGGGGCGGTGTGCAGACGGTGCAAGCCTTTGTCCTCAGGCAGGCGTGGTCAGTGGACATGCAGCTGAGGGGCAGGAGGCAGGCAGTGGATGGCAGACCCCTCTGCTTTGGCTAGAGGCAGAATCCGGACACACTTCGGGGGAGAGGGTCTGCCAGCCTGGGGGGTCCCCCTGGCTCCTCCCGCAGGCACCATGGAGCCCTGAGGCTCAAGGGCCCCTCGAGAGTGGCGGAGCGAAGTCCAGAGCCTCCCTGCCTCCAGCAGGAGGAAGAGTGCCTATCCGGGCCCTCTCCCATCTGTCTGTCCACCGCAGAGCTCCGAGGCAGAACCAGGGCCCTGGGAGGGAGTGTGGACTCCAACACAGTGAAGGGCAGGATCCTGGGGCTGGGGGCGGGCGGGAGTGCATGGAGGTCCTCTGGGGTGGGGACGAGGACACCGAGAGTCACTGAAGCTAGAGGGCGGGAGGCCGTGATCCCGAGACTGCAGACGCTACACAAAAGCCTCCCGGTTGGATGAGCCGTTGAGCTTGAGGAAAAGCTTGTCGTCCTCTCTCTTCTGCTCTAGCTGCCTCTCCAGCTGGCGCCGGTAGCAGATGAGGTAGAGGGGGAGGCAGAAGCCCAGCATGCTCAGGACCAGCAGGCCCACGTTCACCTGGGGAGGCAGGGACGAGAGTGGCCGTCACGAGGGGCAGCAACCACAGCACCTGCGGGCTGCTGTCCCTGTGGAGCCAGACCCTTCCTCGTTCTCAGGTCTGGGACTGAGGCGAAGGCCGCAAGAGGGGAGAGGGAAAACAGAGCAGGAGTTTCAGGAGGTCCGAGGGCCTGCCATTCCACATTCTGGCATTAGGATTCTCCAGTGGTCCACGGGCCATGCCATCATGCGGCTCTGAAGGCCCAGGGGTGTGGTGGGATTGGGACAAGCTCACGGCACCCGGTTACGAACCCCAGCCTCTGGCAGGAGGGGCAGGGACAGCAACTTGGTTCCATTTACCCTAAAATCAGGTCCAGAAAGGACACTCTTGGGAATTCCCTAGCAGGACCAGTGGTTAAGACTCTGAGCTTCCATTGCAGGAAGTGTGGGTTTGATCCTTGGTTGGGGATCTGAGATCCCATACGCCACACAGCATAGCAAAATTAATTTTTTTTTTTTTTAAGAAACAGAAAGGATACTCTTCCCTTCCTGTTCCCCAGCCTATTCACAAGGGATCCCTGAACTGACCCTAACCACAGTTCCAAACTGCCTGTCCTGGGGTTCTGGAACACGCTGTGATGCCTCCCGGCTCCCAGTCAGCAGAGTAGAGTTCTGGCCCATAACCCAGCGCCCCCGACCCCGACCCTTCTTACCCACAGAGGGTCTCCCTGGAGGGGACCCATCATAGCCAGAAACAGGGGTTGCTGCAGCAGAGCGAAGAGGGCGCTGATCAGGGACTGCAGGCCCGTGAGGCTGCCAAACTGTGTGGAGGGGTACCTGCCAGGGCAGGAGAGAGCCTGTCACCGCGGGAGCCACTGTCCGGCTTCCCAGATGCTCCTCGGCCTCGACCTGGCCCCAGCTGCCCGTGCCCCCAGGCTGCAACTCGCGGTGCCGGAGGAGACGTGGGGACAGCTTCGGAGGACAGTCAGCCTTCCACCTTTGGACTGCTTCATGCTGAGCAGCTCCACGCAGAGTTTCCCTTTCAGAGCAGCACGAAGCCCCCGGGGCCCACGGGCGTCTGGCCACGCTGAGGGGACTACGTGATGCCGGCAGGCGTCTGTGGCTCGGGAACTAGGCTCAGGGAGCAGGTGGGAGGCTGGGCTGGGCTTGGCTGCACCTTCCTCCAGAGGAGCATTGTATAACCACGGAAACATAGCATCACAGCCCTCCGCTGACTCCCTCAGACCCTGCCAGGGTGGCCTCCACTTCCTCTAGGCCTTGGCAGGGGGCGTGGTGCAGGCAGGGGTGGAGCACGCAGACCTGGAATGACCCCCATGGGAAGCTCCTGGGAGTAGGGAGAGAGTTCTGGCATAACCTCAGGACATTAGGCATGGTGGCTCAGTGAGGAATGGCTGCAGGAACGAGCCTGTCTTTGGTCAGAGAGAGACAGCGGATGGTGTCTGGGTTCTGGTGTCTGAGCCAAGCCGCAGCCTGAGGAAGAGGAACAACTACAGTTCCTTAGGTGTGTGTGGCCTCTTGGAAAAGGAGGCAGGTTTCATTTTAGCCAGGGCCTGAGAAAACTGCGGGCAGATCAGCCCTTTGAGGCCCTGGGTGGGCTCAGTCAGGTACATTCCGGGCTCAGTTATTCATGTTGCTGCTGCCACTGCAGGCCATTTGAAGGTCACCGTTCAGGTGCACGCAGCCAGAACTCACCCCTGCGCTTCTCGTGAGCAGTCAGCGGCAGCCCCAGGACTCAGCTGAGCAGCAGCCCCTGAGGCCGTTACCATACCGAGCTGCACCCTGGCTGGGGGAACTGATTTTGTGTTAAATGCCAAGGCTTGTGGGCACCCAACTGTCTGCCCACTGACCCGCTCCCGCCGAGTATGGCCTTCTCCTGACACACCCCACAGAAACCCTAATATCTAAGGCAAGAGGAGGAACCCCAGGTGGACAAGATGGTCCCCTTCAGGCCCTCAGCCCCACCTGGAACCCCTCTCCGGTCATCCATCCCCTTACCCTCAGCCACCAGGCCTCCCGCAGCTCCCAGGACTTACACAGCGGCGTACAAGCCCCCGACGGCCGAGTGGATGAATCCTCGCACGATCGTGTGCAGGATGAAAGAGAGGATCTGAGGCAGGGAGAGCAGAGTGTGAGCAGGAGGCATAGAGGGTCTCCCTTTGTCCCCCTGCCCCAGAGCTCCCAGGGTCCTGAGTGGTGAGAGCACTGGCACCCTGGAGTCGGCTTGGCCAGCTCGCCATGGCCAACTCCTGAATGCCAAGAATTCTGAGCCAATTGTTCAACACAGTCACTATTAACAATTCCATTGCACTAAAGGTACAATTTAACTACAATTGACCCTTGGACAATGTGGGGATTAGGGGTGCTGGCCCTCTATGCAGCTACAAATCCACATTAAACTTATAGTCTGCCCTCTGTATCTATCCAGTTCCATATCCTTAGATTCAACCAGCCATGGACCATGAGGTATGTATTTACTATTGAAAACGGTCCAAGTATGAGTGGAACAGCACAGTTCAAACTTGTATTCTTCAAGGATCAACTGTACACGGAAAACAAAGTTCGTGAATGCTCAAAGCCCATCACATCCTAATTACTTTATTCTGTTTTACTATTACCTCTAGTCCTAAGGTTTTTTAAGTCTACTGTAGATATTGGGTTGGTTAGGGTTTTCCCTGAACATCTTAAGGAAAAACTCTGACAAACTTTTTGGCCAATCCAATGTATGATGGGCTTCCCAGGTGGCACAGTGGTAAAGAATCCACCTGTCAATGCAGGAGTTGCAAGGGACGCGAGTTCAATCCCTGGATCGGGTAGATCCCCTGGAAGACAAAATGGCAACCCACTCCAGTATTCTTGCCTGGGAGATTCCATGGACAGAGGAGCCTGGTGGGCTATAGTCCATGGGGTCGCAAAAGAGTAGGACACGACTTAGCAACCGAGCATGCATAATATACATGTGATGGTGTATTATTGTGTGTCTTTCCAACTCTACAGTCAGCGACAGTGGACAATGTATTGTTTGATACATGATGAATGCACTTACACCATGGAAACTGCCAAACACTACAAACCAAGGCTCCCGCTACCCCACTGCATCTGGAGTCTGCTGTTACGTGTATGTATGGACTAGGTAGGAGGTCAGAAATCATCACTCCCGCCTTTGCAGACCTGAGGGCTGTGCCCTGGTCTCCCAGTCTGGTCCCCCAGGCCCTACCGGCAGATGGCTGTCCCTCTCTCCTCTCACTCTGCTTTCCTAAGGAAAGGCCACTGTTGGCCGGCTGAGCAGGCCCTTGTTAACGATTCCTGAGAGCCACGAGCTGTCTCCTTCGCTGCCGGGACCCTTTGTTTGCTCTCTGCACACAGCCCTGTCATCAGGCGCAGCCGCCAAGCCCTGTTTCCGGGCATGTGGGCGGCGGAGGCAGCGGGACTGCTCTCTGTGGTGCCGTGAGAGGGCTGTGCCTGAACGCACACACATCCTTTACAGGCTCCCCCTTTCCACCCCAAATGCCTTTTCACAACTTGTCTTTCAGTAAGAACTGGTTAAAGCAAAAAGCAGATCGCGGTCCTCACTGACCACTGCCCCGCGACTGGACGAGGTGGTCAGGGCAAGGGTCTGCTGGTCTTGCAGAGAGGGCCACCACCGCCAGGAGGCTGGGAAGGCACCAGGGATGTGAGAGTACTCCCATCTGGAACCGGCGTCAGTCTCTGGGGGTTTACTCCAGTGGCATGTGGTGTTGGCGCAAGCACGCAACAGCACCTGTGGGTGGTGCGCACCTGGTGTTCACTGTACTTCTACCTGCGGCCACTTGCAGAAGGGAAGGGATTCCCGCTTTCCTCCTGGACTTGGTCCAAGACACCACCTGGACTCGGGTCACACCCATCGGGAGCAATGCCGTCACTTGTATCCCTTCCTTCAAAGTTCATCAACTTGAGCACTGGAACTACAACCCTGCTGTGGACCTAAGGGTGGAGCCAGGCAGGTAACACAATCTACCTTTCTCAAGCTCTCTGCCAAAAGTCAGGCTCCAAAAGCATTGGAAATCTTGTGCACAGGAATTAAACTTTTGAACCCAGATACCAAAAGCTCATCATCAAGAGGCTTTCTCCTGCAGCCGTCCTGAACCAGAAGAGCAAACGCTCCCATCAACGCCACAGACTAGCCAGAGCTCTTAGGATGTCAGATCACAGCTGTTTGAGCAAAGGCAAAACAATTAGCTACACAAATACACCACGTGACTCCAGAAATGGTAAGATGATGGTATTCATGGTATGTAAGATGCCCCAAGACCAAGAAGAGTGATACACTTTCATAGTGAAGGGTCTACTGTGAAAGGAAATCTCAGTTCTACTTACAGCTTGCTCTTAGAACTGTGGTGCTGGAAAAGATTATGGAGAGTCCCTTGGACTGCAAGGAGATCAACCCAGTCAATCCTAAAGGAAATCAACCCTGAATATTCATTGGAAGGACTGATGCTGAAGCTGAAGCTCCAATACCTTGGCCACTTGATGCCAAGAGCCGACTCATTGGAAAAGACCCTAATGCTGGGAAAGATTGAGGGCAGGAGAAGAAGGAGACGACAGAGGATGAGATGGTTGGACGGCATCACTAACTCAACGGACATGAGTTTAAGCAAACTCTGGGAGATAGTGAAGGACAGGGAAGCCTGGCATGCTGCATCCATGGGGTCACAGAGAGTCGGACATGACTTAGCAACTGAACAACAACTCAGCATTATGCACAGAGCCTAGCAGATAGAAGGCCCTTGATAAACCAGGGTGGGCTGGTTGATTGGTTTGGCTGGTTGGATTACATGAATGAAAAGTCACTGTTCTTTTTGCTAATGGCTCCCCCATGAGACATCAGGCCCTCTCTCCCTCATCATCTGATCCCCCACACCCACCTGGAGAGGCAGGTTGGGAATGAGGCAGGTCACCCCGAAACCCACGAGCAGCAGATTGGTGAAGGCGAAGGCCCGCGTGGCGTTGGTGATCTTCTGGATCTGCCGGTCCCTCTTCTTCTTCTTCTCACCTCTGTGGGTACACAGAACACGGAACACAGGAGCTAGGGTGGGGTAGAGGTGTGGGTCCCTGGAGAATAGACTCTCCCAGGAAGTCAGGCCCAGGGAGTCACAGCTTGTGGACAATGCAAGGCTTAGACACCACTGCCAAGCAAGTGCTAGGTGGGGACTGTGGGGGCTAGACCATCACGAGGGACACTCCCCATGGTTACCCTCTGGACTGAGCGTGGAGTGTGAACCTCAGTGGAGAGGTCGGACACGAGAAGATGGGCATCAGTACCCTGTATTGGAAGGACTGATGTTGAAGCTGAAACTCTAATACTCTGGCCACCTGATGCAAAGAGCTGACTCATTTGAAAAGACCCTGATGCTATGAAAGATTGAAGGTGGGAGGAGAAGGGGATGACAGAGGATGAGATGGTTGCATGGCATCACTGACTCAATGGACACGAGTTTGGATAAACTCTGGGAGATGGTGATGGACAGGGGGGCCTGGTGTACTGCAGTCCATGGGGTCGCAAAGAATTGGACATGACTGAGCGACTGAATTGAACTGAACCCTGCACTATTTCAGTGAAGACTGAGGTTGGATCCCCAGTGATGGGGAGGGAGGAGGAGGAGGCACCCAGGTCAGGATGTGGCAAAGCCTCCTTTACTGTTGGCTCCAGCTTTACCCAAATCCTGCAGGGAGCTGATGCTAAGCCAGAGAATAAGCCAAAGAAGGGAGCGAGTGTGTTTCCCCTTGGGGGGCAGGAAGGAGTGAAGAAGAAATGAGCATGTGGCAGATGGAACTGGAATGGGCACCAACCACCTTCTGGCTGTAGGACCTGACCTAGATAACAGAGCATCTCTGTAATTACTTCCCTGTGAATTCACTACTACTGATTCAAGTCTCACCACCCACACAGATGCCCCATGGACAACTGCACGACATCCAAGGGCTCAGAGATGTGCAGGGAGGCCCAGACCCACCACTTTCTCCCTGTGTGACCTCAGGCAAGCCACTCCAACGCCTAGTTTCAGTTCCCTCATCTGTAAAATGGGTATAACTCATCAAGGTGTTGGGAGGCTTCCCTGAGAGACTGTGCATTAAGTGCTTGGCACAGAGCCTGATACAATCAAGAGTAGCTTATTATATTAAGGTGGAGTCAGAGAAGACAGTATTTAACTCATCCTCTGATCTTACAGCCCAGCCCTTCTATAAAGAAGGGCTCCGGTTCCTCATTTAATTCTCACAGTCAAGAACAAATCTATTAACACGTCTTAAGGTTATAGCTGTTTACGACTCATACCCAGTGGAGCAGGCCTTGCAGGCAAATGGGACCGCTCTAACGCAGTCTGCCCTTGTGCTAACTGTGCTGAGGATCTGAGTGTGGTCCTAAAGGCAGGTGTTTGATAGTTACTAGTCTGGTTTCTCTCTCTTCTAGCTTGACGCTTCCCAAACTTTTATATATAAAAGACTTTTCAAGATAGAAATGACTGACCAGTATGTGTGCTGAGCTGAGTGAGGGCCAAGAGTGGCTTTGAGCATGGCCCCTTCTCGCCTCTCCCGCTGATTTTAAACCCAACGCCCATGCACCCTGTAGCTGCCTAACACCCGCCCAGTGGGCTGCTCCCTCTGGGGACATGGGGCACAGGTTTGGCCTACGCACTGGTTGGCGTCTTTCTCCTCAGGCTCCTCAGAGGCCTCCTCACATTCCTTCAGCCTCCAGTCCATGATGTAGCCAATGACGGGGGCAGTGAGCAGGCAGAGCAGCTGGAGCACCCCAAAGATGGAGGTGTAGAGGCTCACTGAGGAGACAGAAGGGCCAGGTCACGGAGCGGGGTCGGGGGGCTGCCTGCAGAGGCCTGGGGAGAGGGCTGGGCAGAGTCTGTGACTCCACAAACCCTTCTGGGTTTTTTTCCCAGAACCCCCCCACCCTACCCTTGTCACTGTGAGTCATGATGGGAGAGAACTTCTGAAATCAAAGTCTGAGCAACGGGCAGGCCACCCTATTCTTTCCTCCAAACCCCTGGCCTATTTCTAAGAAACAGCTACCAAAGTCCAGTATGTCACAATGACCTTCCCCAGAAGCTCCAGGAAGTCTCTATGACTCTGGGAACCATGTGATGACCAAGGCCCAGGATGGAGTGAGGCCTCGAGTGCCACCGGCCGTCAGGGTCCTGCCCCTCGAAACACACAGAGAAGGCCCCACTCACAGGGGCCCTGACTTAAGGGCTCCGGTCTTCAGAGAGCCTTAAAATTATGAGGAGATTTCTCAAACAGAAGCTGAAGGCTGGCTGCCGCACTCCCACCCGCAGTTCTGGCTGAGGGGGATGTGCAGAGTTCAGGGGGTGTCTGGAGTTCAAGGACAGGTGTTTCTCAGTCGGGCAGACTCTGGCCAGGAGGGGATGTCCTGTGTTCCCTGACAACCCCTGCCCCGTGGCCCCCACGGGCTTACCAGTAGCCATCACTGCACCGAGAAAGCAAAAGTGACAAAGCAGAGAGGAGTGAGGTTAGCAGCAGAAACGTCAAAGGTTGTTACAGAGAGGGCTGCGGAGGCGGCGAGCTCCGGGCCCAGCGCTCACACCACTTCCCATGGAGCCCTGACTCTCAGAGTGCCCTGCACGGGTGTCTGCTGACGGCTTCCTGCCTGCTGGGGCCTCAGTCATGTGCGGCTGGGGCCTCGTCACAGATGGGCTGTGACTCAGGCCTGTGGCACTTGTGAAACATGATGGGGAAGTGGCGGGGGTGTAGAAGACCCAGCAGAACAAGGGGCGAGAATCCACCCCACACCCAGCCTGAGCGTCTGACCAGCCAGGGCTGCCAGCCCCCTGAGCCTGACTTCCAGATGTCCGTGCGTGCGTGTGTGTGTGTGTGTGTGTGTGTGTGTGTGTGTGTTCTCAGGCACGAGTGCTCAGAGGAGCAGGATGGGGAAAACCAAGGCCCTGTCAGCTGTGGACCGAATTTCCTGGCCCAACTTCCTCTACTTCTTGAAACTGACTTTTGAAAGAGGGAAACGAGGGAAAAAAAAATGCCTCTTGGGCAGCAAAAGATTTCTCAGAGAAAGCAAAAGAGAAGGCCATGACTCAGCAGCAGCAGGGAGATTTGCCTTCCAAGGGCTGGTAAGGGCCTTTTCTCTATACTCATCAGGGTCTCTGCCTGTCTGGGCCTCAGGGTTTGTAATAAAGGGCCTTTAGGCAGGCTAGATCAGCTCTCTCCAAAGTACGGTGGGCAGATTTTAATGAATGTTACATAATAAAAGCATTCCTGAGGTTGAAATTTAGGGGAACATCATTGAATGAAACAGGTTATTTCCCCCCCCCCATCTTCGTGTTGGCTATGAATTTCTGCAAGGGCATATAATAGGGTCCGAACACCCATTTTCAGAATAGAACCTGCATTGTCTGTGTCCCTTAGTCTCCTTCCCCTTTTGTTACAGCTGAGTTTCTTATCCTCTTTAAAAATCATATAGGACTTCCCTGGTGGTCCAGTGGTAATGAATCTGTCTGCCAACACAGGGCAAAAGGGTTTGAACCCTGGCCAGGGAAGATTCCACATGCCACAGGGCAATGTAGTCCATGTGCCATAACCATTGAGTCTGCGCTCTAGAGGCCATGCTCCACAGCAATAGAAACCACCACAATGAGAAGCCCTGGCACTGCAAGGAAGAGTAGCCACCGCTTGCCACAACTAGAGAAAATCCTCACACAGCAATGAAGACCTAGTGCAGCCAAAAATAAATTTAAAAAGAAAAAACAAAACCAAACCCTTACATTGCCTGGCGTATCTTCCTGTGGAGAAAAACAATTAAACCAACTCCAAAAGCTGCACACCAATGAGACTGCCAATAAAAAGGATTTACCCAATGTGTTTGTCCTGCTTTCGGATGACTAAAGCTGACTCAGCTCAAGCCCTGAGGAAGTGCCGACTTTCTTTGCAGAATCAAAACCTCTAATCAGCTTGTGTGTTCTTTGGGAAAAGTGGGCAGGTGGGTTATCAGTTCTGTTTACCAGAAGTAACAAGCCTGGACCAGATTACCTAAGAGGAAGGCTCCACCTGGCCTTGCTTCCCAGTTCAGGGCACAGATCCCAGGAGACCCCGTGTCCAGCCGCAGTGGCCTGACCCCCACCCCGGCCCCCAGCCTCTCCACGTGCTACCCCTGCGGTTTCCAGGAGGATTCTTGGCATTGGGTTTGATGGATTGTCTTTCAACAAGCTCTCAGGTGGAGTACTGTGTTTCTGTGCAGCGTCTTCTCTTATAAACACACATGTCAACCATCCCCCTCGGGCAATGAAAAACACACCCCACACCCCAAACGCACACAGTTATTTCAGTCTTCTCCTCCCTCCTAAACCGGGAAACTCTGGCAGGGACGTGAAAGAACAGTTGGGCCCGGCTGTGATGAAACAGCTCTGACGCACCATCAGGCCTTTGGATTCTGCCACCTCACCGCCCCGCTGGCCCAGCCTAGCCCCACATCCTCCGGCCAGCCGGGCGGTGGACCTGACCTCAGGCGGGCAGAGGCGACCACCGCGAGTGGGCTGTGCCCCAGGGCTCAGGGACCACCTACCTACGGCCTGGTCGCCGCTGACCAGGAACTGGAGGATGTTGTTCATGGCGCCCATGTAGAAGATGAGGCGCAGCTGTGTGACGCACATGGTGACTAGGCTGAGCAGCAGGATGGGGCTGAACACGCTGTGCATGAACGAGGGGGCCGCTGTGGGGAGAACCGGGGCTCAGGGAGAACCAGGCGGCACCACCAGGCCCACGGCCCACCTACCATCCAGGGCACGCATGGGTCCGGGAGGCCCCCGTCATCCCACACCAGATGAGGCAGACGGCTGGGTACAGGAGTCGGGTCACCAAGCTGTACGAAACAAGCTGGGTGAATCCCTCACTGTCTCTGAGCTTAGTCTATAAGCAGGGTGGATGGTACTGCCTGCCCTTGCGGGATGACCTAGGAAGCCCTCAGGGGGTGCTGGACCCCATCGGGGTCCCCATCTGGACTGGACGCTCCTTCCTTGTCACTGGGTTGTTGATGGCTCAGGGCAGGCTTGGGAAGTGAGGGGCCACGTGCGGTTTGGTACCTGTGGCATCGGGCTGGCACTTGACCTCCAGGTCGACGGTGGACAGGCACAGCTTGTGGCCCTCCTGCAGGGCCGCTTGTTCCTTGGCGCTCCGCATGGAGCTGCCCACGCTGAGGCGGCGCCCCACCGTGGTCACCTGCTTGTAGAACTGCTTCCCTGTGATCTTGTGGTCAAAGCCCAGCCAGCTGAACTTGATCTTCACCCTGGAGGCCACGGAAGAGTGTCTGTCGCGCTGCCCAAGCCCCTGGCCGGCGTGAGAGTCGGGGCAGACCGCAGGTCCACTTACGTGTAGTCCATGTCCTCTGGCCCTGGGAAGGGCTCCAGGGGCCAATTAAAGAAGCAGTTGAGGAAAACCAGCCCAGAGCAGCCGGCCCAGACCACGAGGATAACAATGAAGGAGGCACCAAAGTCATAGATGACCTGAGAGTCACGAGGGGGCAGGGGTCAGAGTCAGGGTGGGGCAGAGGGCATAGTTAGCAGAGAAAAGCTGGAGTGGGCAGGGGGCACCCGGCAGTCCCGGTCTCCCTGTGCTGAGCTTCAAGGGGAGACATGGCCCATCAGCCTGGATGTTTGGTCACCAGGTACCTGCATTTTAATCATCTCTACTCGCCCTGGACCAAATGCCTGCAGCTTAGACCAAACATAACCTCCTTGGAGAGGCCTTCCCCAACCACCCATCACTGTCGCAGCACCGGATCACAGAGAACAGCCCTGGCTGAGATTTTTGATTTATGATTCATTTCCTCATCCATTATTAGTCCAGCTCCCCGAAAATAGGAATCTCTAGATTTGTCCACTGATGTTTCTCTAGCACCTTGAAGCGTATACATGGTAGAGGCCAAAAAATTACTCGAGGAATGAACAGTTGAATGGCTCACTTCGCTCTTCTGTGAAATGGGTGTGACACTGGCATGTACCCTCATGGTGTTGGGGTGCGGTTCAGTGGGTGTGACCCCAGGAGAGGGCCCAGTACAGGGCCTGGTAGGTGGGAAGCCTGCCAGACTGTATTGTAATTTTTGCCATTTATTTCCAGCCCAAGGGTCCCCAGGGCAGTGGCAGACAGCTGCCCAGCTCCCCGGGGGGTGACAGCAGTCAGACACTGAGATGAGGAGGAGGAACCTGAGAGCTCCACCGCACTCCAGGAACTTGAGGATCCCTAGCATCCAGGGACAGTGGCCCCAGCCTCTCTGGGCACCTTGATGCCTGGGTGCCTGGCCTGTGTCTGTGACTCCTCCTTCTGCTCTGTGGCCTCTTCCCCTTGGACCTCAGGAAAGAGGATTTATTGGAGCTGGGGCCACCACAGAGAAAAGCTGGTTTTGAAGCCCTTTCGGGAACAACAGGATTTAGAGCAGGAACCAGGACTGATGAGCAGTGAGGTGTTTGCTTCATCCTGACCCTGTGTGACTTCCACGGGCTCAGAATCCTGCCTGGGAGGGAAACAGCTGAACGAACTTGGCTTCGAGCAGCACTCTGGCAGTGGGGAGCGACAACCCAGTGCCAACAGACCTGGGGGTGGGGGATGGGGACTGGAGCTGGATTCGGGGCGGGGGACACTCTCTCACCCCCTTCCCCCCCCCCACCCCCGCCCTGCAATGCAAAGGCAGCCTGCAGTCACACCTTGCAGGGATATGCTTGACTTTACCATCCCCACTCTCAGGCCTCCACCCCCACCTCACCCCACCCACCCCACCCCTGGCCCAGCATGTCTCTTTTCTTACTCCCAGAGGTGCCCAGGTGCATCCTCCCAGGTGCAGTGGGGAGAAGGGCGGGCCCCAGCGCCCACAGTGACTTCCCTCTTCGGGGAGGGCAGCAGGAGAGGCCTCTGCTCAGACGCCAGCACACACCCTCACCTTGACTCCTGGGAAGGTGACCGCTGAGGAGGCATAGGATCCAATCATCAGGGCAATAAATGTGGACCGAAGGTCACCAAACATGTTGGGCAGCTGAAAGACAAGAAGCAAGGGAGACTTCTGCTGAAAGAGGGACAGACAGGGAGGATGAAGGAGGAAGGGAAGAGAGCACCCCGTCTTATCTGCTCTCCTCCCTGTGTAATTCACAAGGCACCAGTCTGAGGATAATCACTGCCGATTGCACGGTTTTTCTTCCCAGACTGAGGGTGATAAAGGAAGAAGGGGAGAGTAATGCAGAACTCAGAATGCAGTTCTGCACAGGCAGAGCTCTGCATGTGCAGAGAGGACTTCCTGGCTGGCAAGTGACCCTCCTCTCTGCTCTGGTACAGGCTAGGGCCTTCGGTCTCTGCAGGGTTACAAGGAGATGCCAGCGAGTAAGGCAACCCTCAAAGGGAGCAAGTCTGTTAAAAATAAGAATGTATTTGAGGATGAGAGCATCATTTTATAAATAAAAATATCAGTGTCCCAGAACAACCAGATGTCAGCAAAAGCTGCTTTTGATTCTGAGAAGAGTAGGTCTCTGGAAGGTGCCAATCAGAATTCTACAGTGTCTGGGGTGGATGAGGAGGCTGGCCTGGGAGTCCTGCTTCTCAATTTCTAGGTCCAAGGAGGGCTTTCTCTTCCCACCTGCAAAGATCAATGGCAAGAAAAATTCAGGCTTTCTTCCCTGTGAGGCCACTCTTCCCATCTCACGGCAGCTTATTCTGGGCCCATTCGACATGACTGTGAAGCTAAAACCCTCAGTGGATTTCATACGAATTCAGGCATGGTAAACTATGACAACAAGGTCATGGGTTCGGAGAGGCATGGGGCGAAGCGCATCCTCCCCTAACCGCAGCCTTCCATCCTCTCGCTAACTTCAGGGGAGCTGGTACCATGTGCTCTGAAGGTGCTCCATCCACACCCACACGGTCCCTGGCATCGAGACTCGCTCTCTGGATCTGGCAACCTGTTTTACTGAACTCAGCCTGCTTATATGGACCTAAACTATGTCCCCCTCCCCCAAGATGATGATGAACCACGTGATGGCTGCCTGCAAGTTAATCTGTCTGCTGAACACATGCGGTGTGAATGTATTTACCTACCTGCCCCTCATCATTTCTGCCTGTTTTGACCACAGTTAAAAATGAAAAAGGGACATCATTCAAGTGAAAAATGTTTGTGCTTCAAAGGACACCATCAAGAAAATGAAAAGATGATGAGACGAAGAGAGAAAATTTTTATGAATCATGTATTGGATAGGGTACCCATATCTGCAATATATAAATAACTCTGACAACTCAGTAATAAACACATAATCATTTTTAAAATAGGCAAACAGACATTTCTGAATAGATGTTTCTCCAAAGAAGATATACAAATAGCCAATAACCATTATGAAAAGATGCTCAGTATCATTAATCATAGGGAAATGCAAATCAAACCACAACGAGTAGCTGCTTCATACCCCGCCCCGTGCATGCTAAGTGGCTATAATAATAATTTTTTAAAAAAGAAAACAACAAATGTTGGTGCTGATATAGAGTAACTGGAACCCTCCTACACTACTGATGAGAATGTAAAATGGTGCGGTCACTTTGCAAAATAGTCTGGCAGCTCCTCATTTAAACACAACGCTACCATATGACCCAGACATTTCACTCCTAGGAATAAAAACATATGTTCACACAAAACCCTGTGTGTACATGAATGTTTACAGCAGTATTCTTTATACCATACAAAAAGTGGAAACAACCTTCATGCCCATCAAAGGATGACTGGATAAGCAAACTGTGGTATACCCACACAAGTGGAATATTTCACAGCCACAGAAAGGAATGAAGAACTGATGCATGCTACAACATGAAGAAACTTAGTGAAATTATGCTGTGTGAAAGACACCAGTCACAAAAGACCACGTAACTGTGCGATTCCATTCATGTGAAACGTCCAGAACAGGCAAATCCCTAGAGACAGAGACTAGACGAGGGGTTGTCTAGGGGTGGGGTAGAAGAAGCTGGGAGGGATAGGGAGGAAATACTAATGGTCCAGAACTGTGATTGGGGTGATATGATTAATTCTGGTGATGACTGTGTAACTCTATAAATACACTAAAAACCCCTGAATTACATGTTTAGGTGAATTGTATGGTATGTGGATTATGTCTCAGTGTCATTGTTAAAGACAAAACAACACCAATAAGAGACTTGAGATGTTTGGGGATCCCAGGATTGAAAAGAACATGAATAAACCACAGTGTGCAGCCAACAAAGCCATCTTGTGGCATGAGGCCAGGGTGCCCCTCCAGCTTCGCCCCCAACAAAGAGCTCTTCCTCCAGCCCCCTCTGCCCGCTCAGGCTTCTCAGAGAGGGTCGGAGGGAGACAAGGAGCATATGGAAACTTCCCCAGCAGGCAACAGAGCAACGGTGACATGCTCATGGGTACCCAAGCACACCCAGGTGAGCATGAGAGGTGCCCAATTTCACTCTTTGCACACCTGCCTCCCAGGTATGCTGTGGTTCAGAGGACACTCCCCGGATCCTGGGCTCACGTATTTGGGCTGGGCCTCACTGGCTATGCCACCAAGGCAGCATCAGGCATCTCCGAGCCCGTATCTGCCCCAGGGAGAATCCAAAGATCAGCTTTGCTTGTATGGAAGAAGGAAACTGTTCCCGCCTGGAATGCATGTGAAGAAAGAAGGGATCAAAGATGGCTTAGAGGGATTTCCCTGTCAGTCCAGTGGCTAAGACTCTGTGCTTTCAAAGCAGTGGGCATGGGTTCGATCCCTGATTGGGGGATTAAGATCCCACCTGCAGTATGGCCAAAGAACTCGGCTTTCTTTCACTCAGCACAATTTTGCAGCAGTACGTACTGACTGCAGTACGGCCAAAGAAACAAAGCACAAAACAACAGCAACAACAAAAAAAGAGGGCTTAGAACCCAATCAGAAAAGCAGATGGAGGACAGACGCCACTCAGCACAGTCAGGTCAGAGAATGCTTCCGTCACGGCGGTCACCTTTGGGTGCAAAGAGTGTTCCCGACCTTTTGACGGGGCGAGGGGATACTTGTGAAAAGCAGACAGCGTGCTTACCAGCCCTCTTCCTTCTACCCTAACCCAAGCTAGAGGCCGACAGAACCACAGAGCTTGGGGCTAACGGGCAACTCTGACCTCATTTCCCGGAGTCTGCTCCCCAGACTGCATCCGGGACAGGCAAGAATGGGAAGCTGGGAGAGGGTTCCGACTTTCCACCTGACCCTAGATGAGATCCTCGCCCTCATGTCTGGACAAGGGCAGTAGTCTCCCAGCTGCCCTCCTGGCTTCTCTGCCTCTCCCTGCCTGGAACATTCTTTACAACACCCTGAAAATCCTCCCCCTCCTTAACGTGTTCTTTTGGTAAGCATTTGGTATACATTCCCAGGGCCTCGCAGCTGCCCTCCTGGCTTCTCTGCCTCTCCTTGCCTGGAACATTCTTTACAACACCCTGAAAATCCTCCCCCTCCTTAACGCATTCTTTTGGTAAGCATTTGGTATACATTCCCAGGGTGTACAGAGCCTCAGGGCAAACCACCCTATACAGCCTCCTCACGAATGTGTACATCTTATACTTTACCTTACAGTTATTTTTTTGCTGATTAGGAAAATATCTAGAACACAGTCCACATAAAAAATGAAATAAAGATTCCCCTTGGGGAAAAAAGAATTCCCCTGACATAGCCACATTATCATTTTGATGTAATTGCCTTCAATCATTTTCCTACAAATACCTATAACTTTTTAACCAAACTGGAATCAGATACTACATATTATTTTGAAAACGTTTTCTTTTTTTACTTTGTATATTATAAATACTTCCTAGTTTAGTCCTATATTCACCTTCAACATAATTTGTAACAACTATCTGGTATTTCCTTTTCTGAATGGTCTGTAATTTATGCAACCATTTCTCTGATGTTCTCAGATCCTTTCCAATTTTTAACATAAATAACATTTTTTAATGAACATGCTTGAAGATAAACATATACCCAAATAGCTATTATCTCCTTAAGGTAAATTCCCCAAAGTAGAATTATTTGGCAAAAGGGAATCTATGTTTTTAATAATTTTTTTAATAAAAAAAATCCATGTTTTTGTGATACTCTGTGACAAAGTGCCTTACAGAAAACTTACACCAATTGGAATTGAAAAAGTTTACATTTACTGATTGCTAATGACTCAGAACATTTTCTTCTACAGTTTTTAAAATCAGTCACTTACAGTGCTCATTTGCCCTTTCTTCCCAAGAGGATGTTAATTTGTTCATATTAATTTGGTATAGGCTATACATTAAAGACCTTCCCAGTTTGTCCCTATACTGTAGGTATGTTTTCCCAATTTGTCCTTTAACGTCATAATTGATGGTAGGGTTTTTCTGACCAATCTAAGTGTTTAAATGGGTAGTCAAAGTATTTCAGCTCTTAGTGACTACCTAACATTCGTGTTAGGGCTTCCCTGGTGGCTCTGTCTGCCAATGCAGGAGACAGGTTTGATATCTGAGTTGGGAAGATCCCCTGGAGAAGGCAATGGCAAACCCACTCCAGCATTCTTGTTTGGGAAGTCCCACGAACAGAGAAGCCTGGCAGGCTGCAGGCCATGGGGTTGCAAAAGAATCGGGACATGACTTTGAGACTAAACAACAACATTTGTGTCAGATGAAATTTCTCTGAAAACAGTATCAAGGATGACCTTGACCAGTGAAAGCTAAAGCATAAACATCCTGGCAGCGGTCAGCGTGTAGTCACAAAACAGCAAACACAGGCGAAGAGAAGTTTTCCCTGGGGGCTCTAATTATTTTCAAATGTTAACACTAATTGTGTTTTATCCTTTAAGCCACTTCCTTCCCTTCCTCCCAAAGCTGTCATGCCTGCTAGAGGAAATTTCCCCCATTTATTTTGCCCGGGAACAGCTTGATCAGAGGATTTTTCCTTATTATTAAGTTATATGACAGCATACATGATTATGTGAATAAACATTAAATAATTTAGTAGCATTATTATTATAACAGAAACTATTATTATCCTAAAAACCTTCATAACATCCTTACCAAGAAAGTGTTGCTCATGACCCTCACTTAATGGTTACAAGACTTTAGGATTAGAAAAGTCAAGGGGACTTCCCTGGTGGTCCAGCAGTTTAAGAGTCTGCCTGCCCATGCAGGGTACACGGGTTTGATCTCTGATTCAGGAAGATTCCACATGCCATGGGGCGACTAGGCCTATGTGTGCCCCAACGACTGGGCGCTGTCCTAGAGACTGAGCGCCGCAACTAAAGCAGCCACCGCAAGAGCAGCCCCACGCGCTGCAACTAGACAAAGCCTGCGCACAGCAACGAAGACCCAGCTGCACCAAAAGTAAATAGTCAATGGATCCCTAAGCTGGTAAGGGTCAAAACTAGAATTCAAAGTAGGTCAAGTTTATGTGCATAGCCACTGGGCTACTACTCTGTCTCCTGGAAAACACACGTGGCCCCTGAAGGGTCCACACTTGATTTGGAGGATCAAGGCAATCACACTTACCGCTCACACCTCTTTCTGTTTGCGCTCCCCACTAGAGATTTCTTACATCCTTTCCGAAGCTCCTTTTAGACCCACCTGCCTCCTCCCCTAACCCCACTGCCCCGGACCTCCCCACAGTCCAGGGCCGCACTGCCGGTGGACCTGCCCTTGGCTGCAGACTCTCCTTTCATCTTGTCTGGGTCTCCTCCCACACTGGTCCCCACATCCCCCTCCTCCCTCCCTCCTTCTGCCTCTGCCCGACCTCAGCTGCACATAATGGCCACTCAGAAGCCCTGGTGATGGAGTGAATGGTGGCTGAGGACTGAGCCGAGTGCCTAGTGCTGGCTGGAGGGCCGGGCGGAGGGGGAAGAACCATGACTCCTGCCAAGTAGGAAGCTGTAGCCGAGCCGCAAAGACAGATGCGAGGAAAACTGTCAGCAGGGGCGGTTTCCTGACCCTGGGTTCCCAACTGCTCTTGCAGGCTGGGTGTGTGTGGGGGGACTGCGCTGGCCCCCTCCCTGGCTCTGTGGGGGCTTCCCACCACCACCACCATTAATGCTGTTGCTGCCCTGGGGTAGGATGGGGGCCGGAGTGGACTCAGCCAGGCAGAACCCGGCCTCGAGCCGGCCTCGGAATGCCATCCCGGTGGTGACTCATTCCCTCAGCCCCTGGGCTGCACTGTAAACAGGCCCCAGCTCTGTGACCTTCCCAGAGGGGAAAACAGCAGCTGCAGACGGCCCCTCCCCTGGAGTGCTGGCCTCAGAGCCAGCTACTGGCCGAGAATTGCCAGAAGCCTAGGCTCCAGCACAGTGGGAATAGGCGGCCCTCCTCGGAGGACCCTCTTTAAGATGTCTCTCTTCCCAGAAGCCCCCAAGACAGGCCTGGGGCTTGCTGGCAGGCAGGGACAGAAGAACCACCTGGCACCCGCTTTCGAAATCAGTGATCTCCGGAGCCCACCAGCTGGGGCAGGCTCACCCCGGCCCTCAGGGAGATGCCACGGGCCATCCAGGGCGGGGGTGGGGGCTGGCATTTGGGCCCTCAGACCCCTTTCAGAGGTGACTCTTGTCCTCAAGTGGCTGGTGCACACACCCAAGAGCCCTGTGCAACCTGAACAGGCCAGGCTCCAGGGACCAGTCTGGACAAGTGGACCCAGCACAGCTGGGCTCTTTTCTAACCCTTCACGACAGGCAGCTCCAAGCACATACTGCCAGGTAAAGGTCCTTGTGGTCACCTTTCCGCTTCACTGCTGAAGGGGTGGGGAGGAGGGGCCCCACTTCCCCAGCCACTTGGTTCACTTTCCCAGCCAGGTCTAGCTCTCCTGAGGCCCCCACTGCACATTCAGTCTACCCCTGAACGAGTCACGTGCTGGGGCAACTTCACGGGGTGGAAACCCTCGGATGGGTGGATTTTTCCCAGGCCGCTGGCGATGGGCTCATGGCTTTGGGCTCTCAGAGCATACAACAGAAACCCAGAGGCAGAGCTGGCTCGGGGCAACAGGAGAGTCCTGATTACCTGGCACGTGGGGCATGTGGGATGCCGCGGGGACCCTCTCCTGGCCAAAGAAACAGGTCGCCTGAACAGGAATGCTAAACTCCACACACACCCCTGGAGGGGCCCATCTGGTTCATTGCTATATCCCGAATCCTCTCCCTCCCCTCCTCTCAGGTGTTCGAAGATGGACATTTACTCTGTTCTCTTCAAACTCAGATCCCAGCTCCTGTGGGATCATTTCTTCCCCAGGCTCCAAGTAAGACTCCCATGAGTCAGACAGGGAAAGCCCACAGAGAAATTTTTTCATTAAGGAGCCTGGCAACACTTTGCGATCACTTTTCTGGGAGGGTTTCAGCTCAGAACTCCTCGTCCCGCCCACGCTGACAGGGGTCCGAGTAATGAAGTGGAAAAGACATGTTCACAATGTCGGCGGCATCCACTCCCATCTCTAAGCAACCCCGGCCCCGGATCGTCGGGTGGGGGCCCGGGCCGCTGTTTTCCTCCAGCCGCTGAAGCGAGTTAAAGACTTGAACAAACGCGAGTCACTGAGCAAACAGACCCCAGTGCGCTCTCCAGATGTCCAAGAGGAGGCTGAGGCTGGGCGCCTTGGGGTGTGCCCTGACCCCCGGTGACCTGCACCCCCCTCCTCTGAGGGCGTCGCATCGCCCAAGACCCTCTGAGGCAGGGACCTGGGAAAGCCAGCCCACCTGGCAGGAGATCCAGCCTCCGCTCAGGGGGCAGGATCACCATGGGTATACACACCTCTCCAGCTCTGTAAGGGGGTCGACAGGCTGGTGGGGAAAAGGCACTCTGCCGAGCTGGGGCCCCTTTGCTAGCACCAATGGGGAGAGCAGGTCACAGTCCCTGGTCATCCTTATTTATACCACAACCCCTTGGGTCTCAGAAAGTCCCCCAGTTAAGGTTTCCCTGGCAACACAACCCCTCTCCCCCAGATTCCTAGGTTGTCACGGAGTGATTATCCATGGCCCCAGAGCTGTTGATTTAGGAAGTTCCCAAAGGCAACCCTGAAGACTCCTTTGTCCCCCAAATGAGGGTGTGGGTGGGAGACCCAGACAGACAGTGCCATTGTGCTGCTGGTTTGGCACCTCCGGGGGCTGATCCTGACGGTTCTGCTTTTTAAGAGGTCTGGGCTGTGTCAAGACTAGATTCAGCTCTGCTCAGCTAAAACCTCCGTGGCCCAAGAGCATGGCCCGAGAGCCGAGGCCTGCCCTCACTGACCTGCTTCTCAGTCCCCTTTTGAGGTCTGATCTAGAAAGGCTCCTTATCTGAAGCCTTGCGGGACAGAGGACTGCCCAAGGAGGTCCCTTGGGCAGGGCACAGAGGAGGAAGCTGACGACATGAAAAGTGCTTGAGGAGTCCTCGGGTCACATGACTAGAAGGGAGAGGGTCAGCAAGGGCTAGGGGTGGGGGGTGAGCCCCAGCCTTCTGACAGGGAATCCTGATTGAGCAGCTTCTTGGTGCTTCTAGACCTGAGGTTGTCAGATGTTTTCTGCCCAGGGCCAGAGAAATTCTAGGTTTTGCAGGCCATGTGGTTTCCATGCAGTGACGTCACTCTGCTGCCATTAGTACAAAAGAATCAAGTGGGAGCAGTTCTGTGCTGATAAAACTGTATTTGCAGAAACCTGCAGTGGTCTGGATGTGGCCTGGGGGCAGCAGTGTGCTGACCTCTGCTCTAGACCCAAGAATGGGAGCCTTAGAGGGACAAGCCACCAGGCTATCTTAAAACAGATGCCTGCTAACCAAATGCTCAGGTGATGATCAGATGGTTTTCTTGTCCGGTCACCACCTGGCCTGTGCAGCCTTTGCCTCCCTATGGGAGAGCAAGGAGTTAAGAGAAACACTTGCTACAGTGCGTTCAGCTTCACACAGACCTATTAGAAACTGATGAAAGCAACAGACCCTCCCTTAGAAAAATGCACCGGCCGGGCCCACACGTGCACGATTTGCTTTCAGAGAATTTTAAAGAAACGTCCAGCCCTCCTGAAGCTTATTCATGGACCACACAGGGGCCTAAAAACTTAGGGTAAGACCACTGTTCACTTAGATAGAGAACTATTTTTCGTGTGTGTATGAAAGAGGGCTTACAAAACACAATTTTAAAAAAAAAAAAAAAGGGAGAAACAACCCTGCAGAAAAACAGACAAAAGACACAAAGACGCAATCCCAGAAGAAATACAAATGGTTATCAAAAAGAGGTGGAAAGATGCTCCATCTCACTAACAATTAAAGAAAGAAATTTTAAATCGTAACATATTATTTTTCACCAGGTTGGATTGGCTAATGTTTATAAGAATCTGGATAGGATGTTGGAAGGGGTGTGGAAGAAAACTTCTCAGATATGCTGGAAGGCCAGCATCTGTGTATACCCTTTTGGGAAGACCATTTGACAATCTACATTAAAATTTAAAACATGCTGATCCTGGGGCCTGGCAACCCTACTTCCAGGAATTTGTTTTATAGACATACATGTACAGAGATGTTCACTTTGGCAGAGTCATAAATTAGAAAACTTGGAAACCAACCCAAAAGTCCATTAGCAGGAAACTGGTTAAATAAATCATAGCAATCTACATTAGAGAATCACATGGAATTGTCTAATAATGAGGCCAATCTGTAGAGTTTAAAATAATAAGGTAGATTTCTAAGGACTGGCAGGAAAAGATTTAAGAGATACATTATCAAGTGAAAAAGGCAAGTTGTAACAGTGCTTCTCTTGAAAAGAACATTAGTAGATTCCTTTTTTAATACTAAAGAGTTACATTCTAAACTGATGAAGTTAGGCTTATAGGATTTTACAGTTCACACTGTACGTTTCTCAAATAGTTAACTTTTTAAAATCAAACCTTTTTGTTTTATAATAATTAAGAAGAAAAGAAAAGGAAAAAAAAGAATCCTTATGACCCTCTTTGCCACCCTGAAAGGATTTGTGGACAACTATGATCTAATTTTGAAGACTTCCCTAAAGGGGATTCGTGGTGAGGAGGTTTTTAATCTGTCTTAGGCTTATAATGATAGAGCATCTTTCTGTATTTCAGAGCATATACTCAAGTTCAAGGACCATCTCTTTCTTTTATCCTAAAATTCAGAACTGCCATGACATAAAATACAGTGTGGCTCAAAGAATGAGGGTGATGTCAGATTTTCATTTTTCATTTTGATGAAAGAGCTGGTCATGTTTACGCTGTCAAAGAACAAACAGAACTGTGGCTCCTGCTTCACAGTGGACACAGCTGAACGGAATCGGTGCGTTGACAGTTCTAACATACTCTGTACAGCTTCCACATGTGTCTTCCCCCAGGAATTTGAGAGGGAGGAAGATACATCCATTAAAAAAAAAGTCTAGTTCGATGCATGATACAGGGTGCTCTGGGCTGGCGCACTGGGATGGGGAGGGAGGTGGGAGGGGGATTCAGGATGGGGAACACATGTACACCCATGGCGGATTCATGTCAGTATATGGAAATACCAATAGAATATTGTAAAGTAAAAAAATAAATAAAACTGAAAAAAAAAAATCTATCTGGTTGGGACTTCCCTAGTGGTCCAATGGCTAAGACTCCTTGCTCCCAAAGCAGGGGGCCTGGGTTTGATTCCTGGTCAGGGAACTACATCCCATATTCTGCAACAAAGACCTGGTGCAGCCGAAGAAATAAATAATCTACCTGATTAAAAAATAAATAAAAAGCCAGAAGCAAAAACAACAATACAGTATATTAATGCATATATATGGAATTTAGAAAGACGGTAACGAGAACCCAACATGCGAGACAGCAAAAGGAACACAGATGTATAGAATAGACTCGTGGACTTTGTGGATGAGGGTAAGGGTGGGATGATATGGGAAAAGGGCATTGAAGCATGTTAATTATCATATGTCTAATCAATCGCCAGCCGAGGGTTGATGCTCGGGGCTGGTGCAGTGAGATTTCCCGGGGGGGAGGGAGGAGGGAGGGGAGTTCCGGAGGGGAAGCATATGTAAGTCCATGGTGATATCATGACAATGTATGGCAAAAACAATAAAAAAAAAGAAAAAGAAAAAAAAATAAATAAAAATGCACGAAAGCCTCTCTCAACCCAACACAGACTCCACCGCGTGCTCCATTTCCACGGACCTAGGCCCTGGGAGTTCGCCCTTCCGACCAGGACAAAGTTAATAAATTGAGAAAGCCCAGAAAGGCTGAGAAGAATCGGGCCCAACCGGGCCTCTGGCTCACAGCTCGCAGGCCAGGGTTCACAGGAATGTCAGTACCTCTTCAAGTTCCTTAGAAGACCCACAAGGCTCCAGGGCTCCCTCAAAGCTAAACGAGGGCCCTTCAGCAGCCTGATGCCTGACTCATTAGTGGAAAGAGAAAGCAGAAGCCAACGCACTGCAAATAAACAGAGCTGGGAGGCACTGTGTCATTAAAAACTTTCTTGAGGGGAAACTAAGGCAGGTGAGACTTTCCTGTTGGACAGAGAAATCTCTCAGGAAGCCTTGAATTCTCACTTCTTTCCCAATGGCCAGCTCTGAAAGGCACACCTCCCTGACCAGGTGACTCTGCAGACAACTCCCTTCTTCCTTCTGGGGAAAGAGTCTTTGGGCCTTTTTTGGACTTTCTTTCAACCCGGATCTTCCTGCAGTCTCATTCACTCATTCACAAAGAAGCCCATTCTATGGTGTTCTGGGGCTATGGTAAGAGAGTGCTCAGCATCCCAAGAAAGGATCTCCCTCTCTTGGGAGAAGGGCTCCCTGTGCCTCATCATTTAGAAAACCAAACAGGGCTTCGCTGGTGGCTCAGGAGTAAAGAATCTGCCTGCCAATGCAGGAGACACAGGTTCGATCCCTGATCTGGGAAGACTGTCACATGTGACTGGGCCTGTGTGCCACAACTATTGAGCCTGTGCTTAGAGCCCCAGGGGCCGCCACTAGAGTCCACGTGCCCCAATTACTGAAGCCCCCACAACCTAGAGCCCGTGCTCTGCAACACGAGAAGCCACTGCCGCAACTAGAGAGTAGCCCCCGCCTGCCGCAACTAGAGAAAAGCCCGAGTGGTAATGAAGACCCAGCACAGCCAAAAATAAAATAAATAAATAAAAATCATTAAAAAACAAAAAGAAAGAAAGAAAAAAAGAAAACCAAGCAGAGGGGCAGGCTCTGTGATTCCCCTGAGTTTTTCATTCAGTCCTGAACAAAGCAACAGTTAGGGACAGGGTGATTCCAAGAGAGGTTTGTTTTTAGGTTTCACTGTTAGCCAAAGCTGCCATAGAAAATAAGAGAAAAGAAAGTAGGTGGCAGGTTACTTTTTTTCCACACAGCTACTAAGTTGGCTTCCTCGGCGCCTAAGTCAAGGTCAGGGGACAGGCTGCTCTGAGACCGACTCTGCTGCCTTCCAGTCTGCCTGCAGGACTTCCCCAGCTTGGGAGCCAGAAACAGGCTTTGCTGCCACAACTTCACCAACGGCCCTCTACTGCTTGGGATACCCCAGCAGATGCAAGTGAATGTAAGGCAAGCAAATTAGAGCCAATAAAAGCTGCCTCAGATTTGCAAAAAGATGCCTGAACTAGAAAGTGAAAGTGTGAGCTGCTCAGTCATGTCCATCTCTTTGCAACCCCATGGACTGTAGCCGGCCAGGCTCCTCTGTCCTTGGGGATTCTCCAGGCAAGAACACTGGAGTGGGTTGCCATGCCCTTCTCCAGGGAATCTTCCCAACCCTGGGATCAAACCCAGGTGTCCTGCGTGGCAGGCAGATTCTTTTCCATCTGGGCCATAATGGAATGTCTACAGATATCTTCTCAAAAAAATTGGTACTGGGCCTTTCCTGATAGTGCAGTGCCTGAGACTCCGCACTCCCAGTGCAGGGGGCCTGGGTTCCATCCCTAGTCAGGGAACTAGATCCCACACGCCACAACTAAAACCCAGCAGAGCCAAATAAATATTTTTTTAAAAAATGGTACTTACCGTTAATGAGGTAAAAGTCATGCACATCCCACCAAAGCCATTCAGAGCCAGGGCGATGAAGATGAGCACAGAGAGGGCTGCAAGGAAGCAGATGGTAAGAGGTGAACCATGACTGAGCTTCAGGGAGGCTGGGGCCTGGCCCACTGCCTGATGAGGAGCTGGCTTTGAGCAAATGCTGGTAGTGATGACAAGTCATCCGGCGTTAGTGCTGACACCTGGGGAGCTGGCCCAGCCTCTGCCTCATCCTCCTCTTGTCTATTTTATGGAGTTTGGGATCTTGCAAAAGGTGTATCCCTGACCCCCTTTCTTCACTAACCTTACCCACAAGTGGTGGTTTATTCGCTAAGTCATGTCCGACTCTTGTGACCCCATAGACTGTAGCCTGCCAGGCTCCTCTGTCCATGGGATTTCCCAGGCAACTGGAGTGGGCTGCCATTTCCTTCTCCAGGGGATCTTTCCGACCCAGGAATCAAACCCGGGTCTCCTGCATTGCAGGCAGATTCTTTACCAACTAAGCTACGAGGGAAGCCCTTTATCCACAAGGGAGAGGTCTAAAAAAGCTGTTCACTGAAACCAAAATTACAGGTACCCCCAAATCAGGAGAGGAGCCTGGATAAGAGTCTAGTGAAACACGGGACTCCCCTGGTAATTAAGACTCTGCACCTCCAATGCAGGAGGTGCAAGTTCAAACCCTGGTCAGGGAACTAAGATCCTAGATGTCGCGCAGTGCAGCCAAAAAAACCCCAAGATTTTGGTGCAAGTCAAGCCCTATTTTGGCGTTTGTTCCAAAAGTCCTTGCAGCATCAGCTCCACCTGAGTAGAGTTAGGGACCAGGTGGCTTCTGAGCAGTCCTAAAGTGCAGGCCTGGGCTGCTCCAAGGGGTTCAGCTCACGACCTCCGAATACACTCCTGCAGCTGGCCTGGTTCTCAAGCTGGCATCAGGGAATCCATTGGGGACTGGCCTGGCTCAGCAATGAGATGGGTATTCCTCAGCCCCTGGGAGCTTCTCACAGACGTTTGTCTGGGGCCATTTGCTTATCCAGCCACCATCTGAATTAAGTCACTGGGAAAAGGTCTAACAAGTGTCCCTCTAAGTCGAGCAGTGAGCACAGGCCTGGCCCAGCTGCGAGCACATCTGGGTGCTGTCTCCCCCGTCCCTGACAAAAAGGTAGAGGAAAAGCATACTCACAGTTTGGGTTACTTGCTCCATACGCAATCAGCAAGCAGGAGACAGCAAAGCAGGCACTAAAAAGAAAGAGAAATAGTACATAATTGGATATTATCATTATTGTTAATATTGTTTACTTGGAGGTATTTGCTACATGTCAAGACGCTTTCAGAAAATTTACATACATTCTTTTGTTCAACAGTTCTAAGGAGTGTAATTGGCCCTATTTTACTGATGAGAAAAATAAAACTCAAAATAACAAAAATGAAATAACAAGGTCCTACTATATAGCACAGGGAATTATATTCAATATACTGGGACAAACCATAATAGAAAATAATACAAAAAATATAAATGTATAACTGAATCACTTCGCTATATAGTAGAAATTAATAAACATTGTAAATCAACTACACTTCAATAAATTTAAAAAAATAACAAACACAGATATTCAAATGCTTAAAAATAAATAAATAAAAAACAAACACAACATAGAAACAAAAATTAAATTCTCCAAGGTGTCCTAGCTAGCAGGTGGCTAAACTGGAATTCAAGCCCCAAAGCCAGACCTGGTAAACACTCCACTGCACTGCCCGCTCCATTCCCCAGACTGGAAAGAGCCAAGGCTGTGAAGCGAGAAAGGACACAAGCCATCCCCCAGGTTCCTGTGTCCGCTCAGCCAGGGGACAGAAAGAGCCCCACGGGGCAAGGGGTGGTGAGTGGCAGCTTTCAAACCTCCTCTACTTGGCTCTGAGCTGGGGACCAAGCCTTTGTAAGCTCCAAAGAATGAATGACACTGATCCCCTACCAATTCCCTTCGGGGCCACGGGCCTTGCTCATGGCCAACCACTGCCATGCACGATGCTCATTCCCATTGGGACTGACTTGGGGAGGACCCTGGCCAGACAGGGCCAGCTGCTTGGCAGACTGACCCTGAGACTGGCAGACTGGAGTTTTATAGCCTAGGAACACACCCTAGGAGGTGCATAAGATGACCCACTAAGGTGCCTGGGGTAGGGAAATACTATTTTAAAATTTTAGAAATTTTATAATTTGCCATTTTGTAATTTAAAATCTCAGCATTTTCTCTCTTTTGTATATGTATCGTAAGGCATAAAAAACATTATATGAGATGGTGGATGTTCCCTGTGGGATTCATTTCATGACATATGTGAATATGATCATTATGCTGTACCTCAGTCTTACATAGGGCTGTACATCAATTAATATCTCAATAAAACTGGAAGCAAAAAAATAAAGCACATTAAACATTAAGAATAACATATGTAAATGCCTGTGTGCTTAGCTGCTCAGTCATGTCCAACTCTTTGTGAACCCATGGACTGTAGCCTGCCAGGCTCCTCTGCCCATGGGATTCTCCAGGCAAGAATACTAGAGTGGGTTGCATTCCCTTCTCCAAGGGATCTTCCCGACCCCTGGATCAAAGCCTGGTCTCTTGTACTGCAGGTGGATTCTTTACCATCTGACCCACCAAGGAAGCCCAACAAATGTGTATATTATTGATGATTCTATGTGCTTTTATTAGGGGTATAGGTTCAAAATCTTTTTTCTCACAGAGATGGAAGATGAAAAAGACCAGAAATCATAATGACAAGCAGGTCCTCCCAGGCAGGCCTGAGTCCTGTGACTTTTCTATGCAGATCTGAATAACACAAGGATCACAGCAGCTGTTGATGGGGTAGGAACCCCATCCTAGGTAGGCATTCAGAGAGTACCACAGTGCACCTGACAGCAGATACCAGGATCCCCTACAGTGAGGAATCTTGGCCCAGGGGTTCCCCTCCCCACCCACCTGCCTCACCCCCAGAACTGACCTGCCCAGCAGTCTGAGCTTCCTCGGGCCATACTTGTCCATGACGATGCCCAGGGGCAGGGTGATGGCACTGAGCAGGAAGGAGCCCACGGTGAAGGCCAAGTTTAGCATCTCATCCTGGGCTTTGCAGCTGAGCCAGCCATTCATCCGGCTCACCTCCTCATGCTCCGGTTCTGCCGTGGCCCCCATTGTGACGTTGGTGACATTCTCTGTGTGTAGAGGGAGGGGAACCTGATCACAGGGTCATGGCAGGGATCCTCCAAAGACCAGAGGGGCAGATGCCCACCCAGAGTCAGCCCACTGAGAAAGCCAGGGCTAGCTCTGGGCCCTTTCAGAGCTCTGAATACCCCCAGCAGGCTGGGGTGTCCATGGCCAAAGCTCCTTGGAGTGATAATACACAGATTCTTAACTTTTTTTTTTTTTTTTTTTTGAGGAGGGAGTCACCTTTGCTTTGAAGAATCCAATAAAGTGCCACTCTTGTTCCTTAGAAAAGTCTTGGCCACAGTCTCAGGGGCTTCTTGCGTCCTTTGCAGCACCCACAGGCCGCAGGTTGGGATTCCCACTTATTTATCTGGCTGTACCAGGTCTTAGTTGCGGCATGTGGGATCTATTTCCCTGATCAAGGATCAAACCTGGGCCCCCTGCATCGAGGGCTCAGACTCTTAGCCACTGGACCACCAGGGAAGTCCCAGGATTCCGACTCCAGAGAAAAGGACACCTAGAATATCAGGCTTTGGGACCCAGCCTGGGCTGTTGGTCCCCAGGCTAGCTAGAACTTCTCTGCAGCTCTGTCCATGGAAGCAGCCCGTGGCCAGCATACAGGAGGGCGACCCTAAACCACTTGGGAAGGACAAGCTGCTGGTCTCAGCTGCTGTGAGTCAATAGAGGGGAAGGGTGAGTGGGCTTTCTTTAATGCCTACTACATCAGATTTCTCCAACACACATCCCCTGTGCTTAATTCTCTCTCATGTTCTCACAGCATCAACTACTACGTCTACTGAATCACAGAACCCCCTTGAGAAAGGTTTTGTTTAAAAAAAGAGTGCCAAATAACTCGCTTTCACTTGTCAAAGGGCACCTATCTTCTTATCACGGGGGTCATGATGTCACGGTCTCTGGTGGCCACACCTATGCCGTAATCCTAGTCCTTAGTGATCCTCTCCAAAGTCCACCCAGCCCCAAGACAGCAAAAAGAGGGAAGGAGAAAGTGCTGCAGCAGTGAGGGGTGGGAGGGTGGCGGACAGGCTGGCAAGCAGTGGGAAACTCTCGCTCAGTTCCTCCTCTCGGGACTGCTAGTTAAGAGATGCTGACTAATCCTGCAGAGAGAGGAGCAGCCTCTGATTAGATGCGGAGGTCACGCTGGGAGACTCAAGGAAATACCTCTCAGCAGATAAGTGCTGTCTCCTGCATGCGGCCCTCTGGCGCCAGGGCAGTAAAGCTGAGGTCGGCAAGGCCTGCCTGGGCCTCTCTTGGGGGGGTGAGCCAAGGTCACGGAAGAAGATGCAGGTTGGGTGAATCACGTTCTGTGCCAACGTCTGACCAACAGGTCCTAGTGGCGGGCACATTGAGGGTGGGGATGCTGGGATCTGGGCTCTGGGTTCCAATTCTGGTTCCTCTACTTGCTATTTTATCACCCTGGAGAAGTGACTTCATCTCTCTCTATCTCAGTTTCTTTATCTGTAAAATGGGCGTAAGGTAATAATTATATCCACCTCTCTAGAATTTGAGATAACATAAAAGAGAAAATCCAGATAATATTTTAGAGCTTGCAAAGGCATAGGAAGTGCTCATGACCAATAGCTAAAAGTTATTATTATTATTAGGAGCTTACTAAGTGGCGTCAGTGGTAAAGAACCCACCTGCCAATGCAGGAGACATAAGAGACACGGGTTCAATCCCTGGATTGGGAAGATCCCCTGGAGGAGGGCGTGGCAACCCACTCCAGTGTTCTTGCCTGGAGAATCCCATGGACAGAGGAGCCTGGTGGGTGACAGTTGATGGGGTCACAGAGAGTCAGACACGACTGAAGCGACTTAGGACGCATGTGTTATTATTATGGTTAGTACTACTACTCTGATGGGAAACTTGGAACGGGGATAATGATGCAACTGGCAGGGAGCAGAGCAGGATGCTGTGATTGCAAGCAGAGTTTCATAACTGATCACTCATCCATAGCATGGATTCATGTCTGGCCTCCCATGGGCTAGGACAGGGACTGTGTTCCAGTCACCTGTGTCCCCAGCACCTCCCCTTGGTCCTGGAGCACAGTCATTGTTTACCGAATGAATGAAAACAGTGGTGTCAGATCACCTTGACCAAAAGGATCCAGAAAGAAGAAATGAAGCAGGATGCATGGCACCAACTTGAAGCCAGAGGGGATTGAAGGAGATCACAGCCACAGTGTTACCCCTGAAGCCACAGAGACAAAACCTAACAAGCCAGATTTCTGTCCCCTCGTCCCCACCACCTTCTCTCAGCTTCCCAAATGATGTCTGCACCACGCTGGCAGCCAAAACACATGACAAACAGGGTCATCTGAGCCCAGGAGGTTCCAGCTCAGAACTGTCACACACACTGCCTTGGCCAGCCGGCTGGAGCCGCTTGTCCACGGCAGGGCCCACTTCTGGAAGAGCAGAGCTGCTTCACAGGCCGACGCTGGTTTCAGGTGTCAGCTCTGCTAGCAGCAACAGGGACTGAATGTGAAGCGGGAGGGACCAGGCAAAGCAATGGTCACCTCTGGGCTGGGGTGCAGGTGTGAGCAACCCAGCACAGGCGCAGCAGGGTGGATGGTGTAGGAAGGGGGCAGCTGCAGGTCCCGGATCACTGGCTTGTGAGAGCTAACTGTGGCCATGTAGGGTCTGGAGCCCACCGGAGAACACAAAATCACTTAGGGCTGGCAGTGCTGTGGGGTCGGCTGTTCCAGGCAGGGAGCCATGATTGAATGGGGAGAGTGTGAGGCACTGTCTTTGATCAGAGGCACCAGGGTGCCCTGCTCCTGTCTTCCTCAGAACTGGATCTAAAACCACGGCTGTATTTCCCAGGCGAGGGAAGATGAAATCCCAAGACAACATGTATACTCAAGGCAGACACCCTGATGTTGAAGATGGGGACAAAAACCATCTTCAATTGTTTAGATGTCTGGTCACCTTGTAACTAGACAGGAGGGACTCCAGGAGACAGAAGTCAGAGTGGAGGGAAGGGAACCTGTCCCTCCCATCTTTCATCCTAGGACCGCTGCAATAGAGTAGGACCCTTATACGCTGGGCCACCAGCCTTCTCTTAAATCCCTGCCAATAGGGCCACCTGGCCATCTGCCCTCCTAGCTCCGGGCAGTGATGTCCGGAGACAGATGAGCCGGGGAGTGGGGAGCCCTGGGCGGCCTCTCACCAGCCCAGGGAGCAACGCAAGAGTGCCCCTTGCCCCAGAGGGAACTAAACCTTCCGTGAGCCCGAAGCTTTGTTGGCAGTAAACAGCCCACACGGATAATCACAGATCCAGCAGATGCCCAAACACAGTCAAACACCCAGGCTGCTCCTCTTGCTCTGCTCCCACTTGGGCCACTGTGGGCCAGAGAGACACAAAACAGATAAGCACCCAGGAAGTGCCGAGCCTCTGGGGCATCCCTCTGACCCCAGCCTAGAGCTCAGCCCTCAACCAGCCCAGCCTGCTCTGGGCCTCACCTGCACCTGTTTATCAGAGATGCAGCCAGAGCGGCCCAGCCCAAGCCGGGAAGGTGAACCAAGAAGAAACAGGCAAGGAACTGGTGTGTCCAGAGTGTGCAAGGAATGGGCGTGAGGCTGCTTAGGAGGAGACCCAGGGCAGGGAGGAGGGAACAATGCCTGCTCTGTTCGGCCCCACTCACAGAACCCGGCACACAAAACCCTTAGCGAGAGAGCAGGGGGGAAAAGAGGGTGCTGTGACCCCACTCAGGCTCCCCTAACCGCTCTGGATCAAGGAGGGGGCTCCCCCTACCTTAGGGCAACAAACCATAACAGCTGACCAGACAAGGCTTCTTGAGGAGCAAGGGGCACCGGGCTGGAGGCCCCTCTAAACATGAGCAGCCCCCTGCCCCACCTGCCCAATACCGGCCCCCGGACTTCCCTGCTGATGGTCACTGCCCCAGGATCTCCTGTCTCTCTCAAATCCTTAGTCTATCCGGCAACAGGAAACAGCATCTCCGTCTGGCAGGGGGTATGTAGGCGAGAGGTCAGCCTCACACACAGCGAGCCCGAGGCAGGACACAATCAGAGGACCACGCTGGCAAGGCCAGGGCCTGATTCCCTGGTTGTGGTCACAGAGGCCCGGCATGTGCTGGCCACTGTGTTCCATGCTAGCGGTTCCTGTGTCACCGATCACCTCCCCCTCCACCCCCTAGTTCACATCTGGCTATCTGGAGTATCCAAACAGGTACCTGGGGTCTCACAGATGGTACCTGGGGAAACCAGACTTAAATCCAGGTGGCTGGACCTCAAAGCTCTCCCTGACCTTCCGGCTGTACTGATGCTGTACCACCTGGGTCAGAGGCAGCTCAGAGAGAAAATGCTGAGAGAATAAAAGATGCATGAGGCTGGCAGTGTCAGGGACCATGCCAGGTGGCCCTTCATGTCACCTAGCGAGAACAGGAACTGCCCCCAAGATGCTCCCATGAAGTCCCCAAAAGCCAACCAAACTGGACAGGACCTTCATGGGATGCCAAGAAGGCAGGTGGGGGCGGGTGGCTGTGTAGGAGGAAAATTAGGTCACAGGAAGGAGGAAGGCAGTTGGTGGGGAGGGCCGAGGGCATCAGCTCCTCTGTGACACATCCTGAGGCTGGAGGCCCCTGCCTGCAGGTCTCCGGCCCTGAATATAGAATTAAAAAAAAAAAAAATCCAAAATAAACCAGGGTTGCAGGGAGGGGGAGTGAAAATAGGCCTATTCACAGCAATACAAGTGAAAGGACGGGTTTTCAAAAGCTACCACCAGTGACTTCTGAGACATACCACCAGTGAAAGAGACATAAAAACGGAGGAGTGTAAAGTGGCAGAAACCGTCTCACGTCCACTTCTTCAGCCTCAGCCCGGTCTGGTAGGGACCAGACCTGGCCCTGCCCTCTCAGGGTCCCGGAGGCCAACTTCCTGCTTTGTTTCAATGAGGGATACAGCCCCTGGTCACCAAAACAGAGTCACTGAGGAGGTCAAGAGCACAGAGCTGGGGGCTGCCTTGGGGTCCACCGCTGGGCTGGACCGTGGCTTCCTCATGCAGAAGCCACGTCTCATTTCCAAAGCTGCCCCCTACCTCCCCCATGACCACACTCAGCGCATGGCATGTGGCAACCCTCAATAATTCCTAAGAGGCTAATAGGTGAATCTGACCCTCTCTTCTGCCTCGGGAGCTTCTTCCTGGCTTGAAAAGAAGATTCAATCTCCCCAGGGCCCTGCAGGCTCCTTCCCATCTCTCCAGCCATCATCTGCCCTTCTGTCCTTTCCCTCCTCTCTTTCAGCACAGTCTGCTCCAGGGACTCACTGCCTCTGTCCTCTCCTGACTCACCCCATCTGGCCCTCCACGCTTCTGCCTAAGCATCAGAGAGCCCCCACCCGAGCTGAACCAGATCCCATGGCTGCTCTCTACCACCACCCCCCGCACCCCCTTCCCACACACCCTGCTCTCTGTTGGGGTCTGACCACCACGTGGGACCGTGGGACCGTGTAGGTCTGTGTGTGGTGACTCTTTGATGCTGGCTGACTGTAGACCCCCTGAGGGCCTGGATTACTCTGCGCCCAGCAAAGCATCTCAGAAAAAGTTTCCTGAGGGTGTGGGTCAGATAAAAGAGCACCAGCCCCCTAAGCTGAGAGAAAATGAAAAAACAGGTTGGGTGGGGGGTGGGGCTGATGACAGAAGACATCCAGAGGCCAAAAGGACACAGGTCTGGGAAAGCCGGGGTTGGGAACCCAGCTGGTCTCCTGCCTACACCAGGGGGACTGGGGAGGCAAAGCCAAGTGCCAGCCCAAGTCCCCAGCCCCTGTCGTCCACCCTGACCATCGGGTGGACAGGGATTAAAGAGCTGAGGGGAAATGGAAAACCCAGCTCTTTGCTTCTTTGTCCCACTTCGCCATGCTGGAACCCGACACTGTCTGTGACCGGATCCTGGCTGGAGTCCCAAGCAAGAGTTCTGAGGACCTTTCAACAGGTTCAGGCAAATTTTCTTTCAGGAACAAACCAAAGCATCAGTCCTAAAAGCCACAAAACGCTGACAAATTTGCATCTCAATCAGCTGTAGACTGGTCAGCTTTTCACAAGCCTCATTCAATAAATGTAATAAATAACCAAACTGCTTCTCTGCAATTCAGCTGTCCCACAAGTATGACAATATTAGGCCTAAGCAGAAATCTTGACCCTCAAATCCTTCAGGTACTCTCAGCCAGGCAAGACACCGGGATGCCAGGGCCCACAAGGCAACAGGCTGCTCGGACTTCCAAGAAACAAGGAGGCCAGAAGAGATAAGCCCTGTGGAATCAGCAGGCCTGCCCACCACAGATGCTGGGTCAGCGGGTTTGCCAGATAGTCAGAAAAACCAAAATCAGAGGCAGGAACAAAAGGCACAGGATAAGAAGTTGATGTTCAACCCACAATCCTGACCCTTCACCTTCACTTTGGTTTACAGGAGGGACCAGGCAAGCCTCGAAAGGGCTTAAACACCAACTCAGCACTGTTGTTGGCACAATCCCTGGGACTCCTCCCACTTCAATGAAGGAAGCAGCCAAGGCTGGGGCAGGAATGAAGTGACCAACCCCAGCACTGCCAAGACCATAAAATAAATTAAATCAGTGGACAACGTGGCGGGGGGCGGGGGGGAACACCCTAGAATCTGACCTTCTGACACCACAGTAGGACAAAAGAAAAAAATGACCACCACAGTCCTCCAGTCTGGATGAGATGCTAAAAGCTTCATCTGGAGATGATTATTTTTTTCTGTTCTTTAACCCCTCTATGCAGCCAGAAGGAAGCCGTCAGAGGCAAGTAGAAAGGGTCATGATCCACAAGAGAGTAGAGGAGGTGCCAAATGCTCCAACCTGTTCCCTTCCAGTCATTAATCTCATAACATCTCTCGGGCAAAGCAGAAAGCTTGTTCAAGGAACAAGGTCTGAGTGACTCTCCCATCTCCCAAGGTTTCTTGCTGATGTAGGGAAACGTCTGCCAAGAACCCTTAAGGCTATTAGGAAATATTTCTGAGTGGCTAAAAGCTAAAGGTCATAGATGATATACTCTCTGCCCTCTTTCAGGCAGTCTCAGCATCTCCTCCCTTTCTCCTGTCCTTAACCTCTTTCAGCCGAAGCTTCCCTAGTAACTGGAATGCTCAGCAACCTTCTGGGAAGATCAGAGTAGGAAAACAAGGATTCTACACTAGCTTACTCGCAGCATGAGCCAGTCCAAAGCTTTCTCTTCCCTCAAAGTTAGCAGTCTTGGGACCAAAAAAATGGCAAGCTAGTGGTGTGATGCAGGAGGTCAGACTTGGGTTATCTCCATCCAAGGGACCTGGGGCAGGGGCTGGCTGTTAAAGGTACTGGGGAGAGACGCTACTCACTTCAGCCATTAGGAAGTGACAGAGGGCAGAAGAAAACATTTATTATCGAGGTTGCCGAGGAAGGGGGCTAGAAGGGTAGAGAGTGAGAGCCACTTGGGTCCCACCCTTAGGCTGAGCCCCAGTGACCTTCAGCAATCAGAATCCTCAAACAAGGTCATCGGGTGTGACCACGGGGGCGGGGGTGAGACTTCTTGTAGACAGGCATCCTCAGCTTTCATTCGGTTACACCAATGTGTGGCAAAGGGAGAGGACAGCCCCAGTGTCATTTCCAGAAATACCCCCTTCCCCGCCCCCTCACAGGGGAAGAAGGCCCCTGAGATGTTCTCACAGCCTGTGGGAGGAAATGTCCTTTGGAAAATTAGAAAGCAGCAAAAATAGACAAGAAATTGTATCTGACAAGCCCTTTAGAGACTCAAGGTCTGACTGAAAAACATCTAGATTCTAGATGAAGCTTCCACGGGGTGGAGGCCAAGCCACTTCCTCTCTCTTGCTGCACCCCAGCCACTGAGTCAGGAGTTCCTCTTTCTTACAGAGAGCAACATGTTTACTGCAAGGCAAGTGATGTGCCAGGCACTGGGAGGAGAGGAGTCCAGTCATGTTCCCGGGTGGTGGAAAGAACACCCTGGACTTGGGGGTTCTGGATCTATGACAGTCTCCAGCTGTGAGACCTCATGCAAGTCAGAAGATCTGTCTGAGCCTCAGTGTCTTCAGCCAAAAAACAGGGAGGATGATCTGTACCCAGCAGAGCTGGAGGGGGCAGGAGGCTCAAACGGGCCTTCTTCTAATTAGGAGGAGTTGCGCAGTGAGGTGGTCTTGCTGGTTGGGTATACACCGCCCTCCGTCCCCTCCCAAAGCCCCCATTCCAGGAACGACCCCTCAGCCCAGGTACCCGTCTCACCTGGCTCAGTACACAGGTAGGAGTAAAAGCCCTCCGACTTGAGCATGATGAGCAGGGAGCCCCAGCCCAGGAGGACTGCCGAGAAGAGGAGGTTTTCCACCACGGCCGTGCAGGCCATCCACCAGCGGCGCCGATGGGCAGTGGCCAGGGTGGGCGCCATGGCAAGGGAAGGCGCGGCGAGGCGCGGCGACCCGGCTCCGGCTCGGGCTCTTCTCTGCAGCCACCTGCGTGCAGACCTCGGCGTCAGCGCCCGGCCCTACCCAGCCGGGGCGGCCAACCCGGGCCGATGCCGCAGCGCGCGCAGCTTGTCACCCCCTCCGCAGCGCGGGAGGCAAGTGCGCGCAGCAAGGCAGCCCCAGCCCCGCCTCGGCCTTGGGCCACCCTCTCCGCAGCTGGCTCATCCGCCAGCCCGCAGCTCCGGGAGAAGCCGTCTCGGCCAGGCAGGGAGACTTCTCTCTCGGCTCACTCGGAGGGAAACTGAGGCATAGAAACACGAAGGGTCAAACGCGTGCTCAGGGACGTGGAACTAATGCAGGCTCCCAGCAGGACTGACGCAGCTTGGGAGCTGTCAGGAGAGGCAGCCGGAGGTTCGGATACCTGGGCAGGGGCATACCTTACGGCTGCCACTCCCCAGGACCCTCACCGGAGCCCACCCGCCCGCGCTCGCTGGAGACCCTTCCCCAGACCCGGCTCCCTTAACCACAAGATCAGCGCACGGAGCTCCGGAACGGCCTGCCCGCGGCCCGCTCATTGGCCTGACGGCACAGGAACTGCCACGCCATTGGCCGCTGTCTAGGTCGCTAGGCACTGCGGCCACGCGAGCCCCGCATGGGAGCGGCGAAGCCGGTTCAAACCGGCGGCGCGAGCCTCCCGCGCGACCCTCGTCTGGGGCTTTTCTTCGGCAATTAGCTTGTTTCTATGGAAGCGAACCCTGCTCCTACATTCCCTAGCTCGCTCCTGGACCTCTTCCCCGGCGGTTCCTCATTTATTCAATCTCTCCTCCCTTATGCACACATCTCCCTACGCCCTTACTCCTGCGCCTTCCTCTCCCCAGCACTCAAGCTCGGGACCCGGTCCCCAGGATCCAGCTCACCCGGCTCCTACTCGTGTGTATCGGGCCCGGCCGGCGCCTTTTCTGCGCCCCCTTTTATTCCAGCCCTTTTATTCCGACCTCTAGAAGAAAACACTGCCGCACGCTGATTGGCTGAGTCGGGGCTGGAAACAGGCGTTAACCAATCGGCAGCCACCCGCCCGCCCCGCGGCGAGCAGAAGCCGGTTCCGGCCGGACTGGGAGACAAACAAGAGGGCTAGGGGGCGGGGGGCTGCGTGCGGCGATGCTGCAGGTCTGCGGCTTAGAACTGGAGTCACAGTCTGGCCGGGGAGCTCCAGGGGCATTGTCCCGTCGCCTCTCCAGAGTCTCACCCGGAAACCCTGTCCCTGGATTGGGTCCTCTGCTCGCTGTTCCGGAGCTCTCGGACTTCCCCTAGCTGCGCGCGGGTCTCCCTCCCGAAGCCCGCTTAGCTCCCTGGCTCCGTTCTCCTCCGGCCCTCTTCGTAGTCCCCAGCGCTCACTGTGTGCTGAGCACCACGCCCGATGCTCTGGCTCCGTGTGGGTCCTTCTGCCTCCCGCCACCTCCCCACGCGACACTGCCATCCTGTCTTCCTTGAGCTTTGTGTCCTGAATCCTCGCTCTCCTGCCTCCAGTAACCCGTCCAAGCGCCGTCTGCACATTCCGGATCCCCGGAGCTCTGTCCAGGCTTGGTGTGCTTCTTCCCTTCTCTCCTGATTCACGGCCCGCACTTCTGGATGTCATCTGTCCGGTCCCTGGAAGGTGTCCCTCGGGGATCTCCACGTGGGAGTCTGGGGCTTGTCTGTCTCCTAGGATGTCAGGTACCCTCCTCCAGACTCTGACCCCCCAACCCATTCCCATTGCCGGGTGCCACCCTCCCCTTACTCCCCGTTCTCCTTCAGGTTAAGGGCCTCTCTGCAAGGTGACGAGGTGGGCAGCGCAAAACTACTAGCAGAAGTCAGGCCTCCGGGAAGACGTGTGGGGTCGGGAGAGCTCTAGGCTCCTGGTCTGATGAGCGACCTGGACGAGCCCCCGAGGAATTGTCAGGGCAGGGGGATGGAGCCTGGGCTCCGAAGTTTTAGCTCCAGTTGGAGGTTCTCCCCCATCGAAGGCACAACCCGGCCGGAGGGCCCGCCGATTCAGCTTGGTCTCTCTGACACACTGGGAGCTGGTTTGTCACCCCAGGGCTATGAGAACCCTAGCCCCCTTGTGCTCCTAGACCCTGCGTCCAAGTGCGCCCCCTGCCGCCATCAACCCGCCGCTGGCACCCTTGCTCAGACCAAGCCCGACACTGTGGTCTTGGAGGATCCTGGCTGGTTGCCTGTCTCGTTGCCCCACCCTGAAGAATCTCACCCGCTGACTTGACAAACTTGAATCAATCTTTCCCTCCCTCCCTCCCTCCTAGAGCCACCTGCTAGAGGGCTGTCTCTCAGGCAGTTGTTCCATACACATTTCTAAACTGTTTCAAACACACCTGTAAAGTAATTCACTTTCTTCTCCCACAAAAAACTGTACCTCCCAGATCATAGCATCACTGCCTACTGAAGTTAAATACTGTGAAACATCCTTTCAGTATTTGTTGGTCACCGGCTGTTATTGTCCCTCTCCATCCCACCCCGAACCCACCCATAGAATCTGTTATCTCCCAAGTGTTGATCTAATTTGCCCATGTGTGTCTGTAGGACTGCAGCTGCTGTTCATCGAGGTTCCAGTCTCAGCCACTCACATCCATCTCTCCACCCCCATGCCATCCCAGTGAGCTTTGGGAAATGCAAATCTAACCTTGGTAAATCTGACCTCTGCCAAAACGCTTCGGAAACTCTTTACCATTGGCACTGCAGGATAAAGGTCAGTTCTCCAACCTGACCCACACAGGCTCCTCCCCCGCAGTGGTTGACCCGCCTGCTCTTAGTTGCTCGAGTCACATGGAATTGCCTGGAGTTCCTGCAGGTGCTGTTCTCTCACCTGTGACCCTCAAACATAGTCCCTCCTGGAACAGCATGTCCTCCAGGAAGTCTTCCCTAACTACTCCCTGTGATTGTCTCCATTATCTTTGTCCACTGACTGTTTTGTAATTATCTATTCATCTGTTTGACTTCCATTTTTCTAATTGACTATGAACTCTTTGGGGGCATGAGCCATGCCTTATTCAGCTTGCTATAACCAGCGCTTGATACAGAATTAAGTACAAAGTAGATGCACAGTATGAGTTTGTTGAATGAAAACATAAATGAAGAGGTGAAAGGTATCAGCTTCTAGGAATAAAGGACTCAAAGCTGGGAGAATGATGTAATGCCGATAATAATGACCCTTTATTGAGGGTCAAAATTTTACTAGGTGCTGGACATACTGTGTCATTTAATCCCTATGATAACCCTGGAAGATAGCCACATGCTGATTTTCCAGATGAAAAAACAAGCTTTAAGTAACACTTCCAAAGTCACAAAACAAGTATGTCAGAACTGAGATTTGAATCCAGGTCTAATTTGAATGAAATTCTGGGAGTTTTTTTGTTTTCTGTTTTTTTTTGGCTGTGCCTTTTGGCTTTAAAGATTTTAGTACCCCCCGTCAGGGGTCAGGGATTGAACCTGGGCCAGGGCAATTGTAAGCACCAAGTTCTAACCACTGGAGCACTGGGGAATTCCCTGGTTTTTTTTTTTCCCAGTCTTTTTGTCAGGAGTGTTAAAGACCCCACATCAGCACTGCTGGCAAATCGTAAACAAATTATTATACCTAAAATAAGCTACAAGGATATGTTACTCAACACTGGGAATATAGCCAATATTTTATAATTATAATTTAAAAATTGTGAGTCACTATAGTGTACACGTGTAAAATAAAACATTATACATCAACTATACTTCAATTAAAAAATCATAAATAAAACCACGAAAGTACTAAAAAAATAGATTATTTTATTGATTTTAAGGTAGAAAAGGTTTTTCTATCTTTCCATTACACATGACATTAAACCCAGAAGTCAAAAGACTTGTCTAAATTAAAATTTTTAATTTCTTTAGGGAAAAGGAAAAAGAAACTATTGACAGCATTAAAAGACCAATCACAAATATCCTTGATATAAAGTCACTTATAAATCAATGAGAAAAAGATGAACATCTCAACTGAAAATTGGGGAAAGAGTATAACCAAATTATCTATAGGAAAAAATACTAATAACATAAAGATATGAAAAGAAGTTTGGTCTTAGAGTGATCATAGAGATTCACTCTAAAAATGTTTTTCTAATGTGGGCCATTTTTAAAGTCTTTATTGGAGAAGGAAATGGCAACCCACTCCAGTATTCTTGCCTAGAGAATCCCATGGAGAGAGGAACCTGGTGGGCTACAGTCCACAGGGTCGCAAAGAGTCAGACACAACTTAGTGACTAAACAACACTTGAATCTGTTACAGTATTGCTTCTGTTTTATGTTTTGGACCCAAAGCATGTGGGATCTTAGCTCCCTGAGCAAGGATCAAACCCACACCCCCTGCCTTGGAAGGTGAAGTCTCAACCACTGGACCACCAGGGAAGTCCCAGAAATTCACATTTTAATGATACTGTTTTTTTCATGTTTTTAGTGATTCCATTATATACATTTTTTTTTTTTTGAGTCACGGAGCACAGCATATGGGATCTTAGTTCCTTAACCAAGGCTCAAACCCATGCCCCATGCAGTAGAAGCATGGAGCCCAAACCACTGGGCCACCAGGAAGCTCCATATATATATATGTATAACTCATATATATGGAGTTATATATTTTTCATTGTGGTTTGTTACAGTTATATCTTTCTCACTGTAGTTTATTATAAGATATTGAATATAGTTCCCTGTGCTGTATAGTAGGTCCTTGTTTATTATCTGTTAATATTTTATATATGTTAATCCCATACTAATTTATCCCTCCCTCCCTCTCCTTTGGTAACCATAATTTTATTTTTTTATGTCTGTGAGTCTATTTCTGTTTAGTAGACAAGTTCATTTGTATCATTTGTTTAGATTCTGTATAGAAAGTGAGCTCATATATTTGTCTTTGACTTAGAATGATAATCTAGGTCCATCCATGTTGCTGCAAACAGCAGTACTTCATTCTTTCTTATGGCTGAGTAATATTTCATCTATATGTAGACATATCTTTATCCATTCATCTGTTGATGGATACTTACATTACTTCTGTGCCCTGGATATTGTAAATAGTGCTGCTGTCAACATTGGCTGCCATGAATGATAATGTTTTTTATATCATTTATATCAAAATACCATTTTTTTTGCATTAAAAAAACTCAAAAAACTTTTACCTGGGGAAATTCCCTGGTGGTTCAGTGGTTAGGACTTTGTGCTTTCATGGCCAAAAAAAAACCCAAAAACCCCAAAACAAAAACAAAACACTTATCTGTACAAAGAGTTTGACTTTTTAAGAAGCTTTAACGTGTTATTGCTTTAGAGATTTTTTTGTGTGTGCTAAAATAATGAGATACCACCTTTAACCTATCAGACTGGGTGTGGGGAAACAGATACCAATATAATTTATGAGAACACAAAGCCATTCAACTCTTTTTGGGGGGCCATTTGGAGCAAATACTCAAATGTTTAATATTCTTACCCCATAACCCCGCAATTCCACTTCTAGGAATCTCTTCTACAGAAAAACTAGCACTAATGCAAAAAGAAATGTAGACAGAGTTGGCTACTGCATCATTTATTGGATGAAAACAATTAGAAACAACCCACATCCCCATAGGTAGAGGATGGCTTAAATAACCCATGATGGAATCCCATTTTTAATAAAAAGAGGTAGTTTTATATTAACTAACATCAAAAGATAGCCAGGATATATTGTTTAGTAGTAAAATAGCAAACTGCAGAATGAGACGCTTTTTTGTTTTCATGAGCACAGAAAAACATTTGAAAGGAAGCATCTAAACTGTTCATGGGGTTCTCTACACACTGGGACAGAGGGGTTTGAGCTTTATTTCCTCTCTGGGTAATGCCAATATATGAGGAAAGAATTCAGGACTAGACCAACAGGCATTCCATGAAAATTAAAGTCTGGCCCCTCCCTCATCCCCCAGAATCCCTTGGGGAGAAGGGAAATCTGATTTTTACTCTAGACATGTTTATAATGTTAATACCTTTTATTTATTTTTAAAATTTTATTTATTTTTGGCTGGGCTAGATCTTCATTGCTGCACAGGCTGTTCTCTAGTGGTGGCTTCTCTTGTCGTGGAGCGCAGGCTCTCGGGCACGTGGGCTTCAGTAGTTGTGGTGCCCGGGCTTAGTTGCTCTGCAGCTTGTGGCAGCTTCCCAGATCAGTGACTGAACTCGTGTCTCCTGCCTTTGCAGGCAGATTCTTTACCACCCAGCCACTAGGGAAGCCAAGTACTTTTTATTTTTAACAAACAACATTGCTTGTTATAATTTTAAAAATTCAACCTAGTGAGAAAAGTAAAAAAGAATGTTCACTGTAGGAAGTTTGCAAATTATGCGTATATCTGCCGCACTCTCATCTCCCAGAGAAAAATGCCATGTGATGCCTTCCTCTCAAATGGTTTTTATGCACATCCATCTTTTTAATTTTTTAAAAAGATATTTATTTATTCGGTTACGTTGGGTCTTAGTAGCAGCACATGGAATCCGGAGTGGGCAGACTTCAGTAGTTGCGGTACTTGGGCTCTCTAGTTGCGGTCCGGGGGCTTAGTTGCTCGTGGGATCTTATAGGTCTCTGCCAGGAGTGGAACCCAAGTCCTCTGCATTGCAAGGTGGATTCTTAACCACTGGTCCACCAGGGAAGTCCCCCTCAATCTTTTTTTTTTTTTTTCAGTCTATAAAACAGTCACAAAATAAACACAAAATGGAAGAATTCTAAACATGTATTCTGAGGCTAAAAGGAATGAAATTTGTAAAAAGGAAACATGACTTAACATGTAGCAGGATAGCATGAACAAGCTCTCATATTCTTACATAGCCTGATTTATTTGGTTGTTTAGGAACCTTTCATAAGGAATATCTCTTTAATCTTTTATCATCAAACAGTTAGGTTGTTTCCCATTTCAGAAAACTGTTTTGCAGATGAAGGGAAGAAGAGACTGGGGCTAAACAGAGCCCAGGACAACAGAGAAAAAGTCCCTGCAGTCATCTCTTCCCCCTTCCTGACCCCATCCGGTGGGGTCTCTGCCCACGCCTTCCAGACCCACTCCCAGAGCTCGGCTAGGACCCAGAGCCCGGCTAGGACCCAGAGCCAGCTGGCCTCCAGCACTGATATTTCCCGGTGAAAGCACAAGGGGACGTGTCTTTCTGGCCATGGGATCTTATCCCAGCACAAAACACAATCTGATCCGGGCAGTCTGAGGCCTAAACCCCATCCATGGTCTTCCCACTCACGAAATTCAAGATCCGCAGGGTTCTGGTGGTCCAGAGATGGGTACGACATTTTCATACTGGGGTTCCTCCTGCCCTTCCTCGTCAGCCACCTTTTGGGGATCCTGTACTAGAGGACCATCCTCGGGGGTCAGCACCTGGCCACCCCCTGAGCTCTTGATGCCACCCCCCGGTCCCCTGGCCCCTTCCTCTGACCCAGTCCCTGCAGACTCCAAGGCCCCAGTCAGCTCCTCCTTCAGAATGACTGAGCTGGGGCTCTGATTGGCAGAGCCGGAGTCCAGCGCGGGGCTGCCCTTGTTCCGACTCAGGGCCCGACGTGGAGGCTTGGGGATGGCACTCTTGACCTTGGGTTCTGCCTGGCCTTTCTGGAAGCTACCAAAACGGCGGAGGACAGACCGGACGGGGCCCTCAGGTCCCCTGGGTGTCCCTGCCAACATGTAGATCGTGGTGACAGAGCCTGAGCTTTCCTGGACGCTGCCCTCGATGGCTTCCACACGCTCAGCCACTGTCCGACCACCAAGTGGGAGCCGGCGGCGACCAACAGCTGAATCCCTGGGGCTGGCCGTACCAGGAAGGGCCCCATCTGTTTCCACTTGTGGGCCTGTGGACTCCTCAGTCTCCTGGCTTTCGGGACCTGGCTGGGTCCCCCGGGAGAGCCTCTTGGGCTTTCGGAGCGGGCTGGAGAGCTCCCCGGAGCCTCGGCGACTCTGCGGTGCAAACTTGGTACCTTCAGCAAAGGAGACTGATGGCCGCTTGGCCCTAGCGAGGCTGGAAGTGCGCGGGATGGCAAACGGCGTGGAGGTGTCCTCAGGAGGAGGGAAGGGACCACCAGCCAGGCTGGCCTCTGAGGGTTCCGCTGGGGCCACAGGGACCATCCCTGGCAGAGGAGACAGAAGTGCTTGACCGAGGCTGGGCTGGGCTCCCCCGTCCATCTTACTTACCCAGCTCAGCATCTTTTGGGAGGCCCCCAGAATGGAGCAAGGGAGAGGGTGAGGATGCAGAGAGCCAGGGGAAAGGCCCAGTCAGGCAGACACTGCCGCCGCTACCCTTTATTCTCACTGCTGTCCCCAACTTTGTGATAATGCCACACTCCAACCACGCTAAAACTCTTTCAATGCCCCATGGCCATGTCCTTACTTATTGCCCTTTGTGTACACTGTCCCCTCTTCCTGAAATGTCATTCCCATCTCTCCCTGTCCCTGGGCTAACTCCTACTGATTCTGCCAGATTCAACTCCAATACCATGAACACCGAGACATCGTCTCTGACCCCTGTCACCCCTGGTATGGATTATGAGCCCCTACTTGCATGTCTCCCATGAAAGCGTGTATCACTCTGTCCTACCACCCACTGTCTCATAGACTATAAGCTTGAGGAGGGCAGGCATCTCTCTTGTTCTTGACTGCATCCCACAGCCAAGAACTGTGATGGGCACAGAGTGGGTGCCTGCCACACATCTGCTGAAGGAATAAAGAAGAGGGTGTGATAAGCAGGCTGGTTCAGGGGGCGGGGGGGCTGTTTGGGGGCTACCTTCTTGGGGTGGCACACAGTAGGCAGGACCCTCCTCCTCTCCAGACTCAGAATCGGAAGAGAAGGAGTCGTCCGAAGCCCAGCCGGCAGAGGGCGGCTCGATGAAGCTGTGGTTGAAGGGGATCTCCGGATCGTGGTGCGAGACTGAAGGGGAGGGGCTCCAGGTCAAGTGCAGCCCCGGAGGGGACACCTTGTCCTGGCAACCCCTGACCCTCAACACCCACTTACCTGTCACCCAGGGAAGCTTGTGGCTGCTCAGGGAACCACAGGGCAGCGCAGAGCCCAGGCTGGAGGTCAGGGCCCCCCAGACCTGCAGCTTCATCCTGGACATGGCAGTTCCATCTCTCACTGGCCTGAGGGCAAGGGAGAGTGGTAGGTGTGGGAGAGCCCTGACTGGGGCAGGAGAAAGGCCAGGACCATTCTGATTGCACTGTTCTTGTGACAAAGTGACCATGTCTACTTCAGTGACTCTGTGACTTGAGAGTAAAATCCAAACTGAGATCTGGATATATATATATATATAAAATATTGACCCCTAGATCCAGGCCTGACAGAGGGCAGCGTGGCTCCAGAGTCAATGTGGTGGCCAATCTGGCTCTGAGGCATCTCTGGGCCTCAACTTCCTCATCTGTAAAATGGGGACAACAACAACTATCTATCAGAGCTTTTTTTCAAGACCCAGCATAGCACCAGCTACACAGAGGGCTGCCCCAAAATGCAGCAATGTGTGATTATTATCATCGCTGAGCCCCAGCTCACCCATCTTTCTGGAAGTGACATCACCTCGGGGAAGCTCACCCTGTCCCCACCCCCAAGCTAATGCTTGGAAGCTACTGCTTGGAAGCTACTGCTTCACTCATTGCCATTCCTCAGACAGACTGTGCACATGTCCTGGTTCTTGAGTGAGGGGCTTCTCCTTGTCCCCCAGATCTAGGTCCCCAGGGTAGGGTCTCCTAGGTCTGCTGCCCTGATGATGTCCCCCCAGACAAGAGGGACATGCTCAAGGGGTAGTGAGTGAACTAACAGCGCACCAGATGACTGGGCACGGGCTTCATGCAGGCCAGTGACTAGCAGGGTCACCTTGGGTCTGTATCCTCCTGGGAATTAAGAAGGCAAATCCCCTGTCCCCAAGTGCCTTGCTCAAAACCTCCATTCACACTGCTCTGAGCTTCCAAGGGGCCGAGAAATACGAAGAGGTTTTATAAAGCAACAAAGGTCTTGTGTGAAGAGTGTTCCCCGCAGCAGCCTGCAAGCCTCAATCCCTCGTTGCCTCTCCTTTTCTCAGAAAACCACACTCCACACTGAACCCTTGCACAGGCTTTCACGGCACTCTCCCTTTGGAGGCCTGGTCTCTTTGCCTCCCTGCCCAGAGGTACCCTGCTGCTGCTTCTGCCTTCTGCCAGCGTGGTGCCTGGCCATCCCCCACTCCCGGAAGCATTTGAGGAGAGCATGTGGCTGACCTGGTGTCTCCAGGCCACGGCCATGGCCAACTGCCTCATTATCTCTGAACTACATGTGTGACAAGGCCAGCCTATCTCCATCCTGGAAAGGAAACCATAGATACCACCTTGCTTCCACCCATGGCCTGAGCTGTGGGGTTGGGAAGCAGGGGCCCGTGTTCACCTGTCCTTGGGGTCCAGCCGGGCAGCCCAGCAGCAGCAGGCACAGCAAGCGATGGCCAGGAGGAGCAGCAGCAGAGGTACGAGGATGCCCGCGATGAGGGCAGCGTCCTGACTATGAGATCCTAGGGAGGGCGGGGGACGGACACATATTCGGGGTCTTCTTGTCTCCCACACATCATGTCTCATCCCTAAGCTCTGCACTGCCTTCTCCCCAGAATCTCCCACCTATGGGCCCTCTGCCTCTTCTGAGAGAGAGATGTAGACTCAGCTCAGCTTGGAGGCCCCCTCCTCCAGGCAGCCTCCCTGCTGGTCTGTCCCTTCTTGATGGTCCATGGCCTATTCCACAAACTATCGCCCCAATTCTCAGACCTGATGAGACACCCCAGTGTCCAGCCCTGCGTACCCATTTCCTGGGTGCTAGCCTGTTTTCTCAGGGGACCAGGGCTCTGTCATGTCTTTGGGGGGCCCCAAACTGAAAGCACCCATACAGACTGCAGGTAGAGAGAGCATCTCTGAAGTGGGCTTAGCTTTTCAAGCAAGTAAGGAAGTCCCAGAGCCTGTGTCAAGAGCCATTCTTTCATGACTTCCCTGGAAGACCAGTGGTTAAGACTCCAAGCTTCTACTGCATGGGGCACAGGTTCGATCCCTGGTCAGGGAACTAAGATGCTACATACCACACAGGGCAGCAGAAAAAAAAAAAAAACTGGCCATCCTTCCCCTGGCTACTTCACCCTGTACTCTTTGTTCCAGCTTACCCAGCTGGCAGGCCCCCGAGACAGGGTCGCAGTTTCCCTCTGGACATTCACAGGGAACAGAGCAGTTGTTTCCATGGAAGCCAGATGGACACGAAGTATTGCAGCTTTGGGGGGACAGGAGAGATAAGCGGGAGGCTGGCTGAGAAGGCATGGAGGTGGGCAGGGGAAGGTAGATTTCTGGGCACTGCTCCCCACCCCCTGCCACACAGACTTACCCTGAAAAATGCCCAGCCAGACTCCTCTGACCTCTGAGCCACATTCTAAGCACCCCTGGTGGTGTTTACAAGAATCCCTTAGCCCCAAAGCCCATCTTCCAGAAAAATCATCCACAAACTGCCCCCTGGTTCCCAGGCCCCCCAGGGTGCAAGCCTCACGCAGGGTCCACCTCTCAGGATCTTCATTCCTTGTCCACTTGGCACTATCGTTGAAATAAGCAAGATGCCAGTGGAATCCAGAGACACTTGCTCAGAGTTTGGAAGTCTGAGCAAGGCCCAGCCCCGCCCTAACTCTCTGGGCCTTGGTCCTCTCCTCTGTAAAATGAAATCTCTTCCAATTAACACTCTCCTGTCCCACAGGTGGGAGAACCTGACATTGGCGACACTGACATTCCCAGGTGGCTCAGTGGTAAAGAATCTGCCTGCCGAGGCAGGAGGTACAGGAGATGCGGGTTCGATCTCTGGGTTGGGAAGATCTCTTGGGCACAGAAATGGCAACCTTCTCCAGTGTTCTTGCCATGGACAGAGGGGTCTGGCAGGCTCCATACAGTCCATGGGGTTGCAGAGAGTCGGACACAACTGAGCTGGTTCTACTACTGAGCCCCCTTTGGAAGATGCAGACCCCACAACCAGAGGAATAACTTCCTAGTTATGAGTATGCAGGGTGGTCAGTTGAGAAGCCCAAGCGGGGAAGTTTAGGGAGCAGACCGCACAGAGGCCTGACCTAGGCCCCACCTCCTCCCAGGGCCCCTGTCCTCACCTGGGCCCCCAGTAGCCGGCGTTGCAGACACACTCTCCAGTCACAGAATCACAGGCCCCCTGGACACAGGTGGGGCAGGTAGAGCCGCAACCCTCCCCAAAGGTGCCAATCAGGCAGGGGTCTTCACACCTGAGGTGAGGGGAGACTCAGAAGGGAGAGCAAGGCCAGCCTGACTGCCCCCCACGGGCCCCACCCACCTTCCCCGATACTTGTAGATTCAGAGACCCAAGCGTCTACTCATTCAGCAGTGAAGTTCAGGTGCAAGCATTGAATCTGAGATTAGACCCAATAGGTGACAGACTATAGGTCCCTGGAGGGAGGTAAGAGTGGGAAGCCTGAGTAGTGGGGGGCCTGCCCAGGGCCCCATCATCACCCATCTCTCCTGCCTTAGTCTTCCCCAGAGGTGGGCCCCACGGGGCTGTGTGACTACATGCTTGGGAGAGGGCAGCTCTCCGAGAGGGAGCAGCTGGAGGGAGCATCTAGAAGGAAGGTATACCCCCACCTTGAGCAGGCTGGGTCCCTCACCTGGGCCCCCGCCAGCCAGGCTCACAGCGCTGACAGTGCCCAGTGTCTGGTTGGCAGGCCTCCCCAAGCCGGCAGTGGGGGCACTGCTGCCTGCAGTTCTCGCCAAAGGTTCCAGGAGGGCAGGGCTGGTGGCACTGGGTCCCGTTCCAGCCTGGCTCACAGGCCTCGCAGCTGCCTGTGTCTGCAGAGCATGGCTTATTCTGTTTGCAGTGGCCACAGCTGGGAAGAGAAGGAGTCCAGGGAGCCCTGAGAGGCTGACGGATGTCACACCCACCCAGGCCTCCAGGGTCTAGAGAGCATCTCGGTTCCAGCAGGGCCATTCAGGCAGGTTTGAGCCTCGGTTTCCCCATGTTGTACAACAAAGAGGCTTGAAAGACTATCTCTGCGGGCTCTAGTAGGATTCCAGCCCTTTCCTAACCCCCCTATTCTGAGCCCCATCCGTCTCTGGATCCCAGGGTCACCAGGAGTTCCCGGCCCAGCCAGGGAAACCGAGTTACCACCCCAACCTCTGCCCCCCTTCTGCCCAGGGTTTCCTTCCTTCCCCTTTCCCCCCTTGCCACCTCAGAGGTCTGGGATGAACAGGCCTCAGTAGTTTAGCTCCTGTCCCATTTTATGCGTTATAAAAAGGCATCAAATGTGTGTTTTCACCACTAGCATCTGATCTTTAGATTTTTCCAGGTTTACTGAGTTATCATTGACATACAGCACTATTATGAATTCAAAGTGTGCAGCATAATGACTTCATATATATAGTGTGAAATGATTACCATGAAAAGCCTAGTTAACACCCATCATCTCATATGGATACAAAAAAATATTTTTTCTTTTTTCCCTTGTGATGAGAACTCTTAGGATCTACTCTTTTAACAACTTTTCCAGTAAGGCTTATCTTATCTTAATATCGCCTTCATCCTTATTTGAACTTTCTCCCTCCAGAGACTTAATTTTCTGGGATCTTGCACTTGGATCAATGGGAGGAGAAGGGGAGTTCATAAAATCAATTTAACAGATCCTGACCAGAATCAAAAAAGAGAGAACAGAAAACATTTGGGTGTATATATATGAATGTGTGTGTGTATATGTGCTGTCAGCTTAACTTTTTACTTCAGTTAATATATAGCCCATCATATACATATATGATATATATGTATATCATATGTATAAATAAATAAATGGACCATAAAGAAAGCTGAGAGCTGAAGAATTGATGCTTCTGAATTGTGGTGTTGGAGAAGACTTGAGAGTCCCTTGGACACCAGGAGATCAAACCAGTCAATCCTAAAGGAAATCAGTCCTGAATATTCATTGGAAGGACTGATGCTGAAGCTGAAGCTCCAAGACTTCGGCCACCTGATGCGAAGAACTGACTCATTGGAAGACCCTGATGCTGGGGAAGACTGAAGGCAGGAGAAGGGGATGACAGAGAATGAGATGGTTGGATGGCATCACTGACTCCATGGACACGAGTTTGAGCAAGCTCTGGGAGTTGGTGATGGACAGGGAGGCCTGGCTTGCTGCAGTCCATGGGGTCGCAAAGAGTCGGACACGACTGAGCAACTGAATTGAACTGAATATATATATGACAGAATGTAAAACGTTTCTTAAAGTGGGTGGCCCTGGTCAAAGTTTGAAAGCCCTTGAGTGGCAGAGAGACCCTGCAATAGCCCTTTTGCCACGTGATTCGTTGCGTTTCTTTTGTCCTGTTTCTACGGCTTGCTAGGAGTGTTTTGTTTGACAGTAACCAAATGAAAGTGGTGGGCGAGGCTGGACTCAGGGGCGTCGAGGGTCTCTTTGCCCCGTTTCACCTCATCCTTGTCTGTTTCTGCGCAACCTTCTCCCAGCGCCCCGCCTTCCCCTCTCATTCTCTCCTCCTCCTTCGCAAGCCCTCCTCCCTCCCTTCTCACCCACTTGCCCGGTTGCCCCGGCTCACCTGTCGCGGCACTGGAGCCCGAATCGGCCGGCGGGACAGGGCAGCTCGCAGCGCACGCCACGGAAGCCGGGAGGGCAGGCGCACTGGCCGGAGGCGGCGCTGCAGCGGCCGCGCACGCACTCGCACGGCTGCCGGCACTCCGGGCCCCACCAGCCCGGCCGGCAGGCGCAGCGGCCCGACTCCTGCGCGCACGGCGAGCCGTGGCAGGCACAGCGGAAGCTGCAGCGGCGGCCCCACCAGCCCGGCTCGCACAGGCAGGAGCCCGTGGCCTGATCGCACCGCGCCGCCGCGGGGTTGCACTGGCACGGGCGGCGGCACGTGGGCGACCACCAGCCGGGCTCGCAGCGGCACGCGCCGGTCTCGGGGTTGCAGCGGCCGTGGGGGCCGCAGGCGCACGGAAACTCGCAGCGGGCGCCCCAGCGGTCGGGTTGGCAGTGGCACACGCCGGTGGCCGGCTCGCACTGGCCATGCGGGTGGCAGGCGCAGACCTCCCTGCAGTCGGGGCCCCAGTACTGGCCTGGGCAGCCTGCGGCGGGGCAGGGAGTATGGAAGAGGGTCAGCGGGCTCGGGGCTGGGCACGGATGCTCGCCGCGCGCCCCCTGGTGTGCCAGGAGGGACCCTGGCACAAGGACGTGTGTGTGTGTGTGGGGGGGGGGGGAGCGGACCCACCCTCCAAGAGGCAGGGACAGCCTGTCCCCCTGGAGCACAGCTCACTTCCTGCCCCCGACTCTGAACCACAAGGCGGCTTAGCACTGACTCAGCCTCCCACTTCCACATTCCAGAACACACTTAAAAGAGTGGGAAAGGGCCTGCCCAGAGCCACACCGAAGTGGGTGGACCTGCATTCCGGCCCCTCCTCCTGTTCTTTGGGTCCCCCCTCAACTGTGTCCATCCAGGCCTGGAGGCTGCCCATGGGGTCGTGGAAGAAGCCACACCCCACAGCGTCTCCTCTCAACCCCGACACCTGGCGGCTGGCTGCCCTCTGGCTAAACTGCCCACCAACCATTTTGCCAAGTCCCTCTTTGTGCCAGAGAAGGTGAACACTCCAGTCACCCTCCAGACTGGCATAAGGTGTATGAGACTGAGATCGCATTCATTTTGCAGTTAACTGAGATCCTCAGCATCTTTCAGGAAGTTGAAAGGGAAGATGAGCAGCCCAGAACTGAACCTGTGGGAGGACTTTGAGAATGGGGTAGAAACCAAATGACTCAGGGCATCCCCGGGAGTGCGTCACTTCCTGTCTCCGGACCTCAGTTTCCTCAGCCAAGCTTGGAGGGACTCTGGCCCTGCTCTTGTAAGATTACATTGCTACCTGCTTCGCCTCCCCTCTCTCCCAGTCCTGCCCGGCGCCCTTCATCCTTCAGGAGACACTCAGGACTCACGGGAGTTGCACTGGGCCCCGAAGAATCCAGGTTTGCAACGACAGAGGCCTGGTTTCACACATACCTCGTCTTCCCGGCAGGCGTCCAGCCCCTCACAGATGGCTGAAAAACACCCCACCCAGGTTGGAAGGACAGGGGTGCAGCCAAGGGGACATTCTGTCCCTCTCACTGGCTCCCGCTGCCCCGCCTCCCTCAAGGGCTGTTTCCTCAGGGCCGGGGGTTTGGGTCACAGGAGGGACCCTGGCACAAGGGCTCAGGAGGGTAAATAGACCCCGGGGTGAGTAGGAAGAAAGGGTCACTGGGCTCTGTCCTCCTTTCTCCTCCAGTGGCGGGTGGGGTGGGGTGGGTGGGACCATCCTGGCTACTCACGGATGGTACATTCTCGATCTTTCTGCCTCCAACCTGGGCAGCACTGGAGTTCAGCAGAGGGGCTGTGGGGCAGAGAAGGGTCAGCCGGAGGGGCAGCCTGGCTCTGCAGGTGGATCACTGTGGCTCGCCTCAGCCCCATCTGGTAGGCCTGGCCAAGGGGCACAGCCCCATGTCCACAAACCCTTTCTGCTCTGTCCCTGGCCATCCCACCACCCTCCAGGCTGTCCCTGAGCCCCTCCCGCTTTAGCCCCTCTTTCCTCATGTCTTTCTCCCCCCTCATCAGACCCCCACAAGACCCACCTGCTGGCCTTGCACACGTGCCGCCCCCCAGCATCCAGCTCAGACCCCAGGGCCCCCAGAGCCCTGAGCAGCAGCAGAGGGAACAGCAGCCCCGGCCCCATGGCGGCCAGTACAGCGGGAGGGCTTCGGTCAGTCTGGCCCCCACAGCTCCCAACCCCCTTCCTGCTTCCTCCCCAGGCTTTTCCTGAGGAAACCAGGCTAGAGGGGCGGGCTGCCGTGAGGCACCTCCCTGAGAGAGTGGGCAGGCGCTGAGACGCAGACACCATAATAGTGAAAGGAAAGGGAAGGCCAATGGTGAGGGCTGAGTCGAGGCTTCCGGGCTGGTCTGAATCTGGAGAAGACAGGAAGATGAGGATGTAAGTCCCGGCTCCTGGGACAGGCAAGCGGGTGACATTCCGCAAGGAAAGTCGGAGACGGGAGCTCCCCCCACCAGTGACAACCAAAGGGACTGTCCTGGCAGAGCTGGGCAGGGGCAGATCACTGACACACGTCAAGCCATTTCTGGGAGTCACGGGCAGTTGCTTTATTCCAATAGCTTAGGCCATCTGTACAAACCCCTGGGAGGAGGGCAGTCAGCTCTCCGTTTCACAGATGGGGAAACCGAAATTCAGAGAAGCAGCACTTTTACCTGGCCCCCGAGGCTTGGCATACAGGTATATGAAGGACAGCATATTGAAAAGCAGAGACATTACTTGGCCAACAAAGGTTTGTCTAGTCAAGGCTATGGTTTTTCCATTAGTCATGTATGGATGGGAGAGTTGGACTATAAAGAAAGCACCAAAGAATTGATGCTTTTGAACTGTGGTGTTGGAGAAGACTCTTGAGAATCCCTTGGACTGCAAGGAGATCCAGCCAGTCCATCCTAAAGGAGATCAGTCCTGGGTGTTTATTGGAAGGACTAATGCTGAAGCTGAAACTCCAATACTTTGGCCACCTGATGCGAAGAACTGACTCATTTGAAAAGACCCTAATGCTGGAAAAGATTGAACGCAGGAGAAGGGGATGACAGAGAATGAGATGGTTGGATGGCATCACCGTCTCCATGGACATGAATTTGAGTAAACTCCAGGAGTTGGTGATAGACAGGGAGGCCTGGCGTGCTGCAGACCATGGGGTCACAAAGAGTTGGACATGACTGAGCGACTGAACTGAACTGATAGGAAGGAAAGTAGGCTGAGCTCCCATCAGACCCCAGCTAGGACCAGGATTAGAGAAGAGCCTGGGAAGGGCAGGGAAGAAGGGAGCCCGGTCCTCATTTGAGGTCACACATCTAACCACAGACAGACTCCAAAGTCAGGCCTCTGGGGCAGTTGAGACCCCAGACAATGATGTTCATTGAGAGCACAGCAGGACCCGTCAGCAGTCAGGGGCTGTCAGGTTGCCCACCGGCTCCAGGTGGGGTGGCTGTGGGGTCTCCTCTCCTCCCTGTAGCTGGCTGGTAGCCACACTGCTGGTCTCAGTCCCGGGGGCCTCTGCTTCACCCTGATACCACTGGCCAAAGCTGGGGAGAGAGCCAAGAGGTGCTTTGAGCCTGGCTTCCAGGGAGGTCAAGGACAGGGACTGAGGGTGGCAGGGGGTGCTGTAGAAAGGGGACACAGAGCAAGAAAGGGCAGCAGGAGGCAGGGGGCAGTAAAGGGGCCACCAGAGGAGCAGGAGGGTGCAGGCATGCTACTCGCTTGGGGCAGCAGGAGGGAAGGTGGCCCCCTCCACCTCCCACCCCCACCACTTTCGTCCTTCCTCTTCCCTCAACATACAAACTCCGTATTCTGGACTCAGGGGCTGGGGGTTCAGCATGATCTCCCTTATCGCTGGAGAGCAGGAGCCAAGAGCCATCCTCATCGTCACTGGGGTAGAAAAGAGAGAAGAGAGGAGAGGAGACGTGAGGGTCCTTTATCAAGGCCCTGAGGGCCAAGGGGAGTCTGCTGTGTTCAGCCTTCTGTGCAGCCCCCAGGAGCAGGAAGGGAAGGACAGAGTGACTTGGGGCCTCCAAAGCTGGAGTGAAGGAAACTGAATCACTTTGCTGTACGCCTGAAACTGTCACACAACACTGTTAATCCACTATGCACCAACATAAAATAACAAGTTAAAAAAAAAGCTGGAGAGAAGGAAAATTTGGGGAGACAGAGGACATCTTGAGGCTTTGATTTTCTACCCAGATACAACATAGCAGCCACAGACAGGACCTTCAGCTACAGCCTTACCTTTACCTGTCTGAGAACAAACAGATGCAGCCAAGACAAGAAACCAAAGAAACCGACTGTGGAGAAGCAGAGTCAGGATGCGCAGCGAGCAGGGCAGGTGGGAGCAGCTATGATCCAGCGAGAAGGCTGTGGGCTCAGGACAGCAGGCTTGGGGAAGGGAGTGACCAGGCCAGGTTAGCAGGTTCCAGAGGTGGCTAAGCTAAGTGACAAGCACAGTCTGAGGCAATGGGCTCAGAAGGTGACCAGGCTCAGTGGGAATGGAGGCCGGGACTTACCTGCTCTCTGCTTCCTCTGGAGTCCCTAACATTTTGGCCTTGATCTTCTTCCGCTGCTTCTTGACAGCTACCTTCATGGCTTCCAGCAGAAGCCCAGGGACCCGGTGGTCTGTGAGCAGCTCCCTAGAGAGGAAGAGGAAGGGCAGAGACAAAGTAGTGGGAATGCTAAGAATAGGTCTCGACCCAAGTACCCGTGCATGTTGTTCCCCCTTTTGGGAACTCTCTGCCTTGCTAAGCCCCCCCCCCCAAGCTTAGGTGTTACCCCTCCTGGGAGTACTTCCTCTACAGCCACTACCGCTGACCCTCAGCACTGGCCTTCCCATCGTGTGGAAGAAGATCCAGGAGGGCAGGGACTATATGACTCATGCCTTCCAGTGCCCAGCACGGTGCCTGGCACACGGCACCGTGGACGTATCAACCACTCAAAGAATGAGGCGGGTGAACGGAGGCCAGGGAACAGGTGCGCCTGGTGCCCCCGAGCCTCCGGGCCCTGCCGGGCGCCCTCACCGCTGGAAGTAGGCCAGCTCTTCCTTCAACAGGAACACGTTGGCTTTGAGCTCATTCCGCTCCTGAAGGATCTGCTGAACCTCCTCACGAGTGAAGCCGCACTGCCCTGCCTTGCGGGGGAGCCCTGGCGGCGGCGGGGCATCCGCCTGAGGAAGGACAGGCTTGGTCAGGGGGCACCTCGGCTGGACAGGGGCGCGAGAGGACTGGCAGGGAGCCTTGGGAGGCCAGGGCGCTACCATAGGTCCCAGGCCAGGGCTCTGGCTAAAAGTGGGGGTGGAAGCCAGCTGGGGACGCCCATTAGTAACCACCTACCAGCTAGCCTGTTGGCCCTGCTACACAGCACAACAAAACTTTCCCAAGTGCCCACTGAGAGCCGGACCGGTCCCTCATCCGGCACTCACTGGGTCCTCGGGGGTCCCCAGGGCTCTTGTGCCCGCGGCTGCCCGCTCGGGCTCCTGCCTCTGCTTGCACCCGGGCCCCGCGGCCTGGCCCGGCCCCGGCTCTGCAGGCGGTTCCACGGCCGCTTCGCGCCGCTGCTCTTGTTCGCTCTCGCGGTCCCGCGCGGCGCGCAGCTGGGTTTGTACCGCGGCCAACTTGTGCCGCAACTCCGCATTCACCAGCAGGAGGCGCTGCAGCTGCTCCTGCAACTGTGGGCGGAGCCAAGGGGCTGGTGGGCCGAGCGCCTGAGGGCTGGCAGGGCCCCGCTCCCCGCACGTCGCCCCGCCTCGCCCTCACCGCCTCCGTCTCCTGACTACGCTGCAGCAGGTCGCGGTTGTACGCCCGGAGTTCGTCCCGCTGGCGGTCCGTCACCTCCTTGAGCTGCCTCAGCAGAGCGCGCTCCTCTGAGGAAGGGGCGTTCTCAGCGGCGGGCCCGCCGGGGGAAGCGTGAGCCGCCCCGACCACGGAGCCCCGCAGGCCCGCACTCACCCTGTGGTCCAGAGAGCAGCTCTCTGCGGAGGCGCTCGTTCTCCTCCCGCAGCCGCCGCAGCTCGAATTCCGCCTGCTGCGCGGATACCTGCAGCTGGGGAGGCCTCGCTGTCACGGTCAGCCCCCCGCTGGCCCGGTGGGCGGCTGGGGAAGGGCGCCGTGACTCACCGAGTCCGGGGCGGGCCCCACGGCCGCCTTTTCCAGGAGCTCCAGCGCCTGCACCACCAGCGGCACGAGCCCGGCCGCCGCCTCCGGCCCGAAGCGGCTCGCCAGCTCCTGCAGCTCAGCGCCCAGGGCCCCCGCTAGGTGGTACACGAGCTCCGCGGCCGTCCCCGACCCCGCGGCCACCCGAGGCCCCCAGCCATGCGCCCCAGGCACCGCCCTTCTGGGCTCCATGTCCCCCGAAGGCGACCAGGCTGCGACACCCTCCTCCTGGGGCAGGAAAAAGCCAATCAGTCCCGGCCCAGGAAGTAGTTTGGGACAGTAGAGGGCGGGGTAGAAGCCACAAGGGAGCGATTCAGGGAAAAGGCTGGAAGAATCTCAGGGCCCTGGACCCTGTCCTGTTAAAGCCCGCAAGGTCACAGGAAGTAGGACATTCCGGCCAGGCGTCCAGGAGCTGAGGCCCAGGGCTGTAAGTGGTCACTTTCGTCAAGCCCTCCCCAGTGTCCACACCAGGCTCCACCCCTGTGTCTAGAGTCATGGGGCCTGACTTGGCTGCCAACTCTCCTCCAAGAGGTGAGAGGTAGGAGGGCTGTCACTGACCTCAGCCAGTGGCAGCCAACTGTCCAGCCATGTGCCTGTTTCCGGGACAGGCTGAGAGTGACTCAAAGCTTAAGGGGCTAAGCTGGGCTCTCCAGCTACAGAGAACAAGCCAGGAGCTTCTACACTCAAAACAGTGACTGCTTCAAGAGATGCTGAAAAGCGATGAGGGTTTACAAGTATCTGGGGGAAAACTGGCAAATGTAGTCATAGCCACAGGGGTGTGAAAACCCAACTTCCCTTCAGCTCACTGAGCTTAGAGGATATTTATCCCCACAGCTCCGAACAGGGGGTCTCAAGGCTCAGGTCCAGCAGCTTGCTGTGAACACATCCGGCCTCTGCCATCCTTACGACAGAATCTGAGCTCAGGGGGAAAAAAGCTTCAAAACCTCCTATTTATACAAAATTTATTATTATACTTTTTCACAATTACAAGTCACCAGGAGGTCAACAACATCACAAGCACAAAAGAGAGGCAAAAGGGGCCAAGCTGCTGAATGTCACCAGCTTGTCTGTGGGGTCACAGGCTCTAGCCTTGACCAGAAGGCTGGAGCAGGAGGTGAGGAGACGACTACGCATAGAGGTCCTCTCGGTCCGCAGAGTAGACCTCGCCCTCCTGCAGGAGAGCGAAGTTGAGGAAGTGGGAGGGCCGGTGCACCTCGTGGTAGAACTCTTTGGGGTTTGCCAGCTGCAGCTCGTACTTCATGTTGGGATCATGCCGGACACCTTGGAGTAGAAGGAAGACACCAGCGTTGACAAGGTCCACCTGCCTCACCCAGCCTGGGTCCCTGGACCATCTCTAAACCAGAATCTGGGCCCAAGTGCTAAGGGTGGTGTCCTAACCTCATCCCCACTTTCCTGTGCGCCCCTGCCCCCACCCCCACACCACATTCTGCCCTACATACCCATGAAGTTGTAGTTCCACGAGGACTGGGCAGGGACCATAAAGAAGCCAAGGAAGCGATCCGAGAGTAGCATCTGGACCCTCTCATAGTGTGAGGGTAGGTAGCCCTTGGGGTTGTTGCCCTTGTCTGTGTTCTGGCGGCCCCATTCATAGCCACTGGGAGTCAGCTTGTAGGCTGTCAGGGTGCAGGAGCCTGGTGTGAAGCTGGAAGAGGAATGAGGACAGAGTCAGAGCCCAGGCCACTATTCTGGGCCCTGGCCCGCAATGCCTCCCATCACCCTTCCTCCCAAGGGGGCTCAAGCCCACCTGCAGGTGATGATAATGGTCTTCTCGCCATCCCAAGATGGGTTGTCAGCCATGATCTTGGCATGGGTGGTGACATCCTGGGGCGACAGCTGGGGAGACTCGTTGGGCTGAGTGTGGATCCAACCTAAGGGTTCCATCTCCTATAGGAAGAGCAGTGGAAAGCTATTTAGGGCCCAGGAATCCCACCCATGAGGGTAAAACCTCTGCCTTCCCTCCACCACCCTGAGAGCAGGAAGCCACAGCTCTCCCACTTCCTCCACTAACCTTGAGATACTCGTGCTGGGGCAGCTGGCCAGGGAGGTGCACAGTCTGGTGAGTGCCCCACTGTGGGACCATCACGATGCAACGGATCTCCTTCACCTGGGGGTTATCTGGTGGGCTCACCCCATACAGGTATCCTGCAATCTGGAGACAAGGGGGTCAGCAACCAAAGAGATTATTAGCCCCAGCTTTGTGCTTAATTCCCTTCTCCAGGAACAAGGACAGAGTTCCTCAAAATGTGGCCAGAATCTCCTGCATCAAAAAATCCTAGGGGTGCTTATTCAAAACGTTAAACATGGACTTCGTCTCATACTTAATCACATCAGAATCTTGAGTGGGGTCCAGGAACTGGCACTGCTCACACATTCCCCAGTCGATTATTTAAATGTTTTAAGTACAGTATCCATGAACCAATGAGGACACAAGCACACAGCTCAGCATCCAACAAGCTGCACACAGCTTTGAACCCAGCACTCGGCAGCACTTTTCCACCTTCGGTTTCTCTTTGAAACTACCTTCAAACTCTTTGCCCAATCTTTTAGTTATCTTTTACAAAGTGAAGTTGCTTAGTCGTGCCTGACTCTTTGCGACCCCATAGCCTGTAGCCTACCAGGCTCCTCCGTCCATGGGGATTTTCCAAGCAAGAATACTGGGGTGGGTTGCCAATTCCTTCTCCAGGAGATGTTCCCCACCCAGGGATCGAACCTAGGTCTCATCAACTTCAAAGAATTCTCTATTCTACATCCTAACGCACTGTATCTTACAGTTATACAAATATTTTCTTCCTGTTTTTGTCTTTTGTGGTACTCTTTGTCACACACAAGTTAATCATTTTGATGATGGCTTTGTGCTGTATATCTTATTTAAGATTATTCCATCACTAAGATAATAAATATTTTCTTCTAATACTCTACTAGAGTTTAGTATTTTACATCCAGATTTTTACTCCACCTGGATTTTACTTCTGTAAGTGCTACAAAGTAGGGACCAAGTCTCCTTTTGCTGATTATTTCAATATCATAAAACACACTTAATCCCACAGATGAAGTGTATCCTCAAGTGATACACCTGATTTACTGTACACACATGAAATCTGTTTCTGACTATACAATACTTCCTTCCAATAACTTCTAGGCCAATCACACATCATCCTCTCAATTGCCACAGCTTTATAATGCTTTGGTATCTGGTGGGGGCCAAAACCTTCCTGTTTTGACTATCCTTATATATACGTTACTCATCCATGAATTTCAAAACCATCACCTCCAGTTCCAGGAAATCTAAGGTGAGTTTTAGGCTCATAAATGCTTAGCACACACTGTGGCCTAGTTGGACAAACATACTCACTTGGGCCCTAAGGTCAGATATGCAGATAAACTTCTTAAGCACGTTCTTGGGAAGGATATAGGTGTACCCAGTCTCCTTGATGTCATCAGATGAAACATAGATGTGATTGGTCCTTAGGTGCAGGTTGGCGGCAGAGATGGCCCTAAAAACAGGCAGGGAACGCTGGCATTTCCCAACTCAAGCACCTGATGTGGCACCAGCAGGCCTTCCCATCCCCACCCTCCTGCCCTGTGCACTAACCTGACCCTCCATTCAGTCTTAGAGGAGAAAGTCTGGGTCTCGTAGTTGCTGGTGGTGGAGGTAATGATTTCGTCACCATGCTTGTTGACAGTGCGAGTCTGGGTTGCAGTCAGCTGCGACTGTTCCTTGGTCTGCTTCTCAATCTCTGCAATCTGCTGCCGCTGCTGTGATGGCGCCGAGATCTCCATCCCCAGGATGATATCCCGAATTTCTGATTGTGTCAGCGACGCCACATTCACACTGTGGGGACAGTGTGAGTCACACCACAATGATCCCTTCCCTTGGTCACTTATGCTCAAACTAGATTTAGCATCCACACCTTCCACTCTAACTCAACAAAAAGTGCCCTGAAACTGGAAAAGCTTTCAAAAACGAAAATCCTGGAACAAGTTCTCAATCAGAGTTGACACATCAGTCACCTTAACCAGTGTCTGGAAATCTATGGACATTTTTGGTTGCAAAAATGACAGGGAAAGAGAAAGAAGGAAAGTAAGTGTATGTGTGTGTGTGTGTGCGTGTGTGTGTGTGTGTGCGCACGTGCAAAAATGACAGGGAAAGAGAAAGAAGTAAGTGTGTGTGTGCGCGCGCGCGCAAAAATGACAGGGAAAGAGAAAGAAGGAAAGTAAGTGTGTGTGTGTGTAAAGTAAGAGTATGTGTGTGTGTGTGTGTAAAGTAAGAGTGTGTGTGTGAGATGAGCTGTGGTACTGAGGGGTCTGGGATGTGAGAACTCCCTCTGCTCAAAATGGCAACAGTGCCTCTGCTGAGGAACAGTGACAGGCACACTTCCTACACTGTCAGAAGACACTGCCTACAGGCATCTCCATGACGATTTCTTGAGAATCATCTCCGCTAAAAATGTTTCGAAAATCCCAGAAACCATATACTGAGCCGCCTATTTCACCCCTTAGGACTCTCATCTGTAGCCCCCACCACTGCTCACTTGTTTTTCTTGCCGTAGTCAGCCAAGATAAGGTCCTTGAGCTGCACCTCCACTTTGATCCACTCCTCGTCAGTCAGAGTGGGCCAGATGTGGTGTGGTTCTGTGATTGTAGTCTTGTCTGGCTTCAGGATCACCTTCGCCCGGTCGTTGTTCACGTGCAGGGCACGCAGAATCAGGATGAGGCGGGAGAAGGCCTGGGGAGAGGTGTGGCGGCACGGGAGGTCAGCTACTTGATGTTCTTCCCTCTCCTCCAGCCCATTCCTTCAGAGACTCACACCCTAAGGTGTCCCCCTCACCACAGGCAGGGGCACTGGCCCATCCACAGGTGGATGAGGTGAAAATAGCCCCACAAGAGGCCTGTGGAGAAAGCTAAGGCACAGGACTTTCTTGTGACCCCAAACCCACTCCTCTCAGAGTGATGCTCCGAGCAAGGTGGTTTCCTACCGTGTAAGATGAGATAGTCTTGAGCCAGTCGTCATAGAGGTTAAAGAGAACCATCTGCGGCTCAGTGGCTTTAAGGATGAGATCCCCAAACTTCTCCACCTTGAGGCAAGCCTGGAAGGGGAGCTGGAGCTCCGATCCTTTAATCACAATATTAGGGAAGTCCAGCAAGTGCACCTGAGACAAGATCAAGTCCAAGTTTAGAAACAGAGCCAGCAGGTCTCAGCCCTCTTCTACCTCATTCACCACCTCTCACCTCCAGTGGATCCAGCATGCCTTTCCTAGTGACAATGATCTGCTTGGGCTGCTCCTCCACAGGTAGAGATCGGATCAGGGCAGCCACCTCCTCAGCTGTCTTCCATTTAGCCAACTAATAAACAAGAGAGGAGGACAGGGAACCTGAGTCTCCACCCTCCCAGGTCCTGAAACACCCTTACTCTAAGTTTCTACTGCATGCTACTGTTAGGTACTCAAGAGCTATAGAAAAAATGTCCAGTTGTCTTGCCTCAAAAGATGTTTCAACCTAGCTGGCCAGACAAAACTCACACAAGCTAGTGTTTGATTATATACACACTATGTCAGGGACAAAAGAAATGAAGGCTAAAGGCCACAAAAAGCTACACGAAGGAAGAAGTCTCGAGGAATGAGTAAGACAGTGATTACAGAGCTAACAGTTCATTCTAGCAAAGCCACAGAGGCAGAGATGTTCACCAGGGTCTGGGATACCAGGATCCTGGACTGACTGCCTGAGGGCACATAGTACAGAGGAAGAGAAACTGTGGCTGGACGAATGACAGCCTGCCTAGATATTAAGTATCTAAAAAACCAAACAGTTAACCTAGCAAGACGTAAGAGGTTACCAAAGGCTTTGAAGTAGAGAAGAGATTTGGTGAAACCAACATTTTAAGAGCGTGTGTTCCCTTTAGAAAGATGATTTTTCATAGCCCTCTTCAAGATAGGTTAAAGACAGAAGATTCAGGAAGCAGAGAGCCCAGTTAGTAGGTGATGAAGGACCTCAATTATTCTCGGACTTCTTACAAGAACACTTCCCAAGTTAAGTAATTCATGGAGAAAAGTGTGAATGAGATATTCTCAAAACTTGCAGAGAGAGAAACAGGGAGATTCTCTCACACATCCACCAATACCACAGAATAAGAGGCAGCAAGGTTCTACAGCCTCTCTACTCTTTAATAGGCTCACCTGCCCCAAACGCTTCTGTCCAGCCCACACAGAAGTGTGAATTATCTTGAGAAACAGCTGCCCTGTGCGTGGGTTGAAGATGAAGATGGCCCCATTGATGGGCTTGGTGGTCAAGTTCCCTTCAAAGGTCTAAAGAATGATTACGTCAGTTAGCAGTCTAGACACAATCAGCCTGCCTTCCAATATGCACGCACGTGCCCAGTCACCCTCCCATAGGCATATAAACAGCCCCCCACACCCACATGCATCTAACTCTCACCTTATGGATAGTCACTCTGTAGACATTAGTGTCATCCACAAACCAGATAATCTGGTTAGAGAAGAGCTCACCGTAGTTCTGAGAGGACAGATAGGGCTCAGTGGGCTCAGATGAATAGAGCTGGAGCCCCTTACGGATCCGTTCACGTAACACATACAAGGCAGGGTTTGCCTTCATGATCTTGGCCATGGCCTGCTGTATGAGAGGCTTGCTGCCTGGGAACCAGTTTCCATAGGCACTGTGAAGGGGGAAGAGGCAAGAAAGATTAAGACCAGATGAGAAGTTCTAGGAACAAGACAAAATGCAACTACAGAGGAAGAAAAGACTGTCGGCCAGGCTGAGATGAAAGTGTCTACTCATGTATACAGAGGCGGGGAAGAGTCAGTGACCCAGATGGGCAAACCGGCAAATCTCAGCCTCATCTGGGCAAACCAAAAAGCACATGTATACTTAAGTATGGAGTGGCTGCTGCTGCTAAGTTGCTTCAGACATGTCCAACTCTGCACGACCCCATAGACGGCAGCCCACCAGGCTCCCCCATCCCTAGGATTCTCCAGACAAGAACACGGGAGTGAGTTGCCATTTCCTTCGCCAATGCAGGAAAGTTAAAAGTGAAAGTGAAGTCGCTCAGTTGTCCCCAACTCGTAGCGACCCCATGGACTGCAGCCCACCAGGCTCCTCCGTCCATGGGATTTTCCAGGCAAGAGTACTGGAGTGGGTTGCTGGGGGGAAGGGACAAATTAGGAAGCTGATAATAATATATATACCCTACTGTATATAAAAGATAAATAACAAGGACCTACTGTGTAACACAAATAACTCTACTCAATACTGTGTAATAACCTATATGGAATCTGAAAAAAATTGATATAAGTATATGTATAACTAACTCACTTTGCTGTGCACCTGACATTAACACAACACTATTAATCAACTATAATTCAATATAAAATAAAAACTAATGGGGTGGGAGAGAGGTTCAAGAGGAAGAGGTCTTGATATACCTATGACCAATTCATATTGATGAATGGCAGAAATTAACACAATGTTGTAAAGCAATCATCCATCAACTAAAAATAAATACATTTTAAAACAATTAAAACAAAGTATGGAGCTGATGAAAAACACATGCTTTTGAGCCTCAACTTACCTATGCAGGTTATATGCCAGGTCAATGGCAATAAGCACACCAGTGGGCGAAGGGTAGATACTCATGTTGTCTGTGGTGTAGTCCAAGAACTTGGCCCGGGCATAACGCTCAATGTCATGGGAATCATAGTCCCCCCAGCGCAACTGTATATCAATCCAATATTTCTGAGTGGTGGTGCTATCCATGACATCCCTGAAAGTGGAGAGGGGTCTAGGCTTCCAGGAAGACACTGGCACAACCAATATCCCCAGAACCACAAGAACTCTCAATCGCTCTGTCTACATCTTAATACCAACCCCTCTCCTATTCCAGATCAGCAAGATGCACCAGACAATCAGCAGACCTGGCTGAAGGTGTTGACAGAACCAGGGGGTAGCACTGGCTTCTAATTAGAAAGAAAGGCAGCCGGGGACAATTTCAAAAGTAGTGCTGCCAGAAGAACAGTAAAATGAAGGTTCCCGGAGCCTGGGGGGGGGGGGGGGCGGGGGTAAGAAGGCACGTACTTAGAGTCAGCCAGCAACGAGGGCCGGGAGACATTCCACTTATAGGATGCAAACAGCAGGATATCTGCACAGGAAGAATTCATCTTATAGGACTTTCGGGGGTGGATTGTCTCCTTCTGAACCGTCTCGATTTCCAGCGCATCCAGTTCCTGATCAAACACCTGGAGGCAAAGGGAGAAAGGTTATGACTGATTACGGAAGCCCGCTTGGGATGGGGGCTGACAGAACCGAAGGTAATGGGGCAGCTGGGACCACAAGGGAAGCCTCATCCCCGGAGCTCCAAGGGTGGATTTCCACACCCAAAAGAAAGAGTGAGAGAACTGGACTTTCTGTGGCATCGTTTCCCCTCAATTCGAGCGCACCTGACACAAGTCCATGACGATGCTCTCATGGATCTTCTGCCACAAGTGAGCTCGGAAGATCTGGATAAGAGAGATCTTCAGTGTGGGGATCTTGCCGTGCATGAAGATACCAGTCAGGTCCAGCTGCACCTGAAAGCCCACGTACACCTGACGGGAGGAAGAGCAGGATTACAGACTGAGAGACTCGGGTTCTCAGGACGCAGTTAAGGAGGGAGAAGCCCTTGCTTTTAGCTTCCCATTTCCATATCCACCAATCACACTCACGTTGGCTCGGTTGATGGTTGGGGACCACCAGAGAGTGAATCTACGATTGGGAATCTGGTTCAATCCTGATCGCTGAGCATTGGTGAGCTTCTTCCACTTCATGGACTCCTCAAAACCACTGGCCTTCTCCCTGGGAAACAGAAGAGATCAAGTAAAGTGATGTCCTGCCAGCCCCCCAGAGCACTGCTGACTTCCTGGGTGGCGGTCTGGGAAACACTGCAGTAGAAAACAAAGGCACACCAGGGGTGACCTCAGGAGAGCTGTGACATATGAGAGATCACTACAGAGAGAACAGGGATTTCCCTGGTGGTCCAGTGATTAAGACTCCACACTTCCAATGCAGGGGGTGCAGGTTTGATCACTGATCAGAGATCCTGCAAGCCCTGTGGCACCGTCAAAAAATAAATCAATAAATAAAAACCAACTAGCAACTGTAAAGAGAGAATAGAATCCTCACCAGAAAAGCCCCTCCCAGGTAGGGAAGTAAGTGCCCTTGAAGAGGGTGTGTTCTAGAATGCCTTCCACGCCGCCCAGGGCCTGGATCATGTCAGTACGGTAGTTGTTCAGGTTCCAGAGCTTCCCATCATGTCGCTGGTGTGTCCACCAGAAAGGGTTCTGCTTCAAAACCTAGAAGGCAAGGCAGGTTCAGTCAAGTTTCCAGGAGCCCACTGCCCCAGGTTCCCAGAACAGTCACAGTCCCCTCCAGTACCTGATACTGCTTAAAGTCAGTTCGAACACGCCAGCCCTTATCATAAGCCAGTGTGTGCCTGTCCTTCTGGAACAGAGTGTTGATTCGAGGAATGCCACGATCCCATGAGTCTTCTAGATCTTCTAGGGTCAGTCGTCTGCCAAGGAAAAAAGATCAAACTTAAATACATATATGAGAAGTTCAGCACTCTTCCCTAGCCAAGGATAAATATGGTCAGATATAAAACCTACTTCCTTGACTCCACAAAATACAGCATGTTCTGCCCCGACCTCTAGGCAGGGCTCAAAGGTCACCCCTCCTCCCTCGACAGAACTGCTACACCCTCGTGGATGCCCACCTGTTCTGAGCAATGGCCTCTTGTCTCTTGAGTGCATACTCAGCCCAGACCCGCTGAGAATCAATGAACTCACTCTCCCAAGGCTGTATGTAGCGATACAAATTGGGAATCAGCTGGTCTTCTTCATGGCTCATTCCTGAACGGAAGTGTGTGATACCTACATCTGTCTGCTTGGACCACCTGTTCAGGGGCACAACCAAGATTAGAAGAAAAACAAAGGCTAAAAATAAAGAAACATTCCCTTTCCTTCAGGGTCTAGCAAGATTCCTAGCAAAGTCCTACCTGAGGTCAGACTGGGGAATGAGCACATGGCCCATTGAGAGCATGCCAAGTCCACCCAACTCCTTAGGGGTATAGAAAACGACAGGGGGGAATCGACTCGGCATCTTGGAGTTGAGGCCAATCTTGATTCGTGTCTGGATCTTGTTCTCACACTTTACCAGCAAGTCCAGGAGCTCCTGGGTGTTTACCACAGCCTCTCGAAAGTATGTCATAAGGCCAATAAGTGCTGTGTTCCACTTATTCACAATCTGAAGACAGTGAGGAGAAAGTAAGTTATCAGTAAATCATTGCAGGGAGTGGGTGTGTGGCTGGGAATCACTAGACACAATTAGCTAAATTCTCTTTAGTTCTCAAAAAAGAGTTGAGTTCAATGTCATTAGGGAAGTGTGTATATATCAAAATCACTATGAGAGATACTTAACACCCACTGGAATGGTGATGAGTGAGTGACCAGTATTAACAAGGATGTGGGGAAAATACAATTATCACACATTGCTAGTGGGAATATGGAACAGTATAGCCACACTGAGACAGCCTGGCAGCTCCTCTAAAGGTTAAGCAGGGCAACTGTATGACCCAATAATCCTACTCCCAGGTATATACCCAAGAGAAATAAAAACATGTCCACACAAAAATGTATACATGGATTTCCCTGATGGTCCAGTGGTTAAGAATCTGCCTGCCAAGGCAGGGCACAAGTGTTTGCTCTCTGGTCCAGGAAGATTCCACACGCCATAGGGCAACTAAGTCCGTATGCCACAACTACTGAGGCTGAGCTCTAGGGCCCAAACTCCACAACAAGAGAAGCCTCCACAACGAGACGCCTACACAACGAGACGCCTACACAACGAGACGCCCACACACAACAACCAGAGAGCAGCCCTCGCCCTTTCCACCTAGAGAAAGGCCATGCACAGCAGTGAAGACCCAGCACAGCCTAAATAAATATATTAATTTTAAAAATCACATTAAAAATGTGTACACAAACTGTTCATAAAAGCATTATTCATAATAGCCAGAAAATAGAAAAACCCCAAACATCCACCTACTGACAAACAAAACGCGGTGCAGCCATATAATGAAATATTATTTATCCATGAAAAGGACTGAACTACTCATACATGCTACAACATGGATAAACCTTGCAAATATGCTAAGTGAAAGAAGCCAGATGAAAAAGGTCATATCCACGATCCACTTACATTGAATGTCCAGAATAAACAAATCCATACAGACAGAAAACAGATGGACTTCCTGGTGGTCCAGTGGTTAAGAATTCACCTAACAATGCTGCAGATGCGGCTTAGAATCCTGATTGGGGAACTAATATCCCACATGTTGTGGAGCAACTAAGTCCCAGTACTGCAACTACTGAGGCCACATGCTCCAGAGCCCACAGGACAGAACTATGAGCCCCACACAAGAACCCGCATGATGCAACCCATCTGTCGTGTGCTGCAACTAAGACCCATGAGCTGCAACTACTGAGCCTACATGATGAAACTACTGAAGTCCACGTGCCCTGGAGCCTGTGCTCCACCGGAGAAGACACTGCAATGAGAAACTCACCCACCTCAGCTGGAGAGCAGCCCTTGCTCGCTGCAACTAAAGAAAGCCTACACAGCAACGAAGACCCAGCACAGCCAGAAACAAATTAATTAAACATAAACAGCAGATGACAGAATTAGTAGACAAAGACCTACAGCATTTCTAATTATGCTTGAATATGTAAGAAAAATATGAACACAATGAGGAGAAAAACAGTTGTTAAATACCCAAATGTAACTTGTAGAGATCAAAATTTCAGTATCTGAAAATTTAAAATGCATTGATCGGATCAACACTGTAAAGCTTCAGAAGAAAATAATGAAGGCAAAATAAATACTTCTCCTGACAAACAAAAGCAGAGCATATTCACTAACAGCAGACCCTACAAGCAATGTTAAAGGAAATTCTTCAAGCAGAAAGAAAATACCAGATGAAAACCTGGATCTATATAAAGTCATGGAGAACACCAGAAACAGTACGCGGGTAAGACATTTTTTTCTCATTTTGTAATTTCTATAGAAGAATAAAAGGCTGTTTAAAACCAAAAGAGCAACAATGTATCACTGTGTTTATAATATAGATACAGTTAACACTACAAAGAATGAGGGGAAAAATGAAAGCAAACTACTGTAAGGTTATCATACAATATGTACTGTAATAGACTAATGGTCATAGTAAGACAGAGATGTACACTGTAAACCCTAGAGCCACCAAAAAACCCAAGGAACTGTAGCTAATAATCAGAGGGGAGATAAATTAAAATCATACTGAAATCCCCACTTAATCCAAAAGAAACTTGGAAAATTAGTTACTCAAGTTTTCCTGGGTCTCTTTCACAGATTTATGTTATGAAAGCTTTGTTTTTTTCATGTTTAAAAAATAAGTTAAAAAGAAGGCAGGAAAAGAGGGAAAAAACCAGAACAAAGAACAGATGGCAGATTTAAACTCAACCATATTGATAGTTATCTCAAACTTAATTGGAGTGTTTAGGCTATTCGTACGGCAAAGACTTCAACTGAATTTAAAAAGCAAGAAACAACTAAATGCAATCTGTAAGAAGTTAACTTTAATTATAATGACACAGGTTAAAAGTATAAAGATGGAAAAAGACATCCATGAACACACAAAACAAAGCTAAAAGGGTAGTACTGATACCAGACAATGTAGACTTTAGAGCAGAGAATATTACAAGGAATAAAGGACATTTCATGATGATAAAGGAGTCAATTCATTAAGAAGACACGATGATCCTAACTATACTGCATACTTAATAACACAGCCTCAAAATATATGAAGCAAAAAAAAAATGATGGACCTGCTGAAACATTAAGACTCAAAAAAAACCCAAAACATACAATTATGCCCAAGGGTATGAACTATATATATCCCTTGTTAGGCTGTTAACAGTGCTGCTTCTACCCACTGAAATGTCTACATGTGCACTAGTTGTAAAGTTAATTTCTAATCCCAGCTGTTTCTTCACTTCAGGTACATGATAACAGTATTCCACCTGGCACACTCCTTGGTCATCACTCATATGCAGGTTTCTGAAGAAAAAAGTTTATCTCAGTGAGATGGCTCCCTACTCCCCTAAACCTTACTAATCTGATGATTCCATGTTGGTTTTCCATTTGCAAGCCAAGTACATTTGTCCAACTTTCACTAAATATTTAAAAGATACCAGAGCAGTCTGAATTTCAGATATCCTTTCATGCTCAAAAAAAGTATAAATTTTGGGGAAAATGTCATGTGTCTTTATGTTATAAGCTTAGATGAGTTAAATAAAGTGGATGGTATCTCTGAAGCCAAAAATAAAAAGAGGAATCTGGAAGAGGAAATAAGTCCACGACTCTTCAGTAATTGACAGAAATAGACAAAAGAAAAAAAAAGACATTAAAGGACTTGAACAACACAACTTACAGAACCTAAACGACATCTGTAAAACCCAACAATAGCAGAATACAGATTCTTTTGCAAGGACACAGGAGACAGTCACCATATAGGCTAAACCATAAAACAAGTCTACATTTGAAAAACTAAGATCATAAAGATCTGACCATAATAGAATTAAACTAGACACTAACATAAAAGTACCTGAAAAAACACCTCAAATATTTGAAAATTAAACAGCATACTTCTAAGTAACCTATGAGTAAAATAAGAACTCACAAGGGAAATCAGAAAACATTTTTAACTGAATGAAAAAGACCTATCAAAATTTGAGGGATGCAACTAAAGCAGTGCTTAAAAGGAGGCTTTTTCAGCATTGAATATGTCCATTAAAAGGAAAGGTCCAAAACTGTCATTTAATCTTTACTTTAACAGACTAGAAAATGAAGAGAAAATTAAACCCAAAGTAAGCAAAAGAGCAGAACCAATGAAACAGGAAAGAGAAAAATAAAATTAAACAAAACCAAAAGATCAATTTTTGAAAAAGATCAATAAAAAAAGAGAATAAACTACAAAATACCGAAAGATATAATCAAGGTTTTAAGGTAAGGAATATGTTTGTTGGACAACTGCTGAAGTAAAAGATCACTCTGGCTAGAGTTATCATAGGTATCAGCCTTAAGCAAACAGTATTCAGGACAGGCAGCAGAAGGGACCCCAGGTGAGGTAATAGCCTGAACCAAGTCACAAAAGCAAAACCGAGCATCTGAGCAACAAGAAGCAGCCAGGGGCCAGAACGGGCTAGATCCTGGGAGTAAAGCAAACAGACTTCAGCAGGATACCTGAGGCTTAGTTTAGAGAAATTAATGATAACTTTTACTGTATCCTTTTAAACCATGATATAGTAGGCAACAATTTTTTTCTATTTAAAACTAAACATATGGCTGGGGTAGGGGCAGGGGAGACAAAGAGGCAGAGGGTTTTTTAGGGCATGAAAATTGTATGTTATTTTAGCAATGGATATGTGCTCTTATGGGCTTCCCAAGTGGCGCTAGTGGTAAAGAATCCATCTGCAATCACTGGGTTGGGATGATCCTCTGGAGGAGGGGATGGCAACCCACCCCAGTATTCTTGCCTGGAGAATTCCACGGACAAAGGAGCCTGGCAGGCTACAGTTCGTGGGACTGCAAAGGGCGAGACACAACTGAATGACTGAGCACAAGTATTCTTACACACTTGTTCAAACCCAGAGACTATATACCACACCAAGAGTGAACCCTAAGGCAAACTTGGGACTTTGGATGGTCATGATGTGTCAATGTAGTTCATCTGTGGTAAAAATGTACCTCTGGTGAGGGACACTAATGATAGGGAAGGCTCTGCATATACGGGCACAGGGATTTTATGGCAAATCTTGGTGCCTTCCTTTCGATTTTATTATAAACCTAGAACTGCTCTAAAAATGTTTATTAAACATAAATAATGTAAAATAAAAATCAAAACAAAAGAGAACAGAAAAATACACCTACTGCAGGGCAAAGATGTTTGTTTCCTCTTGGCTTTAGACTTTTAAGTCATCTACATATGCTTAAAGGGACTCCCTGGTGAGAAGGAGCGAAGACAGGGAACTCGGCAGGAGTTCCTGACGGTCCTCCAGAAGCTAAAGTTAAGTAGGTTGTACCTTATAGGTCAGGTGGACGAACATGGTACATTGCTATTTTCTTTCTGTTATTTTTGGCACTTACCAGAGTCTTGTTTAAATGTTCCAGTCTTATTTTATAGCCACTACTAGGACTGAAGGCGTCCTGGCTCCAAGCTTGGGCGAGCACACTGCCCATATATAAAGCAAGAATGAATGATGTATCAGTAATGATTACGAGTCCTCCATTTTACAGATGAGAGAACTGAGGCCCGCAGTGGGTGAGTGACTTAACTCAGATCCCAACTAGTAATGTGGGAGAGTTAGGACTGAACCTAGTTTGACTCCCAAACCATTATTCTAACAACTGCATCACAATGCCCCCGACCTCTGGCATGCCTCCTCTACTCAGGCTCTAACCTCTCACACATCGATTCCGTTCACCCTGCCCTTTTCCCCCAGGGCCACTCATCTCTACTGGTCTCTTTCTTCTCCTCCCTCCCAATATCCAGGATTCCAATGAGGCCTCTGACTCCCTGCATCCAGTCCCTCACGACTCCACAACAGCCCTCTGACAAAGCCCCCATCCTAAATCAGCACTAGACTCGATCTACCTTCTCCAGCCCCTTGCTGAGTGCTTGAATAGCTGAGTCCTTCTGGGAAGAGGCACTCACTCAAGTTGCCTTCATGCTCTTAAAACCCTCAGTGCAGTTTCAACAACTGACTCACACCCTCACCGCTGTGCTCAAGTCCAACATCCTATGCCCCTCACTCCAACCCTGGCAAAACTGAAAAACACACAAGATTTGTTACAGCTTGCCACTACACTTATCTACATTCACGTCAATACCGGCCTCTTTCTACTAGCTTCAGAGGATGCTTCTCTCTACCTATTCCTGCTGAGTGCTCCATCCCTTATCACATGTCTCTGCTGCTCTCAGAAGGCTACTGGCTCCCATCACTCCCATCTAAAATACCTGCCCTGACTTCTATCTCCCTCTAGGTGGCGTCTCATGTCCCTCCTCCTCTTGCTGCTCTGGCAAACTGACAGTCCTTGGTGTCTCCACTCCCTCACTTCCCATAAGGCCTCACCCACTGCAATCTGGCATCTCTCCCCACTATTTCTGAAACAGCACTTGCTAAGGTCACCAATGACGTCCTGACTGCCAAATCCAATGGCTACTTGTCAGGCCTTATCTGACTGAAACACTCTTAGGCAACTGACTGTTAAGTGCCGATTCCTGACAGGCTCGGCGCCCATGGCCCGGCACTCGCCCAGTCTGGCCACATTGCTGCTCAGTGTTCCCTAAGGTTTCAAACTCACCCCTCTGCTCTTCTCGCTCCTTACACTTTCCCCAGATAATCTTGCTCATCTTGAGATTTCAACCACCGCCTTTGTGCTGACAGGCTCTTAACCTACATTTGCAATCCAGACATCTTCTCCAAGCTCCAGTCTGCAAAGTTATCTCCACCTGGACATCCTATAGGAACCTCTAAGTTCCCCCTAACCTCTTACTTTCTCATCTCATTTCCCGCCCTGGAGCTTCAAACCTGTAATACTTTTTTTCATCAAATCTACAAGGTACCACTAAGGGGGACAAAATTACATGCACTTACATATGGACATATTTACCTTGGAACTGAAGAAATGTGATTTCAGTAAGTGTCTGCTGGAACCTCTATCTGGATGTTCTCAGGAATATCAAACTCCTTATACCCTAAACTAAATCCATTTATCTTCTCTCCTAAACACGCTCTTCTTCCTGTAGTCTTCCAGTTGGTGGCTCCATCATCCATCCAGTCACCCATACCAAAAACTGAATGTTACTTTGACTTCCTTTCCCTCTGGCATGTCACAATGAAGCTCTGCTGACTTTTATCTACTAGCTACTTATCAAGTATGTTTCCCTCTGTCCCTCTATATTCACTGCTCTCATCATTTTTATCTGGCCTTCAGCAGAGCCCCCAAACCTCATCTTTCTTCCTCCTCTTCTGAATCCACTTTCCCCACAGCTGCACGAGTGAACCACCTAACAAAGAGACCTGAAACAGTCACTTCCACGCTCGGGACCCTTATGGAGTTAATTGGTGATGCCCTCCACCAGCTAGCTCTTGCTTACCTATTCAGCCTCCATATCCTCTTCAATTCTATTGCCAGAAACCACAAACTTTTCATGGCTCCACAGACACTATGTTTGCTACCTCTTCATACCTCTGGCTGAAAGAATGCCCTCCCTCATCCGTCTCTCACATGTTCTTTCTTTTAGGAAGTCTTTCTTCCTTTCCCCGACTGGGCTAGAGTCATGAACTTGAGGACTTTCACAGATCCCCAAATAACACGAGAGCTCTAAAAACATATGGTACTATACTTCTCTTGACTATGCATGTATGACCTAAATCAAACCCCTTATGACTATACAGTGGAAGTGAGAAATAGATTTAAAGGACTAGATCTGATAGACAGAGTCCCTGATGAACTATGGATGGAGGTTCTTGACACTGTACAGGAGACAGCAATCAAGACCATCCCCAAGAAAAAGAAATGCAAAAAAGCAAAATGGCTGTCTGAGGAGGCCTTACAAATAGCTGTGAAAAGACAGGAAGCGAAAAGCAAAGGAAGAAAGAAAAGATATATCCATTTGAATGCAGAGTTCCAAAGAATAGCAAGCCGAGATAGAAAGCCTTCCTCAGTGATTAATGCAAAAAAATAGAAGAAAACAATAGAATAGGAAAGACTTCAAGTAAATTAGATACACCAAGGGAACATTTCATGCAAAAATGGGCTCAATAAATGACAGAAATGGTAGGGACCTAGCAGAAGCAGAAGATATAAGAAGAGGTGGCAAGAATACACAGAAGAATTGTACAAAAAAAGATCTTCACAACCCAGATAATCACAATGGTGTGATCACTCACCTAGAGCCAGACATCCTGGAATGTGAAGTCAAGTGGGCCTTAGAAAGCATCACTACGAACAAAGCTAGTGGAGATGATGGAATTCCAATTGAGCTACTTCAAATACTGAAAGATGATGCTGTGAAAGTGCTGCACTCAATATGCCAGCAAATTTGGAAAATTCAGCAGTGGCCACAGGACTGGAAAAGAACAGTTTTCATTCCAATCTCAAAGAAAGGCAATGCCAAAGAATGCTCAAACTACCCCACAACTGCACTCATCTCACACGCTAGTAAAGTAATGCTCAAAATTCTCCAAGCCAGGCTTCAGCAATACGTGAACCGTGAACTTCCAGATGTTCAAGCTGGTTTTAGAAAAGGCAGAGGATCCAGACATCAAATTGCCAACACGCAATGGATCATCGAAAAAGCAAGAGAGTACCAGAAAAACATCTATTTCTGCTTTATTGACTATGCCAAAGCCTTTGACTGTGTGGATCACAATAAACTGTGGAAAATTCTTCAAGAGATGGGAATACCAGACCACCTGATCTGCCTCTTGAGAAACCTGTATGCAGGTCAGGAAGCAACAGTTAGAACTGGACATGGAACAGACTGGTTCCAAATAGGAAAAGGAATACGTCAAGGTTGTATATTGTCACCCTGCTTATTTAACTTCTATGCAAAGTACATCATGAGAAACACTGGGCTGAAAGAAGCACAAGCTGGAATCAAGATTGCCGGGAGAAATATCAGTAACCTCAGATACGCAGATGACACCACCCTTATGGCAGAAAGTGAAGAAGAACTAAAGAGCATTTTGATGAAAGTCAAAGAGGAGAGTGGAAAAGTTAGCTTAAAGCTCAACATTCAGAAAACTAAGATCATGGCATCTGGTCCCATCACTTCATGGCAGATACATGGGCAAACAGTAGTTGACTTATTTTTCCGGGCTCCAGAATCACTGGAGATGGTGACTGCAGCCATGAAATGAAAAGACGCTTACTCCTTGGAAGGAAAGTTATGACCAACCTAGACACCATATTAAAAAGCAGAGACATTACTTTGCCAACAAAGGTCCATCTAGTCAAGGCTATGGTTTTTCCAGTAGTCATGTATGGATGTGAGAGTTGGACAGTGAAAAAGGCTGAGCACTAAAGAATTGATGCTTTTGAACTGTGGTGTTGGAGAAGCCTCTTGAGAGTCTCTTGGACTGCAAGGAAATCCAACCAGTCCACCCTAAAGGAGCTCAGTCCTGGGTGTTCATTGGCAGGACTGATGTTGAAGATGAAACTGCAATAGTTTGGTCACCTGATGAGAAGAGCTGACTCATTGGAAAAGACTGATGCAGGGAAAGATTGAGGGCAGAAGAAGGGGAAGACAGAAGATGATGGCTGGATGGCATCACCGACTCAACGGACATGGGTTTGGGTGGACTCAGGGAGGTGGTGACGGACAGGGAGGCCTGGTGTGCTGCAGTTCATGGGATCGCAAAGAGTCGGACACGACTGAGTGACTGAATTGAACTGATGCATGTCTCTCCAACTAGGTGGTGAGCTCGAGAAAGGTAGAGACTGTCACAGGCAGTGTGTGTGCATGCCTTGAACACATGCAGTGAATGAGTTACACAATTCCTGTCATCTGACTCTAAAGGATATAAACCAACCTAAGAAGACAAACACTTTTTCCTTGCACCACACCCCCCAAAAAAGGGATCATGAGGGACTTGAGATAAGGAGTATTATTAAAAAAAAAAAAAAAGTGTATCCTTAACAAAACTATTAAAAAAGTATACTAAAAAACTGAAGGGATAAGAAAGCCCGAAAGGGAGAAAATGCTACAGCTAAAGAGTTATTCTAAGACAAGTCAGGAGGAGGTGATTTTTTTTTTAATCCACCGGGGCATTTTATTTCCATATATGTATTATATGCATTGAAATAGAATCCCAGGTTATCCCCCCATGTGTTTTATGTCTTGCTTCTTTGTGGTCCATGATGCCAGCTGAGTTGTCAGTACAATGAATCCAAACTGATGGGGCGAGAGCAGAATATTCTGCCATTTTTCTAGATCTTTGTGCCACACAGCAAATCTGGGGCTGATCACATCATGACAGTTGTTTAATCTGCCTGTGAAGTTCACAATTTTGCCTGCTCTGTGATCACTAGTGATTTCGGATTTACCAGTATCACACTGCCTCATCACCACAGTTAGAAACTGGACAATGACTTTGAAACACAACCTAATAAGAACCCAGACTTCCCTTTCTTTTTGGTATAATTGGTGCTCTTGGGAGCAACAGCCAGGACATTCATGTGCACCATTTCTAGAATGGGAAAACAGCAGAAAGAGCAAGGTGACTTTTTAAACCTTGAAAAAACTTAAGCACACACAGTTAAGTAATCTTCAGATTACTCTTTCTCAATTCCAGCTGCCTTCCAGAGAGGTGGAGTGGGGAGCTTTGGAAGCAACTAAAGAGGAAATAAAGATAGCTTGTTATACTTGCTTTTTAACATGCACACTACGTTAAACGTAAAAACAGTAAATGTATGACCTGGATAACAAGCCTGGGGAAGATGCAAAAATGGTGATTTTGGTCCAAATTTAAAAATCCCACCTCTACTCTCACCTTAACTTAGAAGCATCGCAACTACACAGACACAGGCTATAGAATTCCTGCAGGGAATTCTCAGGAAACCACTGTGAATTGATCTGACACTCCAAGCTGCTGTACCATGAAGCATGGAGACTGTACACTGAGCACAGCTGGGAAAAAAGAAGAACAAAGCAGGGAAGGGCTAAAGGGATGAGACAAACAGAGGGCACGACTACTGTGTGTACCTTCGTGAAGGTGGTGGAGCCAGAGGCCATCAGGATTTGACGCACGCGGTTGTGGAAGCGCTGCATTGACTCGTCATCCACACGCAGGAAACACTGAGCCGTCCGCTCTTTAGTAACCTAAATCACAAGCTCAAGGTTAACTACCTCTGGAAATGCCAGGGGAACAAGAAACAACTGACCACCACTAAGCCCTAGCCCCCCAATAAGGCCCAGCTGGCTGACGATGGAAAGTGCGCCGCGTCTCTCACCCCACACCCGTGAGGAGGGAGCTGGGCCTACTCCTACCCCTGGCCCCACCCCAGACTCTACCTCGTTCTGTAGGTTCCAGACCCCATCCTTGTGGGTGAACTCCTCGTAGCTGGTGCGGCACTTGGGCAGGATGCGGCACTCAAAGCCACACATGTTGAACAGCAGGTTGGGGTTGTCCTTACTGTACACGGACACGAAGCTGTTCTCCCACTGAACTGTAGTCACTGAGCGTGGCAGACGGTTCTTGATGTCCCAGAACACTGCCCGACCCCTGCCCACAGAGAACACAGGGCCACATCGGTCTCTTGGAAGGAGCTTCCCTTCAAAGGCCAGCCAGACTGATGACATCCCGACAAAGCACACCCTCCCACCCAGGACACCGCTTCATCAACTCCCTTTAATCGTCCTCTGGGTCCCTCAGGCTGACACTCTTCCAGCTCCCAATCTTAGACTCACAGGTTGACATCATGCTTCATGAGGCGCATGCGGGCATCTCGGGGCCAGCACTTCTTGTTATTGTAGCCAACGATGTTTTCGTTGTTGGGGTCGGGGTGCTCTGTCAGGTAACGCTGGATCAGGTCCCGAGCCTCATCTGCTGTGAACCTACACAGACAAGGTGAGTGGCTGAGGCCCAAGGACACTGGGATCTCAGGAGGCGTACGGCCCCACACATGGAGGCCACTTCCAATCCCACCCTACTCACAGGACTTCATCCCATTCCAGAGTGCCAACCCAGCAGCAAATCAACTAAGGTACAACAGCTGCTTCAGAAGCTGGGCATGGACCTCAGTACCCTCTAAGAATAAGACTCCAGGCAAGCCCTCACCTGAAAAAAATATGGATGCGATCAATGTATCTGCAGAAGAGACGGATGGGGTGGGCAGCCTCGGTGGCTATGTCTTGGAAACTGAGAAAATCATTTGGCATCTGAGGTGGCCCGGCCATCTCACTGGCTCGGTGCAACCCCAACACAAGCAAGTCCATCACCAGGCCGTAGTACTGCACGATGAAAGAGGCAAACTGCAGGCCTCTGATGATCCCATATGAATTTGTATGGTTCATATCCTAGAAAGAAAGACAATCCTTAACCATAGCCAATACCCAGGGTTTTCAGGGCCCATCCTCCTTTGCCTTCCCCTTGCCACGGAAATCCCAACTCAGTGGGCTAAACCACCCCCCGCTTCTCCCAATTCCTTGCCACCCTGCCCCAAGACACACCTTGTAATTGATAACGACGTTGTTCTTGGCTGTCATGTAGTCAGCTATATTGTGGTCTACGATGAGACGCAGCAGCCTATTGAGCAAGGTCAAGTCAATCTTCTCGTACATCTTCTCAAATCGTGACTCCAGCATGACATTGCACTCACCCTCGCTTGTCTCCCACACATCCTGCAGGTTATTGATGCCTGAGGGGGAACAAACACAAAGCTCTAGGTTAGAAGTCCCCTTTCAGGACTAGTGGCTACAGTAGCCATCACATTCCCATCCAGATCATACGGCCACTCCCTTCGTTCACTTGCTAGCAGAGTCAAAGTGTTCAGCGTAACATCAACACCATTTCTTTGATACCAGGCATCAGGAGAGTAAACTAATTATGCTGTCTGGATGAGAATTTCAACGCAGAAATTAAGGCGTCTGCCTTCCTTAGAGACAACCCTAGAAAAGTTTTACCTTGGCACCACTTGTAAACAAGCAGAGGAGGCGGTTCTGTGTCTGCAGGCTTGATCCAGGGTGGGAACAGGCGGCGCTTGTCAGCTTCGTACCACAGGTACTGGTCCAGGTAGGCATCAGTGATCTTCTCCAGTGGCTCCACATCATACACTGGCACCAGGTGGCTATAGAGGTCCATGAACTCAATGCCCACCTGTGGGAAAAGGAAGCTGGCTCACACCAACCCACCAAACACCCTGGGTGCCGTGAATGAATCACACAGCCAAAGGAAAATGTGTGGGGCTTCTCACTCACTTCTTTAAAGGCTCTCTGTGTGAGGAGGTGACGCTTGATGCGAGACAGCGCCTCATGGGGGTTGTCATAGGCCTGCTCGATCAGACCTAGCTCCTCCCTCTGAGACTGGTTTAACCGAGACTTCACACTGACAAGGCAGAAGAAAAGGTGAATGAGGGCACTTCCCTGGTGGTCCAGTGATTAGGAATCCACCTGCCAAAGCATGGGACAAGGGTTCAATCCCTGGCCTGGCCAGGAATATTTCACATGCCATGGGGATAACTAAACCCATCCACTGTTAACTTCCGAGTCTGAGCTCCAGAGCCCATGCTCCACAAAAGAAACCACTGCAATGAGAAACCCACACACTGCAAGTAGACTAGCCCGTTTGCTGCAACAAGAGAAGGCCCAAGGGCAACAATGAAAACCCAGTGCAGCCAAAAAATAAATTTAAAAAGTGTGAATGGGAAAACCAAGAGGAAGCCATCCCCAGGGAGGCCTTCTTTGGACTCTAAAGATGATGCCACTCTGTGTCCATCATCTCCCTATAGGAATCTGTCTACTCTACTCCTCACCTGTAAGCTTCCTTGAGCCGCTCCAAAGCCAAGATCAGCAACTTGGTGTCATGCTTGTAGGAGAGCGGGGGGAAGGGGATGGGCGAGAATCTACGGCTTTCCAGCCAATGCACAGTAGTGGTATACACTGCCACCGCCTCCTCTGCTGTGATGTAAGGACCATCCTGCATGGTGGGCATGAGAGTCAGCTTCCTACTGCAGCCTCATCCCACCAGGGCCAGGCCTGGTCCCAACTTTGCAATCTGCCCTCCTGCTCACCCCCATGCCCCTAGCCCAGCCTACTCCGTCCAACCTTTAGGTAGTTGTGCTGCCGCTCCTGTTCTGCCTTCAGGTAGAGCCGAGTCAGGCGGCCCAGGTTCTTTTTGCACACAGTCTTGTCTACAGTGGCCCCGCGACGGATGCGTTCTCGGTTGTAGTGGGCAGTGTTGGTCCACCAGTCAGCCTTGGCCTTCACATACCGAAGAATCATATTCTCTATCGGTGTTGGCAGCCCAGGGACCTAGAAGTGCAAAAGGCACGATGAAAAAGTGACAAGGGGCTAAGACAGTCCAGGAGTGGTAATCTCCAGGCCCCTCTATGAGCTGGGGAGACCCCCACCTTCCAGGGAATGTTGGCCTTCCAGCAGCGCCAGGCCTCACTGAGGTGCTGCAGGATCGTCCGGGCCTTGTTCTGCTTGATCCCCTCAGGCATCATGTCCAGGATGTCATGCATCACAGCGGCCCGAAGCTCAAGGTCAAAATGCGACTCCACTCGCTGCTTTGTTACCGTCTTGGCCACCCCCTTTGAGTGTCGGCCTAAAAGTGAAAGTGGTTAAAAGCAAGATTTGTTGTTCCTAGTAAAGTCTCTACTTTCATGTCCCTTGATAAACATGGTTACAGTGAAACCAGTAAGTATGAATAAAGCCCAGCAGATGCAAGACACACTAGGTCTGAAAAGATTCACAACGGTGCTTCTGAGGGATTTCCATCCTATAGATGCTCACTGACCTTAAGGCCCCACAATGAAGCCCAAGAAGAGAGAATACTAGGTCAGACTCATTAGACACTAGGCCTTAGAGGTGATCTGATGGAAGGGATGCTCAGTCTCAAACAAAGACAAAGGAAGGATCCGGAGCACACATGACCTATCCTTGAAGGTTTTCAGACATGGAGAAAACCACTCACCTTCAAACTGCCGGGCCAGGAGGTTGCCCAGCCATCGCTCCAGCAAAGGGGTGATGCCACGCATGAAAAACAGCCAGACCCGCCAGCCAGCAGCCCAGAAGCCACAGCCAGGGCCCTTCCCTACAGGCCCCTAGGATCCCAAGCAAAAGTCAAGAACACAAGTTAGTAATTCATTCAGACAACAACACAACACGGGGCAGAGGTGGAGCAAAGAGCACAGGCATGGCAATAAAGGGGAAAAAGGGAAAACTCTTTTGAGATGTCAATATTTAAAATGGAGTAAATGAGGAAACCAACAACTAAGATTTTCTATTTAGAACTAAAGGTGGGCTCTGGGGAGAAGTGCTGAGACCGCCAGGACAGCAGTAACACTCAGAATCTCTCTCCAAACAGGTCCTTGGAAAGAGCCCTGACCGATGTAAAGATTAAGATGGATCTGAGAATATGAATGCACAAGCGCAGGGTCCTACCGTGTTGAAGCGATAATAGATAAGGTGCTTCAGGTCCTTGCACATACGAATCTGCCGCATCAGCTTGTATTTGTAGCGATACATGCCCGTCAGCTGCCCCACGTGGGCGAAGATATACTGCAACCCATCTGCCAGCTGCAACACAGTGGCCCCAGCAGGCTTTAAGCTAGAGCCAGCTCCATGATCAGCCCAGGCTCACTCAGCTTCCCCACATGGGGCAGGGACTAGGGATTTCTAGCCTCACCTGAAAGGCATCCACGTTGCCCAACCGATACTGCACATGACTGTCCACCACCAGCTTAGTTAGACGTAAAACTTCTCGACACAGATGGAAAGCATTTCCAAAACGAGATTTCTTTCTTTCCTGGAAAAAATGCCAAGGACAGAAACAACATTAGTCAGCAATGCTCTGGACTGGATGCACACCTTCCCAAGAGGCCAGGGCAAAACTAGCCCATCCCTCAGCCCAGGAGCCCCTTTAAGTCCAATGCAGGTACCTTGGTGGTGAGCGTCTTAACAGGTTTAAGGTTGAAGTTGTAATCCAGGTGCAGATAGTTGAGGTTCTTACGGTGAATGAGAAGGTTGAGCATGTTATAGCCCTGGCGGCAAACCTGTAGCCCCACCTCCACCCAATCCAGCTTGGTAGACTGGAAGAATTTGGTGGCTTTGAAGGATCGGAATAGATACCTGGGATGGGAATAAGGAGAGAGAGTGAGATTCCTGGTCATCTCTGGAACAGAAAAAGTCTGAGCAGGGGCCCCAGGGCACCTCACCTCTTCTTTTGGGCTTTTGGGGGCCGATGCTTCAGGGCATTCAGCACATAGTACTTAAGCAGCTTCTGGTAGGAGACCCTTACTTTCACAGGCTGCCCAGCAGGACAATGCTCCCGATACCTAAAAAAACAAACCCATTAGAGCTTGGCCCATCTCTCCCTCCAGCTGCCCTGCTAAAGGCTGTATGCCCACCCAGCTGGCGTCTCTAATCGTATACGTCCACGACTCTCCCCAGGTAGAAGCCTTACCAGTTCTTGACAAGGGGGATGTCTAGGGCCCGGCGAGTGCGACCAGAGCGTAGGTTGAAGGGCCGTGGGGCCCAGAGCAGGGCGATGCCATTGGCTGTATTGTCTGTGTAGAGGGGTGTGTCCTTCAGAAAGGGCTCCACAAACTCTGGGAGCTCGAACTCCTCATCATCATCCGGCAATGGTTCCTGGCTCTGAAAGAAGAACCCCCAAGGGTTTAGCTCCTACTGAACTGGGCAGAGACCTGGGATGAGACAGAAACTCTCTGGGGCCAAACACAGTGGCTACACCTGCTATGGAAACTGGGCTGCCGAACAAGAGAGGCCCTTAAGAGCCCAGGGCAAAGGAGGCCAAGGGAGCAAAGAAAAGGGCAGGGCCAAACGGGCAAGCAGCACTCCTCTCACCCCAACTGGCTCTCCAACAAAGACCTCCCAGAGGAGCCCCCAGTACCAGGGAGAGGTAAACATGCAATCACCTCCTGTCCAAGCTCCAAAAACTGGGCCTGGGGAAGGAGATCTGTTTATATTAAGAACATGATGGAACATGAATCAACATCAAAAACACTGTGCCAACTGTAAGAAGCCAGCCACAAAAGACCACATACTGTACAATTCTATTTAGAGGACATGTCCAAAATAGGCAAATCTATAGGGACAGAAAGCAGATTAGCAACTGCCTAGACATGGAAAATTCAAGGGAAATAGACAGTGACTGCCATGGGTGCAGGGTTTCTCTCTGAGGAAACGAAAACGTCCTAATAACTGTGGTGATGGTTGCACAGCTCCGTGAATAAACTAAAAACCACCGAATCATACACTTTAAATGGGTGAATTGTGTGGTAGTGAATTACAACTCAAAAAAAGGATTTAAAAACACAATGGAGAGATTTCCCTGGGGGTCCGGTGGATAAGACTCTGCACTTCCAATGCAAGGGACGCAGATGTGATCCCTGATCAGGGAACTAGATCCTGCATGCACAACTAAGGCCTGGTGTGGCCAAATAAATAATAAAGTATTTTGAAAAATGAAAAAAATTTTTCTGGAAACAGAGCAGAATAAGATTAGAGTCCCAGAGGAGAAACAATAAAGCCCAGATGGGTAATCACAGAAACCAAGATAATATCAGTAGCTTGGTTTGAGTCAAGTGCCAAACTCTCACATTACAGCTCCCCTCTTACAGCTCGAGGGAAACACTTAAGGATGGAAATATGTCTCCCTCTAGCTGAACTTTTATCTAGTCATGCTTCTGCCCAGCCAGGAAATTTCTCTTGAATAGCTGAGGTCAAATGTCCCTTCCTCTCACCTTGACAGAGTGTCTATGGGAAATTGGGTTGATCAAAGGATCAAAGTAGAAAGCTGGCAAGTCAGGATCCTCAGTTTTGATGAACACAACATTAGGAGTGTGGTACCTGAAATGAAACAAGAGTCAGCCAAGGTCCTCCTCCCTGGCCCAACCGAAATGCCAGCTTCCCCTTTCACCCAGCTGGGCTCCAGCTCTCTCACCAGGTGAGGTGGACATGGTGCGGCAGGTTGTTGTACAGGTAAGGAAATGCAATCTTGTACTCGGTACGGATAGGCTGCCGGATGATGATCTTGTTAATGTCATTGAATTCATTCCAATCTTCATCCCTAGGGCACAGAATCAAGGGTGAGCAGCTGAGTTGGGCACTTTGGAAACTACAAGGGAACTAAAGGATCAAGATTAGATTTTATGATGGCTGCTTCATGTTGATGTTGAACAGAAACCAACACAATTCTGTAAAGCAATTATCTTTCAAGTAAAAAATAAATTTAAACTTTATTTTTTTAATTTAAAAATACTCTACTCTCTCCAACTTACTGTAGGTTAATGTCTCGGACAAGAGGCTCAAATTTGGGGCCTCCAGGAATGGCCATATTAAGTGCCTTGGATGTAAAAAAGGCCTTCAGATCAAACAGATAGAAGTAATTGTCATCAACCAAGTCTGTCAAGAGCTGATTGGCCAGGCGGTAGAGAGTGGACATCATAGGCAATGTGAACTGCCAGCGCTGGTAAGTGGAACCATTTACATACCTAGGGAAAAAAGAGAGGCCCATGTAAGTTCAAGTAGGTGTACCAGCTAGCAAGGTCATGCTACCTACTGGTCTCCCAGGATCCCCTCTGGAGTTCCAAACCCTCACAGAAGTGGTAACTCCAATTATCACTCACTTCCGGCTATCCCTCAATGGCTGGTGGTCATAGAACCAGTCCAACACAGGGGCATCCTCCTCAGGGTCCAGCTCTAGCTGAATGGCTTCCAGTGGCTCAACATCTAGGATATTGTCAGCATAGTCCAAAGGTGGCTCCTCATCATCAAAAGGGGGGAAACGCATCCTCTTGAAATGTCTCCTGTCTCTTTTTTCCCGACGCATCATAATCCACATTGACCTAGAAGTTGACAATGTCACGCAACAGTTTCTGCATAGTGCCCCCTCAACCACCACCACCATCCCCCACATTCCAGCCCGTCTCACCCCCACTGGGAGATGTAGACAGGTTCAATGACCCAGGGGATCTCATTGACAAAGGAAATGGCTCCGGTGATGTGGTACAGCACAGGCACATCCCGAATCTGCTCCCAAGGCATAGGCATGTTCTCCAGGAGCTTGAGGACTGCATGCGGCATGTACTTGAGGGCACTGTAACAACAGGAAGAGAGATGATTAGAAATGACAAGGTGTTCTGCTACCTGAGCCATGCAGAGAAGTAACAAGGTATCACAGTGTCCCATTCCACAGGAAAAAACCGGCCTTACAGTCTAAACTCCTAAATATAGTACACAGGCCCTCTGTGACCGGGAACTCTGCCTTCTCACCTCCAACAGTGCCACTATTTTTCTTAAACATCACTGTCCCACAATACCGGGTTTCAGTCCCTCTAAATCACCAGCTATCTTCCTAAAAACACCTTTTAGGCTACCTCACATTCTATTCTCTCTGTACCTTTCCCTAAAAAATAAAATATTCACTACACTTTATTTTAACCATTTGTGTGTTATGTCAGTAGGCCATAAGCTCCAGAAAGGCCATTAATTCCTGATCATTGCTATATCCCTGGCACCTAGCACAGTTCTCAAATACTTCTGAAATAAACACAACTTCCATTGCTGTCTTAGACTAGTTCATTAAATCATTTCATTTTGTGTAAAAATGAAAAAGGATCTGCTAAGGTATTTGTACCTGCACTCACCCACCTTGGGAAAACAAAAGGATACGAAGACCTCAGGACTTAACTACCCTTGAATCTGAAGACTCTTGTCACTTAGGAGTTACAGGCAACAAGAATGTACAGGTGTCCTGCTCTGGGCTTTAATTAACTCAAAGACAGAGACGTCTTATCACAGTAACAATAGGACAAATTAAAAACTCCAGTCCCAGATCAAGGAAAAGAATCAGAACAACAAAGAACATAACTGAGAACACCTTATATTATTGATAGTAACATAAATTTCTATAGTCACTAAGGAGAACAATATGGAGGTGCCTTAAAAAACTAAAAAACAAAGATACCATATGAGCCAGCAATCCTACTCCTGGGCATATACACAAAGAAAATCATAATTTGAAAATAAACATGAAGCCCAGTGTTCACTGCAGTACTACTTACAACAGCAAGAACATGAAAAAAACTTGAATACAGATCAACGGGAGAATGGATAAAGAAGATGTAGTACATATACATTAGTACAATGGAATATCACTCAGCCCTAAAAAAGGAAATAATGCAATTTGTATCAATACAGATGGACCTACAGATTGTCATACTGAGTGAAGTCAGACAAAGAAGGAAAAATATTATATGACATTCCTATATGTGGAATTTAACAATAAATGGAATCAAATTGCCAGGATACACAGATCATATGATATGATGATATGACCCTATGACAGAAAACAAAGAACTAATGAGCCTCTTGATGAAAGTGAAAGAGGAGAGTGAAAAAGTTGGCTTAAAGCTCAACATTCAGAAAACTAAGATCATGGCAACCGGTCCCATCACTTCATGGCAAACAGATGAGGATACAATGGAAACAGTGAGAGACTTCATTTCCTTGGACTCCAAAATCACTGCAGATGGTGACTGAAGCCATGTAATTAAGACGCTTGCTCCTTGGAAGAAAAGCTATGACCAACCTAGACAGCATATTAAAAAGCAGAGACATCACTTTGCCAACAAAGGTCCATCTAGTCAAAGCTATGGTTTTTCCAGTAGTCATGTATGGATGTGAGAGTTGGACTATAAAGAAAGCTGAGCACCGAAGAATCGATGCTTTGGAACTGTGGTTGTTAGAGAAGACTCTTGAGAGTCCCTTGGACTCCAAGAGATCCAACCAGTCAATCCTAAAGGAAATCAGTCCAGAATATTCATTGGTGCTGAAGCTGAAACTCCAGTATTTTGGTCACCTGATGTGAAGAGCTGACTCATTGGAAAAGACGCTGATGCTGAGAAAGACTGAAGGTAAAAGGAGAAAGGGACGACAGAGGATGAGATGGTTGGATGGCATCACTGAGTCGATGGACGTGAGTTTAAGCAAGCTCTGAGAGTTGGTGATGGTTTGCTGCAGTCCATGGGGTTGCAAAGAATTGGTCACGACTGAGTGACTGAACTGAACAGCAAACAATACAAATGTATTTTATTTAAAACGGATAACTATCCAGGTGAGCTGTCTGAGAACATTCAAAGTCCCAAAATGATAGCAGCTCTCCATGACTGAAACATAAGAGACAGGGAGAAGGAAAAGGGACCAAATTCCAAATGAAATAATTCCAGGATGATCCTTACCCCAAATACACCCTTTTATCATGCCGAAACTTTCTGTTGGTCATGTCTCCATGGTCTCGGATGATCTTCCTGACATGTTCTGGAGGCATGTCTTCCTTCTGCGCATCCACAAATCCAAACTTCCGCTTTTCTGCATAGCGCTTGGCCTGCAATTGCTGCCATTTTCGGGCTGCAAAGACACCTCTGTTTAAAGACCTGCACATCATTAGCTTAATCCCCCCCACCACCTCTCACTCTAAGCTGAGTTTCTGCTAGGATGCGTGACAGAGGATGGGCATCCAGAAGGAACACTCCCTGCCAATTCTTGTCAACTTGCTCTGCTTTACTTTATCTTTGCCAGCCATTTATCATTGCCTAGTATTTTGGGTACAACTACTTAAACCTTTTTTTTAACTGTTTATGTCTCTTTGCAATTTAAACCCTTTAAGGTTTTGTCTGCCCCACGATTGTATCCCTACTGTCTGGATCAATGCCTACAAGTAATGGACACTTTAAAAAAAAAAAAAGGATGGTTTCAGAGGCTCGATTAGACGAAAAAATAAATGGGGGCTAATAAGTGCACTAACTCCTAATGTTTTGACACCTGACAAAACAGGGAAGGGGGAGTCAAACCCGCTGCGCGCACGCGCACACCGGCACACCCGCCCCCAGGCGCCGCTCCCGTACGCTTTCTTCACCTTTCTCCTGCAGCTTCTCCTCCGACATGTAGTCTGGCAGCGGGGCTAGAGGGCCAGGCACCGGGTTACCCGGCCCTCGGTAAGGAAATACTCCGGCCATGCCCGGAGAATCTAGGGAGCAGCGGAAGAAAAAAATTAAAGAACAGGGCCCAGGCCCTCAAGAGGGGCCGCAGCTACACCTCGAACCCCCCCGCCTGCAGTTCCGCCTCGCTCAGAGTGCGCCGGCCCAATCCGTCTGGCTGCTCAGTCCCACGCTAACCTCGCCTCCCGCAGCCTGGCCCTTGCAGTCCGCCACGCACCCCTACAGCCCCTCACACAGACAGCCGCTTTTCCGCAAGGCAATGGCGGCAAGGCGACGTCCGCTCCGCGTTCCCAAAGCCAGGAAGTACGCAACCCAGGTTCAGCGGATGACCCAATAGGCGTCAAAGTACTCAGGCGGTTTGGCAAACTCACCAATTAGAGTTGCAATTCAGGCAGGAAGGGGCGGGACCAAGGACGGAAGTATTGAGCGCGAGGGGGTGTGGTCGGAATGGATGCAAGCCCCGCCTTCCGCTTTTTTGGAACTATTTCTAGGGCCTGAAAGTGAAAGTGTTAGTTGCTCAGCCTCGTCGAATTCTTTGAAACTCCACGGACTGTAGCCCGCCAGGCTCTTCTGTTCATGAGATTCCCCAGGCAAGAATACTGGAGTGGATAGCCATTCCCTTCTGCAGGGGTTCTTCCTGACCCAGGGATGGAACCCGGCCTCCTGAATTGCAGGCAGGTTCTTTACCGTCAGAGCTACAGGGGAAGCAACTTTGCGCCTCCCGTGGGGCCACTAGACACCCAAGCTTCCAGAATTTTAATAAGTTTGTCGAGATCTGGGGCCTTCCCAGATGGCTCAGTGGTAAAGAATCTGCCTGCCAATGCAGGATTGGGAGCAGACACAGATTTGATCCCTCGGTTGAGAAGATGGGCTGAAGGAGGAAATGGCAACGCGCTCCAGTATTCTTACCTGGAGAATCCCATGATCATAAGCCTGACGAGCTACAGTTCACGGGATCGCAAGGAGCGATCTGAGCACTCATGCACGCTGAAATTTGCACTTTACTCTGTGTCTAGGCTTCTGTATTTAGACGACGTGCAGTACTAGCTCCGAGTCGGTCAGTCTTTGTTCATGCGTTCAGACGTTAATTCAGCCATCATTTATTGAATGCTCACTAATGTATCAGGGATTGGGGAGGGGGGCAGGTAGGGAGAGGGGAAAGACAATCGCCAGGAGCTCAACAGGTAGCTCAGAGGTAGACAAGGACTCAAGCTCTTGTGATGCCCTGTGATAGGAATTGGGGGAGGGGGATTTAACCCTTTGTTGTCAAGGAGGAGTTAGTCAATGAACGGTCAAAAGTAAAAGAGGTAGGGGGGAACTACATTGCAGAAAATTTTCTGCCTCTCCCTCTCCATTCCTATTTTCCGTTTCTGGCAACCCTATGGAGTGAATAATGAATACCCTATAACTGCTTCTTCACTCACTTAGGCTCTAGTAATGTCTTGCTGCTTGAATTGTCCTACATCTCCTTGCCTTCCTTGTTTTACGTTTCATCCCTCTTGCTCCATTTTTAGTAACAACTTTGAATCTGACTTAGATCAGTTAGTAAACACTCACCAAGTTTACTGTGGAGGATGCAGAGGACTTGTAGTCCTTACAGCTTCTTCATTTAGATGGGAATTTAGAACTCACAGGAGAAAGTGACACCTATGCAAAGGACAGTCCAGGCCATTGCAGGCTGGTATGGAGGTTTATGTAGTTCAAAGAAGAGAGGAGCAGTGTTAGAAATGTGTTGGAGATGGATGACATAAAGGATTTGAGGAGGTGAAGAAAGAGGAAGGAAAACGGAATACCAGGTGGTGGTAAATGCTAAGGTTAGAGTTTGAAAAGAAAGAAGCATGGCATATTCTGAAAGCAACCAACAAATCAACCTGGCTGCAATAGAAAGTCCAGGATCATCTTTATTATGTTCATCATTGTCAATGTCATGAAGTCCTTAGCACTGTATAAGGTTCGCTGTGTGCCAGGCATTGTTCTAAAACCTGCTAAAATTCTAATATTGTCTGTTTTAGTTAATGGTATTGTACCAATGTCAGCTTCCTAGTTTCGATTGTCCTTCTACTGTTATATCCTGTTGCTATGTAAGAAGTTCTCAAGTGGGTAAAGGGTACACAGGGACTCACTGTACTATTTTCTAAATGGCATTATTGAGAAATAATTTGCATTCCATAAAGTTCACCTGTTTGAAGTATACAATCCAATGGCTTTTAATATATTTACAGAGTTGTGCAATTATCACTACCTAGTTCTGAAACATTCTTGAAAGAAACCATTTACCTATTAGCATTTACGCCCCATTTCTTCCCACCTACTTCTCAGCCCTTCAGTTCATTCACTCAGTCATGTCAAACTCTTTGAGACCGCATGGACTGCAGCACACCAGGCTTCCCTGTCCATCAACAACTTGCAGAGTTTACTCAAATTCATGTCCATCGAGTCGGTGATGCCATCCAACCATCTCATCCTCTATAGTCCCCTTCTCCGTCATTCAATGTCTCCCAGCATCAGTGTCTTTTCCAAAGAGTCAGTTCTTCACATCAGGTAGCCAAAGTAGTGGAGTTTCAGCTTCAATATTGTCCTTCCAATGAATATTCAGGACTGATTTCCTTTAGGATTGACTGGTTGGATCTCCTTGCAGTCTAAGAGATGTAAGAGTCTTTTCCAACACCACAGTTCAAAAACATCAATTCTTCGGCACTCAGCTTTCTTTATAGTCCAACTCACATCCATACATGACTACTGGAAAAACCATAGCCTTGACTAGACGGACATTTGTTGGCAAAATAATGTCTCTGCTTTTTAATATGTTGTCTAGGTTGGTCATAGCTTTTCCTCCAAGGAGCAAGCATCTTTTAATTTCATGGCTGCAGTCACCATCTGCAGTGATTTTGGAGCCCAAGAAAATAAAGTCTCTCACTGTTTCCATTGTTTCCCCATCTGTTTGCCATAAAGTGATGGAACCATATGCCATGACCTTAGTTTTCTGAATGTTGAGTTTTAAGCCAACTTTTTCACTCTCCTCTTTCACTTTCATCAAGAGGCTCATTAGTTCTTCTTTGCTTTCTCTCATAAAGGTGGTGTCATCTGCCTATCTGAGGTTATTGATAATTCTCCCAGCAATCTTGATTCCAGCTTGTGCTTCATCCAGCTCAACATTTCACATGATGTACTCTGCATATAAGTTAAATAAGCAGGGTGACAATGTACCAAGTTGTGGATGTGACTGGTGATGGAAATAAAGTCCAATGATGTAAACAGCAATATTGCATAGGAACCTGGAATGTTAAGTCCATGAATCGAGACAAATTGGAAGTGATCAAACAGGCGATGGCAAGAGTGAACATCAACATTTTAGGAATCAGTGAACTAACATGGACTGGAATGGGTGAATTTAATTCAGATGATCCATTACATCTATTACTGTGAGCAAGAATACCTTAGAAGAAATGGAGTAGCTGTAGGGTAAGGGAGTTAGAGAAGGAGAGGTTCAGAAAAAGAAGGAGACTGGCACTTTAAGGAACAGATCACCTTTAATGAGGTGAGAAGGGGCAGCAGTCAGATTAGTGAGTAAGAAAAGAGTAAGTATATTAAGCATATACATGGAAATCTAAAGACCTTCTTGACCCAGATAATCATGATGGTGGGATCACTCACCTAGAGCCAGACATCCTGGAATGTGAAGTCAAGTGGGCCTTAGAAAGCATCACTACAAACAAAGCTAGTGGAGGTGATGGAGTTCCAGTTGAGCTATTTCAAATCCTGAAAGATGATGCTGTGAAAGTGCTGCACTCAATATGCCAGCAAATTTGGAAAACTCAGCAGTGGCCACAGGACTGGAAAAGAACAGTTTTCATTCCAATCCCAAAGAAAGGCAATGCCAAAGAATGCTCAAACTACCCCACAACTGCACTCATCTCACACGCTAGTAAAGTAATGCTCAAAATTCTCCAAGCCAGGCTTCAGCAATACGTGAACCGTGAACTTCCAGATGTTCAAGCTGGTTTTAGAAAAGGCAGAGGATCCAGACATCAAATTGCCAACATGCAATGGATCATTGAAAAAGCAAGAGAGTACCAGAAAAACATCTATTTCTGCTTTATTGACTATGCCAAAGCCTTTGACTGTGTGAATCACAATAAACTGTGGAAAATTCTTCAAGAGATGGGAATACCAGACTACCTGACCTGTCTCTTGAGAAACCTATATGCAGGTCAGGAAGCAACAATTAGAATTGGACATGGAACAACAGACTGGTTCCAAATAGGAAAAGGAGTATGTCAAGGCTATATATTGTCACCCTGCTTATTTAACTTCTATGCAGAGTATATCATGAGAAACATTGGGCTGGATGAAGCACAAGCTGGAATCAAGATTGCCGGGAAAAATATCAGTAACCTCAGATACGCAGATGACACCACCCTTATGGCAGAAAGTGAAGAGGAAATAAAAAGCCTCCTGATGAAAGTGAAAGAGGAGAGTGAAAAAATTGGCTTAAAACTCAACATTCAGAAAACTAAGATCATGGCATCTGGTTTCATAACTTCATGGCAAATAGATGGGGAAGCAATGGAAACAGTGTCAGACTTTGTTGTTTGAGGCTCCAAAATCACTGCAGATGGTGATTGCAGCCATGAAATTAAAAGACATTTACTCCTTGGAAGGAAAGTTATGACCAACCCAGATAGCATATCTAGAGACATTACTTTGCCAACAAAGGTCTGTCTAGTCAAGGCTATGGTTTTTCCAATAGTCATGTATGGATGTGAGAGTTGGACGGTGAAGAAAGCTGAGCGCCCAAGAATTGATGCTTTTGAACTGTGGTGTTGGAGAAGACTCTTGAGAGTTCCTTGGACTGCAAGGAGATCCAACCAGTCCATCCTAAAGGAGCTCAGTCCTGGGTGTTCATTGGAAGGACTGATGTTGAAGCTGAAACTCCAGTTCTTTGACCACCTCATGCAAAGAATTGACTCATTGGAAAAGACCCTGATGCTGGGAAGGATTGGGGGCAGGAGGAGAAGGGGAAGACAGAGGATGAGATGGCTGGATGGCATCACCGACTCAATGGACATGGGTTTGGGTGGACTCCGGGAGTTGGTGATGGAAAGGGAGGCCTGGTGTGCTGCGATTCATGGGGTCGCAAAGAGTCAGACAGGACTTAGCGACTGAACTGAACTGTCTTAAGGGGCCCTGTTCTTATCCAAGGTTGTTTTGAGTAGTTATCTCTTAAATGGCTGGGGAAAGGAATTCTGGAGATAGGCCAGAGTGTAGACCAGCTAATCAACCTTAATGTCCATTTTTTTTCTTTGGGTGAGAGAGTTCTTTGTTTTGCATAGAATGGTGGGGAGGACCAGCAGAGGAGTTTTAACTCTGGGCTGTTTTGAGCCAAGTAACTTTCCTTCAGTAGCCCTCATAGTAAACAAGAGTCCAAAATGTGGTACTTGGATGCAATCTCAAAAACGACAAATGATCTCTGTTTGTTTCGAAGGCAAACCATTCAATATCACAGTAATTCAGTCTATGCCCCAACCAATAATGCTGAAGAAGCTGAAGTTGAACAGTTCTATGAAAACCTATAAGACCTTCTAGAACAAACACCCAAAAAGATGTCCTTTTCATTATAGGGGACTGGAATGCAAAAGTAGGAAGTCAAGATATATGTGGAGTAACAGGCAAATTTGGACTTGGAGTACAAAACGAAGCTAGTCAAAAGCTAATAGGGTTTTGACAAGACGACGCACCGGTCATAGCAAACACCCTTTTCCAACAACACAAGAGAAGACTCTACACATAGACATCACCAAATGGTCAATACCGAAATTAGATTGATTATATTCTTTGCAGCCAAAGATAGAGAAGCTCTATACAGTCAGCAAAAACAAGACCAGGAGCTGACTATGGCTCAGATCATGAACTCCTTATTGCCAAATTCAGACGTAAATTGAAGAAAATAGCAAAAACCACTAGACCATTCAAATCAAATCAAATCAATTCAAATCCCTCTTCAGCCCTAGGCAAATACTAATTTACTTTTTGTCTCTATAGATCTGCCTACTCTAGATATTTCAAATCAATCGAATCATAAGATAGTGACTTTTTAATTTTTGTGACTGGCTCCTTTTACTTAGTGTGTTTTTGACATTCATCCTTGTTGTAGCACATATGTTTTCCTTGGAGAAATGTCCTTTCAGATCCTTTGCCTGTTTTAAAATGGAACTGTCTCTATATATTCTAGATACAAGTTTTCTGTTATATATATAATATGCACAAATTTTCTCCTATTCTTTGGATTATCTTTTCACTTTCTGGATGATATTCTTTGAATCACAGACATTTTTAATTTGCATGAAGCCTAACTTATCAAATTTTCTACTGCTTATGATTTTGGTGTCATATCTTAGAAATCTTTGTTTAACCCAAGTCACAATGATGCAGTCCTATGTTTCTTCCAAGAGTTTTATAGTTTCAGCTCTTACATATTTATGATTAACTTTGAATTCATTTTTGTATGTGGTGTGAGATAGGGGTCCAGATTCACTCTTTTGCATGTAGATATCCAATTGTTTCAGCATCCTTTGTTAAAAAGACTACTCTTTGTTCTTTGTCAAAAATCAACTGACCATTTGTTTCTGAACTTTCAATTCTGTCCCCTTGAGCTATATGTTTATCTTTATGCTCTCTCTGCTATTTTTGCAACTTCCATGTGAGCCTAAAAAGTATTTCAAAACAGTTAATAAATCAGCTAACTTAATCCTCAAAACAAACTTATGAAATAGATATTATTGTCTCCATTTCACTGATGAGAAACCCAGACTCAGAAAGGTTGAGTAACCTGCCTTGGAGCACTTGATTAATTGCATAAACTATGTGCCAGGCTCTCTCTAACTTATATGCAACTGTTCATTTAATTGTCACAATAATTCAGTGAGGTAGGTGCTATTATTTAGCCTCATTTTGTAGATGAACAAACTGAAGCTCAGAGAAACCGAGTTTCTTGCTCAAGGCTGCACAGACAGCAAATAATAGAGATGGTAAATAATGGCTCTGGAGCTTGTGGGGTTTGTTTGTTTGTTTGTTTGTTTTATTGGCTGTGTTGTCAGGATCTTTAGTTGCAGTGTGCAGGCTCAGTAGTTGCTATGAAGCATGTTGGATCAAACCCACGTCCCCAACCTTACAAGGTGGATTTTTAAACAATGGGCTACCGGGGAAGTCCCTGGAACTTCTGTTTTTAACTGTACTGCTATATCATCTTCTATGTTCTTCTCAGAAACATAAATGATATGGATGAGAAAACTGGGGCCAAATCAAAGCTGGTCTTGAATTCCAAGCAGAGTTTTGACCTAATTGCCAACGATTTCCAAACTTTTCTTTTAAAGATGGAAAACACTTGTGCCAACAAAATAATTTGCAAATGAAGAAACTAAGACTAAAAGAATTAAAAACTTCTCTTAATGTCTTGTAACTGTTCACACAGTGTGTCTTGAGTTAATCTGATGAAGTCAGTTGAGTAGGAAAGTGACCAAGCCAGAAACAGATCAGAACAGAAAATACGAGCTGCCATTGTTATTCATTGCAGCTAAACCAGTCTCCTCATTGTTTAAGAAGTTTAAAACTGGACTTGGAGGGGACTATGGGTCATCTGGGTCAGTGGTCCCCAGCCATTTTGGCACAGCGGATGAGTTTCATGGAAAACAATTCTTTCACAACCAGGAGTTGAGGGGAATGGTTTCAGGATAATTCAAGCACATGGTATTTATTGTGTGTTATGTGTGTTAGTTGCTTAGTCGTATCTGACTCTTTGTGACCTCCTACCTTACCGTGACCCTGTGGTCCATAGCCTGCCAGGCTTCTCTGTCCATGGGATTTTACAAGCAAGAATACTGGATTGGGTAACCATTCCCTTCTCCAGGGGATCTTCCCAACCCAGGGATTGAACCCTGGTCTCCTGCATTGCAGGAAGATTCTTTACCATCTGAGCCACCATTAAGCATCAGATCCTGGAGTCTGGGGACCCCTGATGTAGATGATTGGCGCCATGAAATCAAAAGACACCTACTCCTTGGAAGGAAAGTTATGGCCAACCTGAACAGCTTATTGAAAAGCAGAGACATTACTTTGGCAACAAAGGTTCATCTAGTCAAGGCTATGGTTTTTCCAGTAGTCATGTATGGATGTGAGAGTTGGACAGTGAAAAAGGCTGAGCGCTGAAGAATTGATGCTTTTGAACTGTGGTGTTGGAGAAGACTCTTGAGAGTCCCTTGGACTGCAAAGAGATCCAACCAGTCCATCCTAAAGGGGCTCAGTCCTGGGTGTTCATTGGAAGGACTGATGTTGAAGCTGAAACTCCAATACTTTGGCCACCTCATGCAAAGAGTTGACTCATTGGAAAAGACCCTAATGCTGGGAAGGATTGGGGGCAGGAGGAGAAGTGGAAGACAGAGGATGAGATGGCTGGATGGCATCACCGACTCAATGGACATGGGTTTGGGTAGACTCCGGGAGGTGGTGATGGACAGGGAGGCCTGGCATGCTGCAATTCAAGGGGTCACAAAGAGTCGGACACGACTGAGTGACTGAACTGAACTGATTGAACTGATATAGATGCAAGTGTTTTTTGGCTTAAAATACACAAGTGGCAGTCTAGGAACACAGAAGAGAAGTTGAACCATCAGGTCATGAGAAAGCCAGGAGAAAGAATCAGTACATAGAAAAAAGAATAACAGAAAACTGATGAGGAAGGCTGGAGAAACACATGGTCTGAAGTAAGAGAAGGCCTGAAAAACCCAGGGAAGGCACAGCTGGAAAAATTGGAAGAGCCACACAGGAAGGAAGACTTTCAAGAAAAGGAAGCTCTCGGCATGTGAAATGATGTTCGAGGTAGAAGAAAACTGAAAAAGGATACAAGATTGATAAGAGTTTTCTGACCTAGGAGAGCAGTGTCATAAAAATAAGGGGAGAGGAAGCTTCTCAGTTGCCAGGAAGGTTCATGAAACAGTGGAGGAAATGGGAATCCACCATTCATTTGAAAATTTGGACATGAAAAATGACAAGAATTTATTTATTTATTTATTTATTTTTTAAATGACAAGAATTTAAATTGGAGGCAGAAGGGTTAAGAGAAATTGAGATGAGAAAGAAGGTAGGTTAGAATCATAGAACCAGCAAAGACATCAGAGATTATCATGCCCAAACTCCTGTTCAATGCAGGATGTCTTTGCAAAGTATACTTAACACTGAAAAGATTTAATTCTACAAAGGCTTAATGCACATCTCTAGGTGCTGGCCTTGCCAGGGTGCCCAGATATAGAGGAGAGCAGACCAAACAGAGGCCAAGTGTGGTGGGAGCTTGTATTCTAGATGGGAACACAGATAGCTAGTTATACATTTAAGATTTTTATAGTGTTTGTTGTTATTGTTCTACCAGTTTATTGCTACCAACCCATCTCCCTCCACCCTCCTCATGCATGCATGCTCAGTCATGTGACCCCATGGACTGTAGCCCACCAGACTCCTCTGTCCATAGATTTTTGCAAGCAAGAATACTGGAGTGGGTTGCTATTTCCTTCTCCAGGGAAGATTTTTAGCTTTTACGAAGTTAAACAGTCTTATAGAACTTGTTCCAATGGTTCGTTTCAAAGCACAGCCAACAATGCTCCCTCTATTTCTCTCTCCCCAAAAGAAATCACTTTTACCAATTTTAGCTGATTATTTTGGCCTGTTTTTCCATTTTGCCAAGTAATAAGCTTATATTGCTATTTCTCAACTTTCTACTTTGAGGCATTGTCTACTCACTTTTCCACTGTAGAAAATGAAGATCCTGGGAATTCTCTCCCCGTTCAGTGGTTAGGACTTTGTGCTTTCACTGCTGGTGAGGGGTGGGGGAAAGGTTCGATTCCTGGTTGGAGAACTAAAATCCTGCAAACTCACAGAGCAACCATACACAGATTAAAAAAAAAATGGAGCCCCAACTCTCCCCTTAGCCTCTCATATGCATGTATGTGCTCCCCACTACCCTATACTCCCAATATGATTATAACTTTGGTGAGATTAATAATCAAGGTTTACATAATTGTGCATGCAGTAGTAATAGCTAGTCCTTATAGAGCATTTATTCTGTGTCAGGAACTTTTCTAAGAAGGTTAACATTAATTCATTTAATTCTCATGATAACCCTATTATTGTCCTTCCATTATACAAATAAGGGAACTGGGGCACAGAGAGGTCAAGTAACTTGCCCCAGACCACGTAACTAATAAGTGGAAAATCTGGGATTTAAATCCAAGTATTCTGGCTATAGAAGCCAGGACCTAGTGTACCCAACCTGGCTTTCTGTGAAGGACTCAGCAGAATTGGAGTGAGTGCCCAGCCTCTAGATGTTCATTTATTTCCTAAGTTTTCAAGTACAGCCCTACCTCCTGGGCAGACATTACCCCAGGCTATAGGGCGGGAACCTGCACCTTCCCTCCCTCTTCCCCAAAGTTGTCCTCTCTCCCTCCCCTCAGTCAAGTGCAATCACTTCCAGCTGGCTTCTATATGAAGTTAAAATGTAAAACAAACACAGACCAGTGGTTAAGACTTCGCTGTCCAATGCAGTGGTGTGTGTTCGATTTCTGGTCAGATCTCATGTGACTTGTGGCCAAAAAACCAAACCAAAACATAAAACAGAAGCAGTAGTGCCACAGTTCAATAAAGACTTTAAAAATGGTCTACATTAAAAAAATCTTGAAAAAAATTAAAACAATTACACACAAAAACTTTATTATGCCTCTCTGTCTATAGGCACCCACAGATTTGCAGCTTACTTATTCAAATAGTAAACTATGATTACATTTCCTTTTCTAAGCAACTGTTTATTTTTGCCATAGTTAGTAGCTGTATTTTCTTAGTTTTTTTTTTTCTTTTATGAATTCTTTGCCAACTCTTTCTCTGGCTGTTCATTAGTTTTAAAATCTGTTTTAAAATGTTCAGACATATAAGGTAGTCTATCAATTTCACCTTCCCCTGCCAAAAAAGTCCCAGAGCTTCATGACCTGCTGCAGCATATCCAAGTTTCCCTCTCTATTTGTTGTATAGCTCTCTTCCTAGGATCCCCTTTCACCATTGACCTGGGATCTCCTGGTTTCTATTAATATGTCTGGGTCTTCTTTCTTGGTTGACTTCCTTGTTTTGATGGAGTATATTTTCCTTTTTGTTTTTTTAAATTAGTTTATTTATTTTAATTGGAGGCTAATTACCTTATAATATTGTAGTGTTTTTTGCCATACATTGACATGAATCAGCCATGGGTGTACATGTGTTCCCCACTCTGAACCCCCCTCCCACCTCCCTCCCCATCCCATCCCTCAGGGTCATCCCAGTGCACCAGCCCTGAGCACCCTGTCTTCATGCATTGAACCCAGACTGGCGATCTATTTCACATGAGTGTATTTTCTATTGGCTTTCTGAGTTCATGGTAGATAAATGTTTTTAGACTTTGCATGTCTGAAAATACCTTTATTCTGCCCTCATACTTGATTGATGGTTTGACTGGATACATTATTCTATTTCCTTTGAAGTTTTGTTGAAGTTGCTTGATTGCCTTTTAGCTTCCAGTGTGGTGTTTAGAAGTTCGAGGTCATTTTGATTCCTGGTGTTTGCATGTAACATTTCCCTCCTCCCCTCTGAAGCATTCATCTCAATGTTCGGAAATTTAATTCTGTTGTTGCTCATTGTGCATCTGTTTTCTTTCCCTCTTCTGGGAATTTCAATGATCCATCAGTATGGCAACTCATGTTCTCTGGTTTTGAAATTTTTCTTTCATGATTTCATTTTTCTTTTCTGTCTTTCCTTCCTTTTTCTCAGTTTTCTCTTTCTGGGACTCTTCATTATTTTGATGTTGGTTGTCTTGGACTGGTACCATGATTGTCTCATTTTTGTCCCTAATATCTTCTTTCTGGGAGATTTTCTCAACTTTATCTTTCAACTCTTCCATGAATTTTTCATTTCCAATATAACACTTCTAAATACTCTTTTAATTCTGTCTGGATTTAAAAAAAATTGGTAGCATATTATTTCATGCTTACAATAATATATTCCCCTATCTCTCTGAGGAAAATAATGAGTTTTTCTGAAGTTTTATTTTCCATGAATAGTCTTTGCCCTCTCTGTTTTCCCCCGTTTTTCACATTCTACATTTTTCACGTTAGAGGCTTTCCTCAAGAGCTCATAATCAGTCCTTCAATTAAACTTGTAATAAGCACTTCCAATGAGAAGTGAGAATGTATAAGATAAAGGGGGTGGAGTAGAAGGAGGGGAGCCAGGAAGACGGAAACAGGGGAGAATGGAAAGCCTACCAGGCATTGGGCATTGTCTGCGCGAGGTCCTGAGAAAGGAAGGAGCACGGCATAGTTTATAAACTGAATAAAGCCACACAAAGAGTGACACAGAGGGAGGTGCCTGGCAGTCCAATGATTAGGATTCAGCGCTTTCACTGCCAGGGCCGGGTTCAAATCCTGGTCAGGAAACTAAGCTGCATGGCAAGATGGAAAAAAAAGGGGGGTGTGTGGAGTGAAACAGAAAGTGCTATGGGGCTTCCTTGATAGTGGTTAAGAATCCACCTGCCAATGCAAGGAACATGGGTTCGATTCCTGGTCTGGGAGGTTGCCACATGCAGAGAGGCAACTAAGCCTGGGCACCACAATTACTAAAGCCCATGAGCCCTAGAGCCTGTGCTCCCCAACAAGAGAGAAACAACTGCAATGAGAAACCGCACATGGCAACTAGAGAGTAGGCCCCATTCGCCGCCACTTGAGAAGGCCTGCCAGTGATGAAGACCCAGCACAGCCAGAAATAAACAAACAAATCTTAAAAAAAAAAAAAAGTACCAGGACTCTGGACAGTAGACAAGGGTCACCATACATAAGCCTACAGGTCATATCATGAATTATGCCTCTATCTGAAAAAGCAGGAACACTGGATGTATTAAGCGAAGAATGACATGATCCAGTTTGCATTTTAACAACCATAGGCTGATCACTATGTGGAAAATAGTTACCAAGCCATCATCATGTCACCTAGGGTAGAGATGATGGTGACTCCAGCCAGGTTGGGATAAAAGAAATGAAGAATGAATGTGAAAGCCATTCTGAACTTGGTGATCAATTGGACATGTGTGTGTGCGGGAGTGAGAGGTGGAGTGGCATGCCTTGAGGATGATTCTTAAGTTCCTGTCTTATCCAGTGAGTTGATTGCAGTGCTCTGCACAGACCAGGAGCACAGCAAAAGATGCAGGTCTGGGAGGAAACGTCCTGGACAAACCCTTGAATGTCAGAATGCAACAATCCCTTCCTCAACATGTCGTCAGTTCATCCTCAATCTGTGGATGACTCATTTCTACATCCCTTACCTCTGGTTTCCCTCCTTTGGATGACTCCTACTTTCTCAATTTCCCACTTAAAAAAATTTTTTTTAATTTGTTTGGCTGTGCTAGGTCTTAGTTGGGGCACCCAAGATCTTTGATCTTCATTGTAGCATGTGAACTCTTAGTTTTGGCTTCTGGGTTCTAGTTCCCTGACCAGGGAGCAAACCTGGGCCCCCTGCCTTGGGAGTTCAGAGTCTTAGCCACTGGACCACCAGGGAAGTACCTCAATTTCCCACTTTAACAGTATCCTCCCTGCAGCTCCCTGTAGCCAGGTCTCTGTCTTGTTTACTCACTGTTACATCACCTGTGTTCCAAACACATAGTAGGACCTTCTTAAATACTTGCTGAAAGGAGAAATAGAGTGGTGTGTGCCAACCATAGTTAGAGCCACAAAATAAAACGGCACATTTTCGTGGATCCTAACACTGACAGTTTCACTTGACATTTAGTAAAATTAAAAAAAAATTTTTTTTCAAGTATTACAACTTTTAAGTGATTTCAAGTGTTATATTATATTAAAAGAGGTGGGAAAAGATTTTGAAGCAGACTGCAAAGTTCACATGAATTTTTAAAATTCAATATATGTCAAGGAAAGCCTGCAGCAGCTACCCTAGGCTAGGCCCCCCTCTCTCCCTCCCCTCATTTCCTCCATCCTCCCAGCCCCCCACCCCTGCTTGCTGCCAGGGTGGAAACATTTGGATTCTAGGAAGAGCTGGGGTTAGGGAAGGAAAGGCAGGAGCATGGAGAAAACAACGTCTGGACAAGCTGCTGAGGGGAGCTGGTGAAGGGCTGTGGGCAGTATCTTTCTGGGCCAACACGGCAGCAGGAATCTGTGGCATCCTTGTTCCTTGGCTTCTCTGTCCTCTAGTGGTGCCCTGACCTGGGATCTGGGGCACAGCGAGCCTCTGTGCCAGTCTCTCAGCCCCAGGTATTAGCAGTGCCAACCAGTGAAGTTCAAGGAGGTGAAGGAGCTCTTCCAAGGGCACAGGCTGGCAGGCCACAGTGATGGGGCAAAGTTTAATCCAAAGGAATCATTTACCATCCTTGGAATGTCAGCTACTATGCCAGAGCCTGTGTGGGCGTTGGATGGTGACAGAGTAGAAGAATCGCTGCAGGAACCTTTCATTTCACTCTGTAAGAATGACCTCCAAGGGACTTCCCTGGGGATCTGGTGATTAGAACTCAGTGCTTTGAAGGCAGGGGGCACAACTTCCATCCCTGATCAGTGAACTAAGATCCCACATGCCATGCTGCGTGACCAAAAAAAAAAACCCCAAAGAATGACCTCCTATTCTTCTACTCTTAAAGCCCACATAGCCTGCATTCTTATCTCAATGGAAAGAGCTCATTCAGTCTGAGAATCACTTTCATTTCAGCGTCTACTTCCTGTGGAAGATGTGACCAGGGAAGGTTTGTCCTCCACCTGGTCACTGCTGCTGCTAAGTTGCTTCAGTCGTGTCTGACTCTGTGCAACCCCATAGACGGCAGCCCACCAGGCTCCCGTCCCTGGGATTCTCCAGGCAAGAACACTGGAGTGGGCTGCCATTGCCTTCTCCAGTGCACAAAAGTGAAAAGTGAAAGTGAAGTCACTTAGTCGTGTCCGACTCTTAGCGACCCATGGACTGCAGCCTACCAGGCTCCTCTGTCCATGGGATTTTCCAGGTAGGAGAACTGGAGTGGGCTGCCATTGTCTTCTCCTCCGAACCCGGTTAGAGGGCGGGAAAGAACTCCTCTCAACAGTGAGTTAAGTGATGTTCGTGTTGTCAAGGGAATGCCGAAATGGGCTTCTGCCCTGCGCAATGACTGCATTCCTGAAAAGTGCAGAAATCAATACTTGGTGAATAGAAGTGTGGCTTTCCAGCTGAAGAAGCATCCTGACTTATATATACCACTTCAGAGGCAATTTGTCTGATTCGATTGATCTTCAGTTGTCAACTCTCTACAGGTTTCTCCCTTTTTCAGGCTTCCTATAAAGAAAGGGGGAAAATTGTGTATCAGAATGTCCCCTGGATTCTTCTTCTGGTTGTGCAACAAACTAGTTGGGTGTGCTTGGATAAGTTGCTTTTCTTTTTTGTTTTTAAGTAATTTAAAAAATTTTATTTATTTATTTAGTTGTGCCATTCATTCAGGATATTTAGTTGCTGTGTGCCAACTCTTAGTTGCAGCATGTGGGATCTAGTTCCCTGACCAGAGATCTAACCCGGGCCCCCTGCATTGGGAGCACAGAATCTTAGCCACTGGATCACCAGAGAAGTCCCCTCACTTAACTTTTATAGGCTTTAATTTTCTGCACGGGAATTCCCTGGCAGATCAGTGGTTAGAACTTGGTGCTTTCACTGCCAGGACCTGGGTTTGATCCCTGGTTGGGGAACTAAGATCCCACAAGCCAAAAGGCACAGCCAAAAGTAAATAAATAAGATACAAATAAAAAAGGATTAAGAAATTAAATGGTAAGATAAACTTGAAGGTGATATATTAATAAAGACTCACTGTTACAAGTGAAAAAAAAATTAGTTCATACTCACGAAAGCAAATCTTGGAGTTTTTTAGAGTTGTTTAGAATGGTCTGGGAGGTGGGGGGTGGAGCTCTTACTTTAGGTAGCGCTTGATCCAGATATTTAACCGATGGTAGAAATCTCTCTCCGTATTTTGAATCCTTTTTTTCTGTCTTGGCTTCATGCTCAGGGAAGTTATCTTATATCAACATACTGGATTAACGATGTTAGCACAGAGTGCATCTCAGCCAAAAGTTCTAGCAGAAGGCAAGGTGTGGAGGCTCATAGCTCTGCCCAAGTCACAGGCTCATCGCAAGGAAAAAGGATACTGTGTTCTGATTGGCTAGCCCTGAGTCACATGCCCAATGAGAGGGGAGGGAGAAAGCAGCTAGGCAGGCAAAAATAGCAGATGCTGGCCACAGGTGCTATAATAGAAAACAAGGGTATGTATGGGCTTGAGTCCAGGCCCTGTCACTAACCAGCTAGGTAATCCTGAGTAAGTTATCTCGGTTTTCTCATCTGAAAAATAGGATGTTGACTTTCCTGGTGGCACAATGGTTAAGAATCTGCCTGTCATTTCAGGGGACACGGGTTCCATCCCTGGTCTGGGAAGATCCCACATGCTGCAGGGCAGCTAAGCCCGTATGCCACAACTACTGAACTGAACTCTAGGGCCCACAGGTCACAACTACTGAAGCCCACGCACCTAGAATATGTGCTCCCCAACAAGGGAAACCTGAACACCACCACTAGAGAGTAGCCAACACTCACTGTGACTCAGGGAAGCCTGCAAGCAGCAACGAAGACTCAGTGTGGCCAAAAATTATATGGGGTGTGTCTCTATTGTGTGGGGTTAAATGAGAGAAGGTATCAAAGGTGCCTCATGTGGAAGGCTCATGACACATGTTCAGCCTCGGATGGTATGACTCTCGTTAATGATTCTGAACAAATACTGCACTTCAATGAAGAAGCAGCTCTTTAGAGAATAACTTCCCTTGTGTAATCACCTGCAGCATGAGGGCTCCTAACCTTCAGCCAAACAAATCCAGATTTTACGTATAACAAGGCTTTCACAACTCAGTTATGGAGATTTCTGTTTAATTTTCTTGTTAACTCAGGATGAATTTAGCTAAAAGTTTCTTTTGGGTTCAACCCTTGGCATTTGAGAATCACTCTAAATTGTCTGAATCCTTTCTCTTGCTTTAAGTCCTTTCTACTGAAGATGTTTGGTTCGCTTTTTCAGAGTAGAGGATCTACGGCTTTGTAGATTAAAGAGTTAGTGCCAAGAGATCTTCTCATAGCAAAGCTTCCATGAGCCAGCATCACATTATAAACCAGGACACCTCTGGAGCCTAGAAAAGTAACTCAAAGTCACCATATTCACAAAAGACTGATGCCCTTATTTACATAGCATTTATTAAGTTTTCATCAGGATAGTGTTCTGAGACCATAAAATATCAATGCTTCCCATCCAGGAAGTCCTCTCCCCTATGCCAAAGGACAAAGAATTCATCAGCCAGTAGCTCAGTAGGCATGGAGTCAATCTTTAAGGCGATCATGTTATCTCCCCTGCCAGGTAAGTATGGAGTCAGTCTTGAGGACCACTTCACTGGGCCATGGTAAGGCCTGCTAGAGCACTGCCATGGCAACCCAACTCATTGTACCAAATTTAGCATCTGCAAACCTCTGTAGTGTTTAGCTTCTCTTTTCTAGGCTCTCAACTATGCATCTTTGATTCACATCATTTATATCTGGTCTACATCATATATAACACCAGTTGATGAGATGTCCACTTACTCAATTATAATCACAGTCCAGTCCTGCCGTCCTGAAGTTTCACTGGGTCACCATGATGGAAAATTCTGTGTGATCTCAAATTCTTCAGGTGTCCACTTATGTCCTGCACCCCCTCCCCTGCCCCAGGAAGCTCAATCACTTCCTGCGTTTTAAGAGTTAATCCATAGGAATAGCCATTTTTCACCTCATATTTCCCTCTGTGGTGGTTTTTCCTCTCTCCATCTTGGGCACCCTTCATAAATACTAACAAGTTTTCCCAAGAGGGGAACTCACTTGAACCGTGAATTCATGACAGCAACTAAAGAAAAGATATAGGGCTTGGAATGAATCAGTACTGACATCAACAAATAGTTTGGGAACAGATTCCTCCCATCGTTTGTCACATTTTTCTTTGAAAGCTTGAGACAATGTTTTTGTTAATCAAGGCATTTGGCTAAAATAACAATTGAATTTTGAAGATACTACTTTATTAAGTCTTGGGACTTCCCTTGTGGTTTAGCAGTTAAGACTCCATTCTCTTAGTACAGAGGGCACAGGTTAGATCCCTAGTCAGGGAACTAATATCCTGCATACCAAATGATGTGACCAAAAAAAAAAAATCTCTATCTCAATTTCTACACCTTTGCGTATCTGGTTTTAGTCTGACTACATTCAAACTCTCTGCTCTTATTTTCTGCCTGTGCTTACTTCCAACTGTTGCAGTTTCTCCTCGTCTCTATTTGTAATTTTCCCCCTTTGTGCCTTGGTTTTAATGACTCTTTGACGGGGATATCTCACAATCCCTCTCTCTCTGTCCCCTCAGTGATGTTTTTTCCTATCTATACGCTCCCTCTTTTTCCTAGCTCTTTTCTTTGAATGTTTATTTCATCGTTCTGCCCCCGTTTCCCCTTTGTTTCTGATTCTCTTCAGTCCCTTTGCTTATTCTTCTGTGTCATTTCACATTTCCTATTCTTACCTCTCATCGTCCTACCAGTCTCTGCCTCTCAGTTCTTATCTCTGTGTTGGGCACTGTAGCTGTTTGTGCTTTGTCTTTCTGCCGGTCTCCAACTCAACATATTGCATGCTTTTTCTGTCAATGAATCTTTCCATTGACTGCCTCCTCTACCTTCTGTTCTGCTTCTCAGTTTCCTTGACTAATCCTCATCTCTCTCTCTCTCTTTTTTTGATCACACCATGCAGTTTTCAACCAGGGATGGAACTCATGCCCCCTGCATTGGAAGTGCAGAATCTTAAACCACCGGACCAGCAGGGAAGTCCCCTGCTGGTCTCTATTACCACCTCTTTCCTCTCACTTTGCCAGTCTATCAGCCACTACCACCTGTCTCCCTGGGGTCTGGTGGTTCCTCCTCGTCACTCACTCTCCTTATTTCACCATCTAGACTATCTGTGGCTTCCACCATTGGGGTCCCTTCCCATCAGCCTTTATTTCTATTTTGTTTGTTTTCTTTATGACCATTTAACCAATTCTATGATTTCGGTTCTTCTCAGCATCTATAGCAGACTTTCTTGAAATTTCTGCCAAGGATTGTGTCTTGCCCTCCATCTCTCTTCGTCTCTGTCTCTTCTATGCAACGAATCTTTTTCTATCTGTCCTTCCATCTGCATATGTCTGTTTCTTTCATTCCCTTTGTCTCTCTCTAGCTCAGCTTTTTGCTTTTATCTTTCTCTTGCTTTTGTCTCCTGTATCTTTTCTGTGGATAGTTAAGGTTTATCTATTTCTTTCCCATTGTTTAGTGGGATTGCAACCTTCATCTGCTTACACTTCATACAACCTGGATGTTCTGCCTGCAGAAGGGAGGTGTCTTGTGCAATAGGAAAAAAAGAAAATGAAGTAGAAGCAGCAGAGGAGAAAGGAGAGCTTGCAAATTAATCCCAGAAGAGAGTCAGATATTCCTTAATGCTTCTGCATTCAAGTGGAAGCCTCACCTCATTTGCTTCTGCCTCTGACCTCATTCTTCCATGAAAGACTGAGCTTGGGAAGACCCTACACAGGGCACCCAGAATGGGTGGTTGTGTTCCTGCTATGGCTCTAGACTTGAGTACTGTCTGGAGAAGACAGACCTAGCCAGGTGCTCCTTCCTCTAATGAATCTCAGAATTCCTCTAAGAATCTGCATTTTCTTTGAAAAGATCCAAAGACACTGAAAAAAGGTAAAAGGAAAGATGCTGGACACAGTCGGAGTAGGTTGAAATACAAACAGAATAATGTGGTTTTGAGAACTAGAAACATCACCACTTTCTTCTGTCTCTTGGCAACTGTTATGTCCATCCCTACTGGTTACACATAGCACCTGATGTACCCTCCTGCCTCTGCCATAATTTGGTCATGGATGAGGTATCTCTTCTCTTTGATCTTCACCCTTTCTGACCAGATCTCTTTCTGGTCCTAGAAGGACTTCCACTTTCCTCATCTGTTCCTGTGCTACAGCAGAGTTTCTGTTCCCATTGGCAGTTTCATCCAGCTTCATGCCTCCCACTATCCTTTATTGGTAGCACAGGCTGTACCTCTGGAATTAGTTTGCTGGAAAGGGCAGTCATCTGATAATGGGATTCAGTGAACAGTAGCCCAGGTTCCCACCCATCCATGAATAGTAGCATTTCTCCTCAGATTCTAGGAATGCAGGAGTTAGCTGGAAGAGGAACTGAGATACTGAAAACCCAGCCCAGGCCTTGTCCCTGGGGGATAGTGCATTGAAGACCAGCATCTCCTGGTCTTGGTCTTCCCTCCCCCAGGTCTGGCAGAGGAGGAGCCTGAGGCTCAGTCTTTCCGGCTGAGAGTGGAATCATCCCTGGTGATGGACTCACCATCACAACCTGTCCTGGTGCCTCTGGTTTTCTTGTTTCCAAGGATGCGTGGGCGGGGCCGAGATCGCAAAACATCACTGACCAAAATGCGGATGCCCAAATTGATGCTCATGACACCCACAGTGGCCAGTCCAATTCCACCAAGGATGACCAGAGCAAGAGGGATCTGGTGGTGTTGCTGGAACAGCCACAGGCTCATCCAGCCCAGCGGCACCAGGCGGAAAAGGGCCAGGGTGGCCAGGGTGGCCCAGCTGGTCACGCTGAAGGCCAGGGATGGGGCCTGGTGAGAGAGCAGCAGCAGCTGTCGCAGGTGCAGGCAGGTGGAGTTGAGCTCCAGGAGCAGAGACACCACCGAGAAGCCCACGTAGTGGCCGGACAGAACTGCGGTGCTGAGGCAGCTCACTACCTGGGGAGCCGAGGTCAGACGTCAGAGGACCGTCCATGACCCTTGAGGTCCCAACATCCCAGTCCTCGTGTAGGCTTCCCAAGCATTTTGTGGCACTTCCCACACAGCCCCCAAGAAAGCCATCCTTATGTTTACCCTTATGCTAGGAGCCTGAATGGCCTTGAAACAATCTTTCCTTAGAATTGAATTGGAGCAGCTTTGGCCCCAGGCTGTCTGACCCCCACCATTTGCATTCCTGTGCTTTCACACCCCATCCCCACTCCCTGTACTGGGACTCCCCTTTCTTATTAAAGCTCCATAGTCAATGTTTCTGCTTTAGACTGGACACCTGTGGGAATCCAGTCTCCTTAGGCAGTGCTGACTTCAGCCGTGGCCAGCAGTAATCCCCTCCCCCCAGTTCAGCCCAAGGTTGGGAGGATCAGCGCCAGCAGGGGTCAGAAACTCTGGGGGAAGTCACAGGACCGAAAGCTAATGAGAGACTAGGAACCCCCAGGCTGGGTATGCCTCCTTCCCAGTCTCGCCGCTTGCCAAGTCTCACCACCACATGATGACAAAGAAGTTCCCAGGCCTGGCCCAAGGTCTGGTTCCGCAACATGTCAGTTCCATCTGCCAGGAAATAACCTGTGGGCAAGGAGGGGAGGCTGGTGTTAGGCTTCCCCCAAGCCAGTGTCCAATCTGGAGAAGAATCTCCACCCGCTCCTTTCCCTGCTCTTTAGTTTCCTCTCAGTAAAGCTACCAGAAACATTTCACTCCATCAAGAAATGGAAGAGGGAAGGAGACCTGGAATGACCTATGAAAGTTTGTCCCTTGCCCCAAATTGGTCCAGCTTTCCCTGCAGACTCACCCACAGAGACAGCCACCAGCAGCAGAGCCCAGGGAGGGTGGCCATGAATCGGGTCGGCGGCCATCTGAGGGTACAGCGACAACCTGGAGGAGACGGGAGCCATGGTCAGCGACTGTGTAGACAGGGATCCATTCTCTGGCTGTGGACGGATCGACACCACCCACTCATCCACAACCCCACCCCAGCCTCAGACTCTTCAGAGATCTCGCATGGATTCTAAAGATGCCTCCGGGTCTTCTAATCCCAGCCAACCGCCCCCATCCCTCGCCGTCGACACAGTGCCTCCGAAACCTCTTAAGCCCCGCACCCGAGCAGCGCCCCAGCTCCCGTAAGCATGCTGTGCACCAGGGAGACACAAATGTTCCGCCACTTCCAACGGTCCTGAGCAGCAGATCCCGGCGTGGGCAGCAGCTGCAGCCCCCAGTGCAGCCCCCGGAAGGCGGCGAAGGAGGCGCCGGTGACGAGGAGCCCAGAGGGCGCCATGGCCTGGCGGGCGGGCTAGGTCCGGATCGGTCCCTGGGGCTCCCGGGCTCTTAGCCCCGACGCATCCAACACCCCGCTGCGGGGACTGCGAGCCGGCTTCCAGGGAAGGCTGGGTCCCAGGGTCCCCCCGCCCGCTCCGCCTTCGGAATCGGCTTTAACTTTTCCAGGACTCGTCCACGCCCCCAACCCTTGGCTGGGCGGTGATTGGAGCAGCCGTAGGGCCACCGCCCCTGGAGCCACAGCAACCGATCGCGAGCCCCCCTAGAAGGGGATGGAGGGTAGGGGGCTTCCCGGGATCAGACCCGGAAACGGAGCTTAGGGAGGCTTTCTGGATGTCTACTGGGGTCTTCCCAAGCCCTCTTGTGTCCCCACGTCCCCGCAAATCCGGAAATGGCTTGTTAATCTCACCTGATACTCTCAGAGGCCCAGCCCTGTGACTCTTCACCTACTTCACCTGCTCTCACCTCTCACCTGCTGGTCCTCCTGCCCACCCTACCCACGCAGCCCTGAAGTTAGAGGCCAGGGCAAACCCAATCCCACGGGCATAAACTTCGCCATCGCTCTGCCCCGCACCCCACCGTGGTCTCGGTTGTGGAGAGGGTGGGCACCTCATTTCATTTCAGCCACCTTCCTTCCCGAGGTTTCCAGACCTTGAACACATTTCAGCAACCCCATGTAACTCCAGGAGTCCTGCCCCTTCTCATAGGGAACAACTCCCTTTCTGGAAGGGTGACCCATCAGGGCCCCTGCCCTAACCTCTCCAGAGGACCCTTATCATCAAGAAGGGAACCATTCAGCCCCAAAGTCTTCAAGAGTACCCCTCGCCCCTACCCACCAGGGCTTGGTCCCTGTTAGGGGAGGAATGAGGATCTCTGCCAACCTGAGGAATCAAGGAGAGGTCACATAGGGTCATCTCAAGATTGGGGCAGAGTCAAACAGAAAAAGCCCCATCTTGCTTTCAGAAGCAGGACTGTTAGGATTATACAGCTTTCAGTTTTGGGGGTGGGGACCTTTTCCTCTCCTGAAGAGCGACAGGTTCTTCTTGTTTTCCATTTTACTCCATCCATTCTACACCTCTTTAGGTGACTGCCACCAAGTCAGAGCGATAGCTGTTCCCTGTACAAGAAGAGGTGGATCCCAGCTACTCCCAAAGAATAAAATTCACAAAGCGATAGGTGCTCCCGCAAATGTTCTCACAACTCCCCTCCTCCACCAAAACCCCATTAAATCAACAGGGTTGGGGCATCCCTTCATTCTTCCACACCCACCTCTCCACAAGTTTTAAAAATTACAATGATTTTTTAAAATCTTATTTATTATATGAAAGCCATACATGATTAACGTAGAAAATTTGGCAACCTCAGAAAACCAAACAGGAAAATTACATCGACTTTATTTCACCATTCAAAGATAACCACTATTATTAGCAATTTGGAGTGCCTCTGTAGTCTTTTTAAAACTGTCTTATGTCTGTAAGTATATGCCCATATTTAAAAAAGCAAAATTGAGATCACATAATACACACTATTTTATAACGTTTTAATATTCAGAGAGCATTTTTCTTTCCAGTCAAATGCTCTCCTACATGACTTTTAATGGCTGTGCAATGTTTCACCATCTGGATGGATACATAATTTAACCAAGCAACCCCCTCTTGCAAATTTTCATTACAGCAGAAAAACGAATTCCCAACCGGACAGTTGCTTCTCAATTTTTCCTACTGCATTGCTGGGATGAACATCTTATAACTAATCTTTAATTATATTTTTAGAATACATTCTAAATGTAGAATTACTAGGTCAAAGGCCATGAAACTTTCAGGATGTTCGGCACACATTATCAAACTGACATCGGTAAGACTACTCATTTGTATACCCATGTGCAATGTATGAGAGTGTTATTTTAGTACTCCTTTGTCAATAACTGGGTCTTATGTTTTTCTTTTATAGTTTGCTACCAGGAAAAATGCTTCCAGCTATAGCTGCCTTTCTTTAATTACTGACGAAGCACACATTTTTCCATGGTTTTATCTATTGGAATTTCTTTTATGAATTTTCTGCATATGTCCTTTCACAGCTGGCTCTTGCTCTCTAGGGTGCTTATAGACAAACTGCATGGTGAGGAGAGGTGGAAGCAGGAGGATGAAGCCAAGGACACTTTAACATGGTCCCACATCTCTTGAGGGAGGCAGAAAGACTGGAGAGCAATGGAGAATGAAGTAGATAGCTGGAAGCTTGTCTTTGATGGAGGCTGGCTGTCCTCCCTCCTCCCGGGGGTGCTCCTGGCCTCCGTGGGCCCCCCTCTGCAGGATGTCCAGACAGAGCCCTGTGCTCTCCAGGCCTGGTCCTTCACTGGTCTTCTGTCTGCCTCTGTGTTTCCAGGCTGTTCTTCCTCATTTCTGCTCCATGATGGGTGAGGATGGCAGAGCCATGTACCCAAGGCTGGATGAAGACACTGTGGCCCATGAAGCGAGGAGGGGAAGAAAGGATGGAAGCAATGTCCAGGGACAGAGCAACCTTTGTTGCAGCCTGTGAGTGGACTCAGGCCTATCCCCCTTCCTCTATTGCAGTCCACTCACATCCAGCTTAGGCTGCAGAAGGGTGGGTTCAATGAGCTACTCTCTCCTAAATCTGTTCCTCAAAAGTGGAGAACAGGACCCAGTTACCAGCACAACTCCTGCCCCCAAACAGAACAAAGAGCTTCCAGTAACCCCTGAACTTGATTACCTTCAGGCAGGGAGACTGGGCCAAGGCTGAACCACACCAGAACATGAGCCCAAAGGTGAGATGAGATCAGGAGCTGGGGGTGGCAGGTTTATTCTGCCTGATGCCCCTAAAGCAGTCACATCTCACAACCCATCTCTTCTGGTTGCTGGAGGGGAGAATTTCCTGCCTGTAGGGGCCTGAGCTAAATCTCACACCCTATCCTTGAAGAGTAAGTGGGGGCAGGGGAAGCCTGAGCCACCTTTGCTTGGTGGGAAGTTAATGCTGAGACTGAGTTCCCAGCAGCTCCTGGCATTAGTCTAGCCCTAGTTCCTCCCCCCATCCTCCAGCCCCAGCTCCCAGGGTTCTAGTCAGGGGTGGGGGAAGGGCAACAGCTTATGTGAAAAGCTGTTCTGTTCCCACCCACAGCAGAGGACAGCACAGGCTCTGAGTCCACACAAGTGGGCTTCTGATTCCTTCATGCACGCTCAATTGTGTGATTCCCCATTTCACAGGTGGAGAAACCAAGACAGGAGGCCTAAGGGTCCCACGTGGAGGTGAGTATCCCTGAATTTAGAGTCTGGGCCAGACTAAGGAAATACAGTAAACAGGTAAGAGCAGGGGGATGACTGCTCAGATGGGCAACTCAGTATGACTTTTTCCCTGAAGAAGAAACTTACTTTTGAACTTGGAAAGGCCAGTAGGAAGGAATGAGGGGCAAGGAAAGACATTTGCATAAAGGGGAAGGCAAGGTTTTCTTTGCTCCATTTCTTCCCACTGTCAAAGACCAACTAAGCTTGGATAATCTGAGCCCTCTATTCCTCAGTTCAGCCAGGGTCTCTGATCTGAAACTTTCTCTCTTGCTGGGTCAATCTGGGCAAGGTTCTCCAACTGAATAGGGTTCCCTTCCCCAAAAGGTATCATCACTCTTGCTGTTCAGACCTTCCCATCCCCAGTTCTGTCACCTTCCAGAGGAGGGGGAAAGCAGCTCCTTCTCCTCATATTCCTTTTCCTCCTCCTCCTCGAAGCCAGGGGCAGAGGGCAACAGTTCTTCAACTGGCAGCTTTAGCTGGGTCAGGACATAAAGCTTGCCACTGAAGAACTACTGCGGCTCAGCCAGGTGAGGATGTGGGAGGCATAGGTTCCTAAAAGGGAAAGGAAAGAAAAATGGGAAAGACCTGAGCAAGGCCATGACACAGGGACACTGTCCCACTGGCCATCAAAGTCCAGCTCCAGTGGATGTTCAACCTTCTAATGAAGGGCTTCTTGGCTCTGACCTGGGCCTCCAGTGAGGGACAAAAGGCAGCTGTGAACCTACTTCCTTGATCCTCTTTCCAGAACTGAAGGCTGTAGAAACCCAGATGTGCTCTCACTCCATGTAGCCTCAGCAACCCACAGGGTAGCCTCCAGCCTCCTCAGCACTGAGAGGGCAGGATCTGGGAGCCTGGACACTCTCCACCAGTTACCCAGGTATTAGGTGAGAAGGTGTACCTCAGGTCCAGAAATGAGAGTTCAGGGATCAGGGCAACTGACTCAGTCTCAGGGAATTCAGCCGGAAGAAGAGTTGGGTGGGGGGGGCCTACATCTGGGGAAGAGTAAGGAAGGGAGGAGGTTTAGGGTTTCGAAGAAGGTCAACAGAGGTTCCTGGGACTGTGAGGAGAGGAAAGGGGACCAGAGGCTGGAGGAAAGGGAGGGAGGGCAGGGTGGTTGGGCAGCTTCCCCAGGACTCTTAAATGCCAGGCATTCCGCTTGCGCATTCCGGGTACATCTGGTATGAATTCCAGGCTGTCTGCCGGCCCCTCCATGTCTGAACTTTGTTCCAAGTTCCAAGCCCCGCCCCCACAGTTCCAACGCATGAATCAGCAGGAAAAGCCGGGCCCTGCAGCATGGCCCAGGGAGGGGGCTGGGGGCGTGGCAGGCTTGAAGGCTGCAAGCTTGGGAGGGTGGGTCTGGGCAGACACTCTGTCCAAAGGCATGGTCCATGCCAGTGTGAGGGGCCAAGGCAGTCTTGCCTTTAGATTATCTATACTCAGAGGGTAAAGAAAGATTAGGGTGGGAGGTTTTCAAATTACAAAACTCTCTTGGAAGGCATGAACTTTGTGGCATCTTCCTTCTCCCAGGTGACCAGTTCAACTCCTTCCCACTCCTATCAGCTTGAGCAGGCTCTGTTTAGCCCAAAGGACTCAGCTGCTGCTAAGAGTCTGTTCCAAGCAGGTGCCCTTGGCTGCAGGGAGAGGTGGGCCCAGGGCACTGACCCTCTGACCAGCTGCTCCATCAACCCTTTGGCACCCTGACAGCTCCTAGCTCAGTCTGACAGCCAGGATGACAGGCCAAATGAGTTGGAGGCTGGAACTAGGGCCGGAGGGAGGTGGGGGCAATAGCCTAGCCAGAGGCCACGGGGAGGGGCCAAGAGTTGGCCGAGGGGTGGGGAGAGAGGGAGCCCAGTGATGACTAACCCAGGCGCCCCACCCAGCCAGCCGGCTTCCCAGGCGGTCAGGGCCAGGCCTGGGCTAGGGGCCCCACAACCGGACAGGCTGGGGGGAGGTGCAGAGGTGACCTTCTCTCCGCCCAAGACGGCCAGTTAGGCTGGGGAGGGGGGAAGGTTAGAGTTTCCAGGCTCTCCTTCTGCCTGCTCCCCCCACCAACCCGCGGTGAAACCCTAACCTTTGGGTTGCATAAGGCCCCCGCACCGCCGCCCCCTACTCCTCTCCCCTTCCCCCTTACATAACATCCCCTGGAGGGAACGAGAGGAAGGGCTGGCCCGCCCAGAGACCCCTTCCCTGCCAGGGCGCTCAACTGGCCCTGACCCAGTGAGTGCCGGCACAGGCAAAGCACCTCCCCGCTACCCGCCCCGTCAAATCCTCCACAAGCTAGAAGGCCGGCTCCCGTATCCTCAGACCAGAGGGCGCCGAGGTTAGCCGCCCCCAGCCCTCTGGCCCCTCGTCTTCCTCCCAGCTACTCCGTAAAACCTTCCGCACGATTACTGTCCCAGGCTCCTTCTTTAAACCTCCTGACACACTACTCCAGCCAGTCAAGGCCCCTCTCCCCCGGAGCGCCCCAACCCCCGCCGCCCCCTCACCCCTCCCCCGGAAGGGCAGGGTGTGGCCGTCGGGACTCTACTTTCCCCCATTACCCCGTTAGCACGGTTCCCTCCTGTGCTGCCGGGACCCCAGCTCACACCCACCTGGTGCTGGGTGGGGGGGTGCTGAGGGTAGGGGAGCAATCAGTGCGTCCGATCCCCACGGCCGGCGGCGCTGTCTCTTCCCAGCGCCCAGCACACACCGGCTCCAGTCTCCGATCAGCTGGCGGCGTCGTGACGCACAAACTGCGATTGCACCGCCCAGGGCCAATCACCGCCCACTGCTGGGCAGCGTGACTACACCCACTCGGGGGCGCCAGCGCTTCGCCTTGGTCCCGCCTCCCTGGGCGTCTTAGCCTTGATTGGCAAGGTGGCCACCCCTTTGCCGAGCGGAATAGCGCTAAGCCACGCCCACCAGCTCGAAAGCTGGCCAATAGGTAAAAAGGTGTGGCTTAGCCCTGCGTCTAGGCTACTTGCTTAGACGGGTGGTACGTCAAAGCCGAGTCCTAAAGAGCAGAAGGAAGTCGAAGCGTGTGTGTTTGCAGTGCATACTGGTCAGTGTAGTTCTCGGTCTGACACCTCGTTCCCAGAATCCAGCGCGCTCTGTGAGTTGGCATTTTTAAACTCATCTCTGAATCCATCCCGGCGAACTCCTTAAAGGGCTACAGCCCTTCCTTCTCGGAGCTGTGAGTGGTTCTTTTAGATAGCCCCCAAACGGATTCACTGACCTCTTGCAGGAGGCGATGTTTCTCTCAGGAAGAGCAGGAGAGGCTGCAGGAGTGAAAACTGAAGGTGGAAATCAGCCTCAGGTCACACAGACTCTCCCTTTGAAATGAGGATTCCTGGGGGCTTTTGGAGGAGTGGGGACTGCCCACTTCGGCTGGCCTCAGCTTTCTGATGGAGAAGTCTAATCCATTCCTCCTCCTGGAGGGCCTTCCTAATCAGAGGAAACTTCTGGTAGATGTCTTGCCCCAGTCACAGAGCCACAAGCCTGTCAAGCAGCAGCTTCCCAATGAAAGGTTTATAGCACAACCTTCACCTGAGGGTAGAAGGAAGACTTGTGGTCAGAAACTAGGGGACGGGCTGGGCCAGCGTGCAACTGGCCAGCAACCCCGTCCTCAGCACGATACCCCCATTCTGTCCCGCCCCCCAGAAGCTTTTCACTGACTCAGGCCTACTTAGGGAAGCAATTTCAGAGGTGGAGACCAATGAGGAGCTGTTCCTTCCCCAGAGGCCAATCACAGCATAGAGGGGCGGGGGCACGGGCCAAAAAAAAAAAAAAAAAACACGAAAAGAACCCAATGACTTGGCAAAAGCTGCAGAACCGCTTCGTTAAAGGGGCAAGTGTAAGGTCCACCCCATCTCAATCACTCCCATCTCTTCACCACCATCAAAAAGGAACATGTGGAGAGGGATCCATGACGTTTCCATAAGCTCCCAATTGGGGGTAAAGGTATCAGCCTGGAGTGTGAGGTAGTTCTTTCTGTATGAAAGACGGGCTCCGTCAAGGGATTGCTATGGCTCCTACGAGCTCCAGAATGCCGAACCTGTCTTCAGAACATTGTGCCTTTAAGGAAACTTCCTGCCTTCCACCCCGGTAACAGCTGATTGTTGGAAAGTGTGACCTCTGGGGACGAATCAGCTGTTACCACATCCTCCTCCAGTTCTGCCCTCCTCTATCGCCTTCTTCTCCGCCCTCGCCTCCCCCTCCCCATGGGTGGTGAGGAAAGGAAGATGAAACCCCAAATATGGGGGACCTGCTTGTACGTTCTTTCCTCTCCTCTCTCACTCCAAGGCTACCTCCCTCTTCCACCCTCCCCTTCTCCTCCCTCCCTCTTCTCTCCCTCCTCTCCCGCCCCAAGTCTGCTGGTTAGGTCTTCAGAGGCTCTGAGCTTGGAACGAGAGGTATTTCCTGTCGGCATAGTCTGCTCAGACCCGCCCTCCCCTGGTCTAGTTGGGAGGCCGGTATTGGGGAAGCCCAGAATGGTGGCTGCCTGGCTGTGTGGGTGCTCTAGGAATGGGTACTTGGGAAGGTCCCGCGAAGCTGCGGACCAAACCTGGTGAAGAGAAATGGCTGTGGAAAGGAGCCTCCCTGGCGTCAGAACTCTGCTTCCCAGGCCAGCTCCCCACTACTCCCTCTCATTCCTCCCCAGACAGGGTCCTGTTAAGGAGATCCTCCTGGCTTTGCCCATTACTCCATAGACATTTTTCACACTGCTCCATTTTTTATATTTTCACCTCCCTGTTCCCCCACCCCGCGAAAGGTGCTAATGTGGAACCTTCCAGGGGCTGCAGGTGGAGCACAAAGGCCTCAGGAACCAGGGGCTTTGGCTAGGAAGTCCTGTGCTGGAAGACCCAGGTAAATATTTTGCCAAGCCCTGAGCTGGGAGTTGGGGTCACTCCAGGACAAGCTTAGTGTGTCCCAGGACTGACTTGGCAAGGTTGGGAGAAACTGAGCAGGGTCTTGGCCAAGCTTGGAAGAAAGAGAAATCTCACCAGCTGCCCCCGTTTACCATTATGCTTAGCACAGAAGTCCTATTCCCTTCTTCTCACCCAAGACCCTTGGGATAGGCCCTTTCCTGTTTTGTTCTAACTTACCATATCCCCATCCTGCCACCATGTAGGACAAAAGCAACAGGCTTTGAGTCCAGGGTTTTTGATCACAGAACTATTGACATTTTGGGCTGGATAATTTCTTGTAGGAGCTATCCTGTACACAGTAGCTTATTTACTGGCATCCTCAGCTCACTAGGTGCCTTTAGCACACACACACCCCACTTATGACAATCAAAATCATCTCCAGACATGACCAGATGTCCCCTGGGGGCCAAAATCGCCCACCATTTAGAACCACTGAGTTAGAAAAACTTGGATTCGAATTCCAACTCTTACCACCTGTAAGCTTGATGAAGATACTTCACCTCTCTGAGCCTCAATTTCCTCATCTACAAAATTGAAAGAATAATAAAATCATGGCTTATTGTAGGGTTTTAAAAAGGAATATGTTTGAAAACACTTAGTACAATACCTGACTCAGAGTTGGTGCACTAAACATTAGCTACCTTCACTTTTCTCCTTGCCACATTGGCAAGAGCTAAGCTCCATCTGCAAGGGCTGACTGTTGGGACTGCTGTAGACTTCCTCTCTGACCATCCAAGCCATGACCTCTGAGAAATTCAATATGGGGTTTGGTGAAGGGGAGTCGCTGATTTGGTGCCAGATCCCCCAAAGCCCAAGGGTGCTTGGGCTGGGATTCAGGGAGCATTTGGGAACAGAGTTATTACAGGACACTGTATTTCAAAATGTGGCCTGCAGATTGCCTGCATCAGAAATACCTAGTGCTTGTTAAAAATTCAGATTCCAGAGGTCTCAATTAGAAGTACATCAAAATGTCTGAAAAACCACGGTTTTAGGGTTTGAATTGGGGAAGGTGTTATTACCCCCAGAATTTTAGAACACCAGTGCCCAGTATTGCAAAGACATCTCAATATAAGGGATGTAAAGTACTCTTAAAAGATAAGGTTAGTTACACTCAAGGTCATCGGTGCATTACAAGATAAAACCACTAGAGGGCAGGGCACACACAAACTTGCAGAAAGAAAAAGAAATGCCTCCTCAGTCTAGGTAAACTGAAACCAGAGCAAAGAAGACTGCAAAATTTTGTTGGTACCAAGAAGCAGGCTCAGATGCACTAGGGGTAAAGAACCCGCCTGCCAATGCAGGAGTCATAGGAGACGTGGGTTCGATCCCTGGGTTGGGAAGATCCCCTGGAAAAAGGAATGGCTACTCCTCCAGTATTCTTGCCTGGAGAATCCCGTGGACAGAGGAGCCTGGAGGGCTACAGTCCACCGGGTTGCCAAGAGTTGAACGCGACTGAAGCGACTTAGCACGCAGCACACAAGAAGCAGGCACTATCTCCAGACCCTCCTCTGGTCTTAGGTACTAAGACCAATGTTGGGGATACAAGATTGTTAAGAATACATAATTTCCCAGGTGAAAAAAACACAATACTGCACGATGGTTACTAAAGGGAAAACAGTGGGGGAAGGACAAATTAGGAGCTTGGGATTAACACACACACACTACTACATACAAAACAGATAACCAACAGAGACCTACCATACAGCACATGGAACTCTACTCAGTATTCTGTGATAACTTACATGAAAGTATCTGAAAAAGAATGAATATATGCATATGTATAACTGAATCACTTTGCTGTACACTTGAAACTAACACAACACTGCAAGTCAACTACAACACTACAAATCAACTATACTCCAATAAAATTTAAAAAACAAGGGATTTCCCTGAGTATCTAGTGGTTACCTCTCTGTGCTTCTACTGCATGGAGTGCAGGCTCCATCCCTTGTTGGGGAACTGAGATCCCACATGCCACAGGGCGTGGCCAAACTTTTTTTTTTTAATTAAAAACAAAATAGTGCTTGGCCAAGGAGTACAAAGAACATTGGTTTTAGAATGAGCCAGTCCTAGATTTGAATCCTGGTTCTACCACTTCCTAGCTATGGGACCTAAGCAAATTACTTAAAGTAGTCAGCTTCCTCATCTTAAAACGGATCTAAAACTATCCTCTTAAAAAGGGTTGTGGTGAGAATTTAAAGTATGCAAACTGCTTAGCAAGATGCCTGGCTCCTGTTCAGTGTTCTGTAAATGGTGGCTGTAAGTTATTACCACTTAAGGTCATGTGACCAAGCACATCAGCGGTTCTCGCTGCCTTTTTCAAGAAGGATGTAGACGAAATCAGATTATGGCTGAGCCATTCCTGTCTCCTCTCTAATTAAGACTTTATTTTTTTCTTAAGTGCCTTTACGGAGCTCCTACACCTCCACACCAGACTCTCACATGAGGCAAACTCTCCTTGTAGGCGTGGGACTGGAAAAATAAGAGATACTGGTGTCTCGCTGAAGACAGGGGCCTGTCAATCCTGCAAATAAGTCAGAACCGAGACCTCTTGAAGGAGTCTTGAAGTTCCGGCGCCAGCTCGCTGGTTTCTGCTCCCTTCCATGCTGCACCTTCCCCCCAGCCACCATGGCATCTGCAAGGCTCTGACAACAGCAGGCAGACTCTGACATACAGCAGAGGCAGGTCTTCAACAGGAAGTCTTGAGGGAACATTTCCATCCTGGCTTTTCAGCCTGGGCAACTTCTCTCCCCGAGATTGCCCATAATTTTTATTATTATTATTTAAAAAAGGGGGGGGGCTTAAAAGAGCTGTCAGTGGGGAGGACTCCAGAGCAGATCTGTGCCCCAGTTTGGTGAGTTGCCATGCTGCCACTTGGACAAGCCTCTTCTGAAGTTCTTGGTTTTTTACATGTAAAATATGAATAATAAAACCCGCCCTTCCTAAATCACTGAGTGTTGCCAGGGCCAAATGGAATGTTACTGCTGAAACATTTTGGAAAATTAAAAGCTCTTTCTTTTGGAAGGCAGCATGGAGGCGGTGAAGGGACTTAATGCGAAAAGCCCCAGCTCCGCTTCGGGTTTCTTATCGGTAAAACCAGAGCGAGGTGGTTGTGGTGGTGGCGGCGGCGGCGGCGGCGGCGGCGGCGGTCACCTGGTTAAAGGCTGCTCTCTCTAGGGGAAACCCTTCCTAGGTCCGCGTCCTAGCGCTTGAAAGAGGAAGTAAGGAGGTATAGGGAAGCCTCGTGGTCCGCTCGTAGCCGCCACCCCTGCCCGATTCAGCCCCGGAAGAAGGGAAGCCGCCACCAGGCCTAGCAGGGCGCGGGGAAGGAGACGGCGCCGCCGCCGGCGGGCGGTGGCGCGGCCTAGAGGAGGCGGGGTCCCTGGGCTCAGTCGAGCCACGTGCGGTTGTTTCCGTGCCGGGGCGATCACGTGAGCAGCGTCAGCTGACCCGTCACGGTAGAGCCCGGCGCTGGCGCCCCGCAGCCCCGCCCGGCAGCGCCCGGAGCGCAGGACCCTGCGGAGGGGTAAGAGCGCCCCCGCGGCCCCCCTCTGTCCCCGGCCCATCCCTTCCTCCTCCTCCCCAGCCCCCGTCCCTCGCTCATCCTTGCCCACTCGGCCTGGCATCCCGGAAGCCGAGGCGAGGGGGGCTGTGGCCGGGCTCAGCCCCGCGCTGCCCCCAGGCGGCCAAGAGGGGATGGCCCTGGGGAGCAGGGGGCGGGAAGTCGCGCTTACCGCGAAGCCGGAGGGCTGGTCACCGCCCCCGAGCCCCGACATGGAGGAGCTGCTCCGGAGCGTGGAGAGGGACCTGAACATTGATGCCCGGCAGCTGGCTCCAGCCCCGGGGGGCGCGCACGTGGTGGCTCTAGTGCCCGCGCGCTGGCTGGCCAGCCTCCGCGAGCGCAGGCTGCCCCCGGGTCCCTGTCCCCGCGCCGAAGGCCTGAGCGAAGCGGAAGTCAGGACGCTCTTGCAGCGCTCAGTGCAGAGGCTGCCGGCCGGCTGGACTCGAGTGGAGGTGCACGGGCTGCGGAAACGAAGGCTCTCCTACCCGTTGGGCGGCCTGCCTTTTGAGGAGGGGTCCGGCAGCCCGGAGACCCTCACTCGCTTCATGCAGGATGTGGCTGCCCAGAATTATCGAAACCTGTGGCGCCACGCGTATCACACTTATGGGCAGCCCTACAGTCATAGCCCTGCCCCCGCAGCTGTTCCTGCCCTGGATTCAGTGCGACAAGCTCTGCAGAGGGTCTATGGTTGCCCTTTCCTGCCAGTGGGCGAAGCTACGCAGTGCCCCTCATATGCCAGAGAAGGCCCCTGCGCCCCTCGGGGCTGCCCTGCGTCTCCCAGTCTTCTGAGAGCCGAGGCTCTGTTGGAGTCACCAGAGATGCTCTACGTGGTGCAGCCATATGTGCAGTTCTCCCTGCACGATGTGGTCACCTTCAGCCCCGCCAAGCTGACCAACAGCCAAGCCAAGGTGCTCTTCATTCTCTTCCGTGTGCTGAGGGTCATGGATGCCTGTCACCGCCAGGGACTGGCCTGTGGGGCCCTGTCTTTGCACCACATCGCTCTGGATGAGAAACTTTGCAGCGAGCTCCGCCTGGACCTGAGTGCTTACGAGAAGCCCGAGGAGGGAGGGGATGAGGAGACTCGGGAAACAAGAAACAGGGCAGGCGTTGAGCCTGGCGAGGAGGGACGGCAGGGACCTGGGTGTCCCACCTGCCGGGAGGAGCTCAGGGGCCTCGTGCTAGACTGGGTCCATGGCCGCATCAGCAACTTCCACTACCTCATGCAACTGAATCGGTTGGCGGGTCGGCGGCAGGGGGACCCCAACTACCACCCGGTGCTGCCCTGGGTGGTCGACTTCACCATGCCCCGTGGGCGCTTCCGAGACCTGCGCAAGTCCAAGTTCCGCCTCAACAAGGGAGATAAGCAGCTGGACTTCACGTATGAGATGACCCGGCAGGCATTTGTGGCAGGGGGTGCAGGCGGCGGGGAGCCACCTCACGTCCCTCACCACATCTCTGACGTGCTTTCTGACATCACCTACTATGTGTACAAGGCCCGGCGCACACCCCGGTCAGTGCTCTGTGGACACGTGCGGGCACAGTGGGAGCCCCACGAGTACCCGGCCAGCATGGAGCGGATGCAGAGCTGGACTCCAGACGAGTGCATTCCCGAGTTCTACACCGACCCCTCCATCTTCTGCTCCATCCACCCTGACATGCCTGACCTGGATGTGCCGGCCTGGTGCCGCTCCAACCAGGAGTTTGTGGCTGCCCACCGGGCGCTGCTTGAGAGCCGAGAGGTGTCCCAGGACCTACACCACTGGATTGACCTTACCTTTGGCTACAAACTGCAGGGCAAGGAGGCTGTGAAGGAGAAGAACGTGTGTCTGCATCTGGTGGACGCTCACACTCACCTGACTAGCTACGGCGTGGTGCAGCTCTTCGATCAGCCGCACCCCCAGCGCCTGGCGGGGGCCCCTACCCTCTCCCCTGAACCTCCCCTTGTCCCCAAGCTGTGGTTCCAGACCATCCAGGAAAGCACAGGCCGGGAGGACTTCCCCGCACAGCTTGCGAATGGGATGGGCAGGACGGTTTTGGAGGCCACTCCCTGTGAGGCTGGCTGGGCCAGGGACAGGCCCGTGGTAGAGGAAGATGACTTGGAGCAAGCCACAGAAGCTCTGGATTCCATCTCTCTTGCTGGGAAGGCAGGTGACCAGCTGGGACCATCTCCCTCCTCCACTTCCTCTTCCAGTCAAGCCCCGCCAGGCCTCTTGCCTTTCTCAGGGGCCTCAGCCACTCGACCAGGCCGTCGGAACAGAGCTGCTGGGACGGACCCTGGGGAAGGTGAGGAGAGCAAGATTCTTCTTCCAGAAGGCTTCAGTCCTCTGCAGGCTCTGGAGGAGCTGGAGAAACTAGGCAACTTCTTGACCAAAGGCCTAGGGGGCCGCTTGGAGGTGCCTGAGCAGCCCCGGATTCAGCCCCCCGTGCAGCTGCGGGACCTCTTTCATCGGGACATGCAGGCGCTGGGGGTCTTGTTGGCTGAGATGGTGTTTGCCACCAGAGTCCGGACACTGCAGCCTGATGCACCTTTGTGGGTACGCTTCGAGGCTGTGCAGGGGCTCTGCGCACGCCATCCCAAGGAGGTCCCAGTGTCTCTGCAGCCCGTGCTGGACACACTCCTACAGCTGAGTGGCCCTCAAGGCCCCGTGGTTGCAGGGAGGGGCAAGCTGGACCCTCTGTTCATGTACAGGCCTGTCTCACAGGGATTGCCCCCGCCCTGCCCCGCCCAGCTCCTCAGCCCCTTCAGCTCTGTGGTCCCGTTCCCCCCATACTTCCCCGCGCTGCACAAATTCATCCTCCTGTACCAGGTGAGGCGCGTGGAGGATGAGGCCCAGGGGCGGGAGCTGGTCTTTGCCCTGTGGCAGCAGCTGGGTGCCGTTTTGAGTGACATCACTCCTGAGGGCTTGGAGATCTTGCTGCCTTTCGTGCTGTCACTCATGTCTGAGGAGCACACGGCCGTGTATGCAGCCTGGTACCTATTTGAACCTGTAGCCAAGGCCCTAGGCCCCAAGAATGCCAATAAGTACCTTCTGAAGCCTCTCATTGGGGCCTATGAGAGCCCCTGCCAGCTCCACGGCCGCTTCTACCTGTACACTGACTGCTTTGTGGCCCAGCTGATGGTGCGGCTGGGCCTGCAGGCCTTTCTTGTCCACCTCCTGCCCCACGTCCTGCAGGTGTTGGCTGGCGTGGAGGCCTCCCAGGAGGAAAACAAGGGCCTGGTGGGGGCCGCCGAGGATGAGGAAAGTGGTCTCCCAGGGACCGGGCCCGGGTCCTGTGCCTTTGAGGAGGAGATCCACATGGATGGGGAGCCTGCCGCCGCCTCGGGCCTGGGGCTCCTGGACTACACGTCTGGCGTCAGCTTTCACGACCAGGCCGACCTCCCTGAGACGGAGGACTTCCAGGCTGGGCTGTACGTGGCTGAGTCCCCTCAGCCCCAGGAGGCTGAGGCTGTGAGCCTGGGTCGGCTGAGCGACAAGAGCAGCACCAGCGAGGCCTCTCTGGGCGAGGAGAGGGCAGCCGACGAGGGGGGCGCCCCGGTGGACAAGAGCAGCCTCAGGTCAGGCGACAGCAGCCAGGACTTGAAGCAAAGTGAGGGCTCCGAGGAGGACGAGGAGGAGGAGGACGGCTGTGTGGTGTTGGAGGAAGGGGAGGGCGAGCAAGAAGAGGTCCCTGAGACGTCCGAGCTCACGCTCTCCGACACTGTGCTGTCCATGGATACGGTTGTGGCTGGTGACGGCGGGGCCGCCGGGGAGGAAGCAGAGGAGCGGCTAACCGAGCAGTCAGAGGGCAAAGAACAGAAGATCCTTCTTGGTGAGTTCTCGGGCCTGGAGATGTTGGCCTGACAGTCATCATCTCCAAGCCTTGCGTCGAGTGCTGGATGGAGCCGACCCACGTGTAGCAGAGACACGGGCCTGCCCGCCTAGAGCTCATGTCTGGCAGAGGAGACGCCACGCTGTAGGCAGGAGTTCTGTTAGTGCTGCAAAGAATGTGGCTGGGTACTACGAGGGAACGTAAAGCAGGGCTGAGATCTCGTTTTCGGGGGTCAGAGAAGACTTCCTTGAAAGTAGTGCTGGTGGAAGTTCAGTGAGGAGGAGGAAGCTGGGCAAACATGGCAGCGTCTGTGGTGGGAAGAGCATTCCAGGCAGAGGGAATAGCATGTGCGAGGCTTTGAGGCTGTCATGGTTCCATTCAAGAATCTGTGAAAGGCCAGTGCGGTTAGACTGAGAGGGTGGAGGGCACCTCCTCATTTAGGAACTAGGGGAGAGTCACCAAAAGGGTAACCTTCCTGCAGTCTGTGCCCAAGTGTGGCTTCCCTTGTGGCTCAGCTGGTAAAGAATTCACCTGCAATGTAGGAGACCTGGGTTCGGTTCCCTGGGTTGCAGAGATCCCCTGGAGAAGGGAAAGGCTACCCATTCCAGTATTTTGGCCTGGAGAGTTCCGTGGACCATATGGTCCGTGGGGTCCCAAAGAGTCAGACATGACTGGGCGACTTTCACTTCACAGAGGTGCCTGGAGCTGCCCCAAAGCCAGACTGCCACAGGCCTCTCTGCTAAAGAGAGGGTGGGGCCTCGGGGCCACCACTCTCAGGCTGGGCTCCTGGGTGGAGTTCGGACCAGTGTCCCTAGGTGGGGCCCGCGGGGTGGGGTGGAGTGAGGGAGTTATCTGCTGCACTCAGGGATGACTGCTTCCCTGCAGATACGGCCTGCAAGATGGTCCGCTGGCTGTCTGCCAAGCTCGGCCCCACCGTGGCCTCTCGCCACGTGGCCCGGACCCTGCTCCGCCTGCTGACGTCATGTTACGTTGGTAAGATTGGGCATGGAGTGTCCTTCAGCCCTTTGTCCCTCTGGCCCCCTGTAGCAGATCCTCCCCTCTCTCGTCTCAGACCTCCTCCTGGCCAGGTCCTGGGTCCCAGGCTGCTGTGAGCCCCTTCCTTCCTTGGGCCGGGCACGGGGAGACCCCAGGCTGGAGTGAGCAGGAGTGGCCACTGCAGTCCCCGAAGGGCTCCTCCCTCTTGCCCTCCGCGGGCTCCTCAGGACTGCTGGCCCTTCCTTGGCAGGGCCCACCCGGCAGCAGTTCACCGGGGGCAGTGGCGAGAGCCCCCCGCTGAGCGTGGGCAACATCTACCAGAAGAGACCAATCCTGGGTGACGTAGTGTCGGCGCCCGTGCTCAGCTGCCTTCTGCACATCGCCCACCTCTATGGGGAGCCCGTCCTCACCTACCAGTACCTGCCCTACATCAGCTACCTGGTCAGTCGGGGTCTGGGGATGCTCAGGAGCCTGAGGGCTGACCCAGGACCTTTAGGGGTTCCAGGGGGTCCGTGGGGCCACTTGGCCCTCATCCGTTCTGTGGCCATAGGTGGCCCCAGGTGGCACCTCAGGCCCCAGTCGACTGAACAGCCGAAAGGAGGCGGGGCTGCTGGCAGCTGTGACGCTGACCCAGAAGATCATCGTGTACCTCTCGGACACCACCCTCATGGACATCCTGCCCCGTATCAGCCATGAGGTCTTGCTGCCCGTGCTCAGCTTCCTCACTTCCCTCGTCACAGGGTAAGTCTCTACCCCGCCCCCCCCTCACCAGGGAGCAGCCCAGAGGAGGGGCTGGGCTGACAGCATCTTGGTTCTCATCCTGGCTGGATGACCCTAAGCAAGCCACGCTTTAATGTGCCCCCGTTTCCTCATCTGGTTTGGATGAGCTGGTCTTACAGCCCCTTTCGTTTACAGCTTGTGATAGATTCTGGACAAGCCCCCTAGACTGGGGAGTGCTGCAGCTTATCAGCTCTATTTGCAGGTTCCCAAGTGGAGCCCAGGCCCGGACTGTCCTGTGTATGAAGACCATCAGCCTCATCGCCCTCATCTGCCTGCGTATTGGACAGGAGATGGTCCAGCAGCACCTGAGTGAGCCCGTGGCCATCTTCTTTCATGTCTTCTCTCAGCTGCATGAACTTCGGCACCAGGTGGGCAGATGTACCTGACAGCTGCGGGCTGGCTGATGGCTGTGGCCTCTGCTAATTCCCGGGGGCTTCCTGCCCGTAGGATCTGAAGCTGGAGTCCGTGGGCCGCAGTGAGGGCCAGCTGCCAGAGATGGGCTTCTCCGACGCCCAGCTGCGGCCAGCGGACCCCGCCCTGCTGGACGAGCTGCAGAAGGTGTTCACCTTGGAGATGGCATACACAATCTACGTGCCCTTCTCCTGCCTGTTGGGTACTGCTGCATCATGTCCCCTCCCAGCCTTTGCAGCTACCATTCTTCCCCCTGAGAGGGCCCCACCTCCCATCCCTGGAGTCAGTAGTGGCTGTTAGGCACAGTTTTCTGGGTCAGAGCAAAGGGGTTTGGCCTTAGACCTCTGAGTCCCAGTGACATATAAATAGAGACTGAATTTTGGCCAGTGTGGGGGCCACAGGAGTGGCCTAGCCTGTCTCTGGGGCAGGGAGGGGAGTCAGGCTGCTGGACTGATGTCTTAGGAGCCGCCCAGGGGGAATGAGCGGCTCACCGTTCAGGTAGCTTCCTGTGCAGGCCTGGCCCAGTGCCAAGCGTCTCCATGTGTCGTTTCCTTCAATAGTATGAGCAGCCCTGGTCAGATGTGTTGTCATCCCCGCACTGACATCTGAGCCTTGGGAGGCAGAGCATCACCTATCTTGGTCCCCGTTCTGTTTCTGATGCCCAGTGTGGCACCCCAGACGTAGAAAAGATGCTCATAGGTCCATACTGAAGGTGTGAATCCAGGTTTTCCTGGGGGAGGAAGCCGGCTCAGAGACGAAGAGTTACTTCCTGAGAGTTGCACAGCCAGTATTTGTTCTGTCTGCTGTGGTTCCCAAGCCCCTTGGTTGGGGGGGGCAGTTGCTGGCCATCCCCCTTCATCTCAAGACTTCTCCCGCCCCCATCCAGGTGACATCATCCGGAAAATCGTCCCCAACCATGAGCTCGTGGGGGAGCTGGCGGGGCTGTACCTGGAGAGCATCAGCCCGAGCAGCCGCAGCCCTGCCAGCGTGGAGCCCACCGCGCCTAGCACTGGCTCTGAGTGGGACCCCCAGGGTGGGGGCTGCCCCCAGGACGACGGCCACTCGGGGACCTTTGGGAGCGTCCTGGTTGGGAACCGCATCCAGATCCCTGATGATTCCCAGCCTGAGAGCCCCAGCCCACTGGGCCCCATCTCTGGGGTGGGCAGCGGGGACCCCAGCAGCCAGAGCGAGGACAATGCACTGAAGCGGGAGCTGCCGCGGAGCGCGCATGGCCTGAGTGGGAACTGGCTGGCCTACTGGCAGTACGAGATCGGCGTGAGCCAGCAGGACGCCCACTTCCACTTCCACCAGATCCGCCTGCAGAGCTTCCCGGGCCACTCGGGGGCCGTCAAGTGCGTGGTGCCCCTGAGTGGCGAGGACTTCTTCCTGAGCGGCAGTAAGGACCGCACCGTGCGCCTCTGGCCGCTCTATAACTCGGGGGATGGCACCAGCGAGACGGCCCCGCGCCTCGTCTACGCCCAGCACCGCAAGAGTGTCTTCTTTGTGGGCCAGCTCGAAGCCCCACAGTGCGTGGTGAGCTGTGATGGGGCTGTGCACGTCTGGGACCCCTTCACAGGTGAGCGGGCCCAGGTGAGGCCTGTTCTGTAGCTGCTGTTTTGTCCTCCACCAAGGGTGGTGGGTTGGGGTGTAATGATGTGTGATTGGAGGTAAAACAGTGAGTCCACAGAACGGAGCATTTAGGACCATCAGACCTGAGTTTGAGGGTCTGCCAGCTTCCTTGCTGAGTGAACTTGAGCAAGTCCCTTTGCTGCTTGAAGCATCGGTATGTATGTGTGTATGTTTTAATCTTTTGGCCATGCTGCACAGCATGTGGCATCCTAGTTTCCTGACCAGGGATTGAACCCGTGCCTCCATGCATTAGCAGCACAGAGTCCCAACTACTGGACCACCAGGGAAGTCCCTGGAAACATCAATTTTCCCATCTGCAAAATGGGAATCAGAACAAGTACTTAAGTAGATAATGCCTACAGGTTTGGCTTAACATGTAGTAAGTAGTATCCTGGTTGGTAAACAGTTGCTTGCATATTTTGTGTCATCATTGTAGAGAGAAATAAGGTTAAAAAGCAGGGATTGGGGGGATGGAGTAGGATCAAAGCAGATGGTGGAGAATGTAGCTTTCAGCCACAGTTTGCTATGTGAAGAGAGAAGCCTGGCATGGCCATGGAGATGTTAATAGAAAGGTGGGAGGGTCAGAAAATATCCTTAGTATTCATTGAGATCTGGGATGTGGGAGGCAAGTATGGAGTGGGTAGAGGGGATAGGGGGGAAGGGAATGGCAACCCACTCCAGTATTCTTGCCTAGAGAATCCTGTGGACAGCTGAGCCTGGTGGGCTGCCGTCTGTGGGGTCACACAGAGTCGGACACGACTGAAGCGACTTAACATGCATTGGAGAAGGAAATGGCAACCCACTCCAGTTTTCTTGCATGGAGAATCCCAGGGACAGAGGAGCCTGGTGGGCACCAACTATGGGGTCACACAGAGTTGGACACAACTGAAGCGACTTAGTGGCAGCAGGGGAGATAGGAGGAGTTGGGGCTCTTCCATCAGTGATTGGAACCCCAGACCCACCATGCCTTTCCTTCACAGGGAAGACTCTTCGCACGGTGGAGCCGTCAGACAGCCGGGTGCCCCTGACCGCTGTGGCCGTCATGCCCGCCCCCCACACCAGCATCACCATGGCCAGCTCTGACTCAATCTTGCGCTTTGTGGACTGCAGGAAGCCGGGCCTGCAGGTCAGGGGCATCCCTTTTTCCAGCCCTGGCCTGGGTGCCTGGCAGGGAGGAGAGAAACCCCTCCCCCAACCCTTGCCCCTGGGAAGAGAAGAACCCAGGGCGGAATTTCTCATTGGAGACAGGTCACCTGCAGCAGCAAACCCTCCAGGGTGGGGATGGGACTCTGGCCTGGGATCCTGGGGGCCTCCCCTTGATGGGTAATGAGGTCTGGGGGTTGGAGACTGAGCTGCACCTGGCGGGGGACGCGGGTTAGGTGCCCAGTGGAGCAGTGGAGCCCCAGTGGAGCCCCAGCTTGTCCTCCTCTGCCGGCAGCATGAGTTCCGCCTGAGTAGTGGGCTGAACCCTGGGCTCGTCCGCTCCCTGGCTGTCAGCCCCAGTGGCCGGAGTGTCGTGGCCGGCTTCTCCTCGGGCTTCATGGTGCTGCTGGACACCCGTACGGGCCTGGTTCTGCGTGGCTGGCCTGCCCATGAAGGGGACATCCTGCAGATCAAGGTGACAGGCCAGGTCCCCTCTCCTCCTGCCTGACTGCTCCAGCCCTCACCTCTGCTTAGGGCCCACCCAGGATGGGCCCCCCTACTGATGTCCTTCATACCTGCCGGAGGACTGACAGGCAGGGCGGGTCAGGAGCCAGACTGCACCTCAGGGACTTGGGCAGGAGGTGGGCCCCGGGGGCGGGAACCAGGGGGCCGAGCTGACCCTGAGCTTCCTGGAGATGTTCTAATGAGTAACCCTTGTCCATATTTGTCTTACTTGGGGGATCAGGGGTCAGGCCCTGTCCGTGACCCAGTCAGGTTAAATAAAGCTCAGCTGGGAGGCTGTTTACTGCCCCCAGACCACTGAGCAGAGTCCATGCCCCTTGCTGGGCTGCCCTTGTGGGGGAAGGGGCGGGTCAGGCCTGGGAATCCTGCTCCCACCTCCACCCCCGGCCCATTTTTTCAATCTCAGACCTCAGGGAGGTCCAGGCAGAGAGGAGCAGGGCTATTTGTGGGAGGGTTTTTCCAGGCAGATGGGAGCTCCTCCCAGACCTAAGTGGCAGCCAGGGCACATGCACTGCCACTGCTGGGGGCAGGGCACCCCTGGCTCCCTCCAGGGCCCCCTGGGTTCTGTCATTGTTCAGTTGCTCAGTTGTGTCCAGCTCTTTGTGACCCCAAGGACTATAGCACACCAGGCTTCCCTGTCCTTCACTATCTCCTAGAGCTTACTCAAACTCATATCCATTGAGTTGGTGATGCCATCCAACCATCTCATCCTCTGCTGCCCCTTTCGCCTCTTGCCCTCAGTCTTTCCTAGCATCAGGGTCTTTTCGAATGAATTGGCTCTTCACTTCAGGTGGCCAAAGTATTGGCTCTTCAGCTTCAGCATCAGTCCTTCCAATGAATATTCAGGGTTGATTTCCTTTAGGATTGACTGGTTTGATTTGGGTTCTGGGTGCCTCTAAATTCTGACTTTCCAAGAAAGCATCAGGAGGTCTCTGGGGTCAGCCTGGGTGTTAGTCCTGGCTCTGCCACTTACTGGCTCTGTGACCTTGTATGATGATTTAACTTTCCTGAGCCTTAGTATTTTTTCTCTGTAAAATGTAAACAACAGCACCTATCTCTTAGAGTTATTATTGAAGGTTAATCGTGGTAAGATGTTTAATGTGCTTGATACAACACCTGACATAGTAAGCGCCCAAGTTACAATGATGACTGGGTCGATGATACTTTAATATATTCATAAGAGCTGACACTGATATAATGTGGGAGGGTGGCAGCCTGTCCCTGACGCAGGATGACACGTCTTCCTGGGAGATGTTGTGGGAGAGAACAGGAAGACTCCGGCCCCCACTCAGGCTCTCCCCTCCCTGGCAGGCGGTGGAGGGCAGCGTCCTGGTCAGCTCCTCCTCTGACCACTCCTTGACCGTCTGGAAGGAGCTGGAGCCAAAGCCCACGCATCACTACAAGTCAGCCTCTGACCCCATCCACACCTTTGACTTGTACGGCAACGAGGTGGTGACCGGCACTGTGGCCAACAAGATCGGTGTCTGCTCCCTCCTTGAGCCGCCTTCCCAGGCCACCACCAAACTCAGCTCCGAGAACTTCCGCGGCACACTCACCAGCCTGGCCTTGCTGCCCACCAAACGCCACCTCCTGCTGGGCTCAGACAACGGGGTGGTCCGCCTCCTGGCATAGGCCGAGGCGAGATCTGGTCAGTGGAGACGGACACACATCCTCCAGGAAGCCGTCCCTTGTCTTGTTTTCCCAGCAGCTCCTTCCTGGCAAGCCTCAGGCCCCACGCCCTGGGTACCCACATTGCCTGCCAGCTAGGATGGTGTGGGAGTCTGGGCTCCTGAACCCCCAGAGCCACTGAGGACCCCAGAAGGGATCTCATTCATGACTTGGGGCGATGCTACTTGGAGCCAGCAGGAAAGAGCCTGGCAGGGGCTTCCCTGGTGGCCCAGTGATTTAAGACTCTGTGCTTCCATTGCAAGGGGCATGGGTTCGATGTCTGGTCAGGGAACTAAGATCCCACATACCAAATGGTGCAGCCAAGAAATAAAAATAAAAAATTTAAAAAAAAAAAGAAAAAGAGGGAGAGCCTGGGAAAGCATTGCTGTCCTCCCTTCTCCCCAGTTCTGCCCTCTGCCTCTACATGGGGACAGGATGGTCCAGGAAGGGGAAGGAGACCCCCTGCCAAGCTGTCTCTACCACAGCCTCAGGTGGCTCTCTCTGACCCTGTGCTGCAAGGATAGGGAAGCTGCCCCAGTCCAGGACACTGACGGTGCTTGGACTCCAGCCTGTAAGGGCTGACCATGGTCCAGGAGTTAAGAGCCTTGGGCTGGGCTCTTAAGTGTCCACCCAGCCAGGCCCTGGCCTGTGTGGGACCAGTAGGGGAAGAAAGAGGGCAGGACCAAAGGAGGGCAGATGGACGGGGCCAGGTGGTGCCTGCCTGGAGTGACCCCACGCCTTGCCTGCCCAGCCCTCACCACAGTGTTTGTGCCTTGAGCTGATGAGGCAGCCTCTCGGTCCAGAAGCCTTGGGGGAGGGGGTCCAAGACCCTGAAAGAAAGGGCAAGAAGAATCATCTCTGTATCTCAGGTCTCCCTCCCCCAGGGGACAGGAAGACCCAAGTGTCACAGGTCCTCACATTCTGGAGCAGAGATGAAGTCTGAGGCTGGACCCCTGCTGCCTTCTCACTATTTGCAATAGATGTAAATATGATTAATAAATCTTGTGCAAGAGCCATGGATCTGAGTGAGGCTTTTCTTGATGGTGGTGTGGAGGGAAAGAAATGTTAGGACCCTGCAGTTTCCGGGACAGGGAGGAGGGTGGGGAGTCATCCTGACCATGGTTCTTCAGGTGGTACAGGGTCCAGGGCTTCTGGTTTGTGCAGCCCTGAACCCTCGCCCCCAGGAGGAGAAGGTAACATTGCTTCCGAGGAGGTGGGATGCTGGGAGAGGCTACGTCAGCATCTTTTCTCTCCCCTCCCCCTGCCTTCGGACCCAGGCTGGAGGCAGCCAACCAGGAGCCGGGCCGGGGATTCGCATCCTGCATCCCATTCAGATTACCTCCCTTGTCTTTTGCAGCTTCCTCTTCTCTCCTCTTGGGAGGGGGAGGCAGTTCTGCGGAAGAGGGGAGGACACTGAAAGCGGGAACCTGAATGTGATCTGAGCCCAGCTTTGCATCCTTGGCCAGGTCACACAGTTTCTCTGAGCCTGACTAAAGTGGGGATAACGTCCCACTTCATGGGGTCACTGGAAGTCCCCTGTCCTTGGATCTAACCCTCTAACCCTCCGGTTGAAGACAGCCTCTTTGACTGTTGAATCTCCTTTCTCCAGGCTCAGGTGGGAGCCACCTCTCTGGGGGTTCCAAGTGGCTGTCCCAGTATTAGATGCCCTGGTGGGAAAGGGGCTTTTGGTGCCAGTATCAATGTTTAACCGGATGTGCAGGTCAATATTTACCAGAAGAGAAGGCAACTGGAACAGTGGTTGGCTGAGAGCAAAGGTCCTGGTGGGAGGGGAGGGCTCAGCTGGGCTGGCTGGAGCTCGGGCAGAGCGTGGGAGCACCAAGCGGGGCCAGAGGGACGTTTTGTACAGCAGTGAGGAGCCTGAAGAGGTAAGGGCGAGGGGGTGCCTTGGCCTGGAGCTGCCCACCTTGCTGAGGGGTTCTCGGCTGAGTTTATTCAGGAGGTTTGTCACTTCCTAGCCTCCTGAGATGATGAGAAGCCAAGGTGGGGCCTTTAGGAGGGAGTCTCTCTGGGAAGTGAAAAACTGGAGGTCTTTTTCTTGGCAGGAAGATTAAAAAACCCAGGTTGGAGATGGGGGCCCTGGCCAAGGGTCCTTGTGTGGGACGCAGAGAGGGCCAGGGGTGAGAGAAGGATGCTTGAGATGGGGGCGGGGTGGGGGTGTGTGTGAGACCTGCTCCAGGGCCAGACTGAGACCTGCCCATCCCCACCAATCATCCTGGCTTCCTGGAGTCAGCCTGGGGCTAGAGTGGGGGCCGAGGGCTGTGTTTTCCCTAAGTCCAAAGGTGGCTCTGGCCAGTCATTCATTGGGCTCTGGGTCAACAAGGCCAGTCTCTGGCCCAGCTCACCACCCCTGCTGGACCACAGGCCTGCCCACCCTTGTGGACAAGACCAGGCCAGCCAAAAAGGGGGGTTGGAAAGGAGTTCTGGGGAGGGATTTCTAGTACAGAGCAGGCTTCAGGACAGGCCTCCCAGAAGAGGGCCTTGGGAGGCTGACGAGCCATCGCTGCGTGCCGGCCCGCGCAGTCAGAGCTCACCAAGACCGACTTAGGTTGGTCTCCACAATACATGTGGGAGGAGGAAGGGACATTTGCCACCAGTTTACAAGATAAAGCGGAGCCCAGAGAGTTTGAGGGACACGTCCTGGGTCCTCTGCCAAGAGGCGAAGCCTGGATTCAAACCCAGGTCTGACTCACAACTCCCGGCCTTGAGGAATGAGGACTTTTTCTGTTTGGGTAATATTTTCCGCCATGAACCAAAACACTTTCAGGGCATACAGTGTAAAAAAGCAGAAAACACAACGGGGGATAAAAGCAATTCAGGAGAGAGTTTGAGCAATTCGCAGCTCAGAGAGACACGCTGTGGGCGTGGGTACTGCAGCTGGCGTTGTCCCCGCTGCAGTGATGGCTCAGGACTCCAGCGGCCTGTGAGCCTGTGGGTGGGATTCCTCGGCGGGTGTGGGGGTGAGGTAGGAACAGAGCCTTCCCCTCCCGCACAGGAACATGGCGCTGCTCTGGGGGCTCCTGGTGCTCAGCCTCTCCTGCCTGCCAAACCCGTGCTCAGCGGTGAGCCTGGGCGGAGGTCTGGGTGGGGCAGGGCGGCAGCTTTGGGAGAGGTCGAAGGTCTTGGGGAAAGAGGAGGGGGCCTGGGTTGAGGGAAGTCTTGGCTTCAGGGGTTCCCTCTCCTCTCCTCCTCCCTCTCTCAGTGGTTTTCTCCTGTGAGCGCCATGGAGCCCTTGGGTCTGCAGGTACTGGGGAATGAGAGGCAGGACGGGAAGGAAGGTCCCCAGGGGCCTCCTCTGTGGCTGGTGCTGGGTTGGGAGTTGCAGGAAGGGCTGCTCTTCATCTGCTTCCTCCTTCCTTCAGCTAATGAGCGGGCAGGCCCAGGAGAAGCTGCCCCCACTTTCCCTCCTCAAGCTGGGCAACCAGGTACAACCAGGTGGGGCTGGGGAAGAGTGGGCGGGACCCGCGGGAGGAAGGCAGATCTGTAGGGCAAGGAAATGGGGAGGGGAGGGTGGCAGTGAGGCTGAGGCCTGAAGGAGAGGATGGGAGGGACCCGAGGGAGGAACCTGGCCCCCAGAATGCTGTCGCCCCTGTCTGGACTGAGACAAGACCCTGATGTCCCCAGGGGCTTTGAAGGAGATCTTCAACACAGAGCTGACCTCTTGACCCCACTGCCCCCACCCCAATCTGTCCCTGCAGGAGCCAGGTGGCCAGATTGCCCCGAAGAAGGCCCCAGGAGACTGCAAGGCGTCCCCAACCCCGGAGCAGACACGCAGGCTGGCCCAGGCCATGATGACCTTCACCACAGATCTCTTCTCCCTGGTGGCCCAAAGCTCCACCAGGCCCAACCTCATCCTGTCGCCTCTGAGTGTGGCCCTGGCACTGTCTCACCTGGCACTAGGTACTGGGGCAGCAGACCAGGAGAGCTAGGAAGCCAGTAGAAACTCGCCTCCTTCCCCAGAGCTTACTAGCAGATGCTTCCTCCATCAGGGTCTCTTGAAAGTTTGTTAAAAACACAGACTCTTGTCTCTGTGAATCAGAGTCCCAGGGACTGGGCCCAGGATAGGCCTCTGGTGATTTTTATACAACAGTCTGGCAGTTCCAATGTCTTTTTTGGACCGGAGGGTCTCCCAGTGGGACAGAGTCCAGAGAGGGAAGGTGATGAGATGAGGTCGCCCAGACTAGCAGCAGCAGAGATGGCAGTAAAAGTTGGGTGTCCTAACCCTCAGTACGTGGGAGGAGACAGTGTGGTCTCTTGGGCATGATCATTGTAAGTATTCAAGGGGGACAGGAGGACTTCCCTGGTGGTCTAGCACTTAAGACTCTGTGCTTCCTCTGTAGGGGACATGGGTTCAGTCCCTGGTCTGGGAACTAAGATCCTTCAATGCTGCAAGGCACAGTTCTCCCTCCGCTCCCCACGAAAAAAAAAAGAGGGTTAGGAAAAGACATGGGGGTGGGAATGCCTACTGCTGCTGTGTCCTCCCCACTCAGGTGCTCAGAACCAAACGCTGCAAAGGCTGAAACAGGTGCTGCACGCAGACTCAGGGCCCTGCCTCCCCTACCTGCTCAGCCACCTCTGCCAGAACCTGGGGCCTGGGGCTTTCCGGTTGGCTGCCAGAATGTACTTGCAGAAAGGTAGGTGTGGGTGATGGCAGACACTCCCTCAGTAGCTAAGTAGTGCTCTGGAGTGGACAGGGTGAGGGAGATGGGTGTGGGCTCAGGAAGTTGGTTGGAATGCTGGTGGCTCTGGAGCCCAAGTCCTGGCAACAGCCTGCGCTCCCTTCTGTGTAGGATTTCCCATCAAAGAGGACTTCCTGGAACAATCAGAACTGCTCTTTGGTGCAAAGCCCATGAGCCTAATGGGTAGGAAGGGGGAGGACCTGGCGAATATCAACCAATGGGTGAAGGAGGCCACTGAGGGGAAGATCGAGAATTTCCTCTCAGATCTGCCAGACGACACAGTGTTGCTTCTCCTCAATGCCATCCACTTCCAGGGTGAGCTCCTCCCCTTCTTGGGACCCTGCCTGAAGCCACTACCCCTGCCCTGTAGGCATGCTTTGTTCTGAGGGTCCCTCCTTCTCCCCAGGTCTAGGCTGGGAGGCGGTGGGGAGGGTAGGAGACAGGTCACAGTGTTGCTGGGAGGAGGCCCAGGAACTGGATGGGGCTTTCGTGGAGAGTTCCCTAGGGGGAGGGCACGGCAACCCACTCAAGTATTTCTTGCCTGGAGAATCCCCATGGACAGAGGAGCCTGGCAGGCTCCATGAAGTCGCAACAAGTCGGATACGACTGAGCAACTAAGCACAGCACAGCCCTAGGAGCAGTAGTAATAGTAGTAGCGTCAGTCGTGTCCAACTCTTTGTGACAGCATGGACTGTAGCCCGCCAGGCTCCTCTGTCCATGGGATTCTCCAGGCAAGAATACTGTCTTCAGAGGATCTTCCCAATCCGGGAACTGAACCCGGGTCTCCTGCATTGCAGGCAGATTCTTTACCATCTGAACTATAGGGAAGTCCTCCCTAGGAGAAAATGAAGTCTAAAAAAACCTGGGGTGATTGGGGGATATTCCTGGGAGCAGAGCAGGGTAGGGGGAATGAAAGCCCAGATTCTGCAATCGCTCCAGAGAAGACACCTCAGATTACCTGGGTATCACGTGGCACACCACTGCCTGGTGCCTTACCCTCCATCTTTTGTCCCTTTAATGGGTTCTGGGTGGGATGGAGAAGAGGCTGGTGGTGTAGACCCTACCTTGGTCCCAGTCTAAATGGCCCTGCCCTCTGTTGGATGCAGGCTTCTGGAGGAGCAAGTTCGACCCGAACCTCACACAGAGAGACACTTTCCACCTGGACGAGCAGTTCACGGTGCCAGTGGACATGATGCAAGCCCTCACATATCCACTGCACTGGTTCCTGCTGGAGCAGCCTGAAATCCAGGTTACCCTTGATTGCTCAGGCCGGGCCTGGGTGCTGGGAGGTGGGGAAGGAACCGTGCAGCTGTGGGCCACCATGGGGCTCACCAGTGCACCCCACCTTCCTTGCAGTCTTGTCACTGGGGCAGGTGGCTCTGAAAAGTCTCTCTGGGCCCTCACCCAGGGGGACTGAGGCTCAAGTCTCTTTGAGGTTCATTCATTGGGCATTAGCTGCGTGCAGACTCTGTCCCAGGCACTGCGGTTCAGTGGAGAACAAGGAAAATGAAATCCAGAGAAGACGCACAGTGCATGAGCAAACATAGATCAACTCAATTTCAAAGAGTCGGGGGAGGTATTTTAGCTAGAGCGGTCAGAGAGCCTTCTTTGAGGAAGGGACATTGTTCAGACCCTTTTGGCTATGGGGATTCATTTCCAGGACGTATGAGTTGTGGGGCAGCACAGGGCCTCAGCAACCCCAAGCCTTTGAGATGTGACTTGAGCTCTCACGCATGCTCCTTAGAAGGGAGGGTCTGACTGAGATGGCTTCTTCAGCTTCCTGATGGAGCATTCTGGTTAGATAGAGTGCTCTGCAGGGCTATCTCAGGTGCAGCCTCCCTTGCTTCTGAGAGAGCACTCCCTGGGCCAGTCAGCTGAGACGGCAGTGTTGGTTACACAGGACCATGACTGAGAGGGGCTGTGGGCAAGGTGGGCCCCCTGGAGCAGTGTCCTGGCTTCTCTCCAGGTTACCCTGACATGTGGACCATCTGGTTCACCTCCCGACCAGTGCCTTTCCTGCTGTCCTCTGCCCACGCTTCCTTCACCCTTTAATTTTTTAAATTTTTTGTCTGCGCTACTTGGCATGTGGAATCTCAGTTCCCCAACCAGGCATCGAACCTTTGTACTGGAAGCATGAAGTCTTAACCACTGGATCACTAGGGAAGTCCCTTCCTTCATTCTTTACTCTCCATCCTTTGCTCTCTCCTTGGCCTTCCTCTTCCTCATGCCCTCTGCAGGCCAGCCCAGGCAGCCAGATGCTGATACTCCCCCTCCCACCGCAGGGGTCCTGCCCCCAGGGTGCTCTGCCTGGAGCCCTAGGAGTCACATCCTTTAGGGCCAGTGGAGCCCAGTGTTTTTTCACCCTTTTTGAGCTGCAGAAACCCCCATTCACATGAAATCTTACCCCAAATCACAGTTTAAATAGATAGCAAGGCAAGTCACTATCAGAGGAGAAAGGAGTAGAAAGGGTACCACCCTTGGTGGCGGCTCCTCCACCAGGGAACCCTGGTCCATTGTACACAGGGTGGAAGTGAGAGGTGGACACCAGGAGTTCCTCATCCCGAATCACAGGCTGGCTGGCAGCAGAGGAAGAGAGAGAAAACCACCATTTATTGAGTGAGCACCGCCTACGTGCACTCTGCTAAAAGCTTTAAAAGTGTATCTCTTTCCGTCACATGTTAGCTGGCAGTGTGTTACTCTGCCCACGAGGAAGTGGAAGTTCAGGGAGGCCCCTTTCCCTAACACACCTGTGAAGGATGGGCTGACTCATAAGGGATGCTGGCCCAGCTTCGACCTGGGCCTGGGCACTTTCTGGCCCTCACGTTGTCTCCTTCCCCTATCTGTAGGTGGCTCATTTCCCTTTTAAGAACAACATGAGCTTCGTGGTCCTGATGCCCACCCGCTTTGAGTGGAACGTGTCCCAGGTGCTGGCCAACCTGACCTGGGACATTCTGTACCAGCCCTTGCTGCGAGAGAGGCCCACCAAGGTCCAGCTGCCTAAGCTGCATCTCAAATACCAACTTGACCTGGTGGCCACCCTCAGCCAGCTGGGTAAGGAGGCCAGGCATGGGACAGCCCCTCTCTCAGGCTAGGTGGGGTTGGTAAGGAGGAAACTTCCAGATGGCAGGTCAGAGTTAGAGCTAGCCTTGTGTCCTGGCCTTTTCTGGGGCTTAGGGAGGTGAGAACCTTTGGATCCTCTGTCCTGGAGAGGGGTGGGTGGCCTGGCCATTGAGGGCCTGCTCTGCCCAAGACTGAGCACTGTAAAGAATCCTGAGTGGAGAGCCAGAGTGGCACATGAGTCTCCCTGGCTCCCCTGCAAGAGGCATGGGAAGCCCACCATGTACAAGGAGCTTAGTCATATGGGGTGGGCAGATGAGGAATCAGGTACTTACAATTCAGCATAAGTATTAAGATAGAAGGCTTCTCTCCAGTTCACCTGGGAGAACATTGAAAAGGCACCAGGCACCTGTCTGGACTTTGGGGCAGGGAATCAAGGAAGGCTTCCTGGAGGAAGGGGCCTTTAAGCTGATACATGAAGGTTATATAGGAGTTAACTAGCCCTCTGTGAGTTCAGGGTATTCCCTGACCAGGATGCCAGACACCCTCCCAGGCAGGTCTAGGCAGCCTGTGGGGCAGAAGGCAGCTCTGACCAGCCATCTGCTGCCCCGGGGCAGGCCTGCAGGAGCTATTCCAGGCCCCGGACCTGCGCGGAATCTCCGACGAGAGGCTGGTGGTGTCCAGCGTGCAGCATCAGTCGGCGTTGGAGCTCAGCGAAGCCGGCGTGGAGGCGGCCGCAGCAACCAGCACGGCTATGTCCCGCATGTCCCTGTCTTCCTTCATCGTGAACCGTCCCTTCCTCTTCTTCATCCTCGATGACAGCACGAGCCTGCCCCTCTTCGTGGGCAGTGTGAGGAACCCCAACCCTGGCGCACAGCCAGAGCGCAAGGAGCAGCAGGACTCCCCCGACGACAGAGACTCTTTCCAGGATCAAAAAGGCCTCCCTCGTGGAGACAAGCCTTTCGACCCAGACTTGAAACTTGGGCCCCCCTTGGAAGAGGATTACCCTCAGCCTAGCAGCCCCAAGTGAGGGGCTGTGGCCTCCAGCATCCCGAGTCCCTGCTTGGACCAACCTCTCAACTTGTGTGACTCTTTCCAAAAACAGCTTTGTGGGATTGGGGCTGGGGACCTGGGGAGGACAGTCTGGGAGAGGGGAGGAAGGGAGCCGTTCTCTTGTCTCCTCCTGGGGAGTTTGGGGTGGGGTGGCGCTGGGAGGGGGGCAGGCATCAGGAAACCATGGGCCTCGGTCCCACATCGCTTCTTCCAATGGGGCCCAGAGGGCGTCCTGGTTTGGGGCTCAGACAGAGGGGCAGCAGTGGATCATTTGGTTGGGAAGGTAGCTAGTTTATTCCCTAGGTCAGCTGTGCGCCTCCACACCTGTTTACCAGAGAGGGAGGGACAGGGAGGAGGGGACACCCTGGCCGAGGAGAGAGGGCGGCCATCTTGAGGTTGTACAACACGGGAGGAGGTTGAGCTCCCCACACCACTGCCACCGTCTGACCTGAGCTGCCCAGGGCCCACCAACCTCTCACCCGCCCTGTCACCTCAGTCTCCCCGCTGGTCCTTGGAGGTGCCAACACTGCCAAGACTCCTCTTCTCCCTTCTCCCCTCTGCCCCCTCTGCCGGGCATCTCAGCTGCTGAAAGGGTGGGGAAGGGGGGGCATTAGCTCCTGAAGGCTTTTTTGTAAAGTTTTTGTAGTGATTTTTATGCCACCAGAATAAAGAATGAATGGGCCTGTCTGCTTTGATGTCATTGTTCAGGGTATGGGTGGGAGCACGAGGGTGCTGGGGGAAGGCGGGAATGAGGCCACTGAGCAGGCGCACGGAGAACCAGGCTGGGCTCTGGGGAGCAGCCCTCTCCATGCCACGTCTGGCGTCTGGCTGCTTGCCAGCCCTTGTCCAGCGTGCAGGCCTTCTGATCTCGCCAGCCTGGCTCTGCTCTCACCCTGGTCCTCTCTCCAGCCTCAGGCAGCCAGCAACAAAGGTGGCCCAGAATAGCGCCAGCCTCCTGGTTTGGGAGAAGAACTGGCAATTAGGGAGCTTGAGGAGTTTCTAATTACATGCTGGCCCCCTCTGTCAGGAGCTGGCGCCTGCCAGCCGGGGAGGTAGGGGGTGGCAGGCGGCGGGGAGCATGGGCTCCAGCTGAAGACTGTCAGCACCTGAGGATTTGGGGGAAGTGACTGGGGGCACCTGGGCGCAGGGCTGGGGGCCGTATGGCTGTCCATGTGAGTGGGCTCTTGTCGTGAGTGCAGGGTGTCTGTGTGGCAGTAGCCACTTGCAGCCCTGTGTGCAGTGGTTAAGGTCAAGTCCCTAGGATGGGCTCTGGCTTCTAACAAACCAGCAGGGTGGGGAGATGAGAAATAAGTCAACACATGAAATATATGGTGTGTCAGAGGGGGATGAAATCTCTGCCGAGAAGTGAAGCAGGGAAGGCCTCCCCAAAGAGGTGACTTTGGAGCAGAGACTAGAAGGAGGTGAGGGCAGGCACTAGGGGGACATCCTGAAGAAGAGCATCCCAGGCAGAGGAGTGGGAGCTACTCAAAAGGTTTTGGATGAGCAGGAGATCTGTGGGGCTGGAGGAAAGAGAGAACTGTAAAGAGATCACTGGAAGGTTATTGGAACAAATGGGCCAGCCCGCCAGCTTGGTTTTCCCACTCCTGAGTTTTCCTCAGTTCCCTCCTGTCTATTCGGGCTCTAGCCACCATCTGGCTCTAGTCATCACACCTGGGTTCTCCCTGCTGATGCCCTGGCTGCCTTGACTGCATTTTCTGCCCTGTAAATACTTGTCAGGTGCCTCTGCTGGGCCCAGCAGCACCCCATGCTCTGGGGCTGCAGTGATGAAAAAGCCGACAAGATCCTCCCCCACAGAACCTAAATCTGGTGGTGGACTGGTCTAGTCCAGTGGTCCCCCACCTCTGGGATCTAATGCCTGATGATCTGAAGTAGAGCTGATGTAAAAATAATAAGGTGCGCAATAAATGTAATATGCTTGAATCATCCCCAAATCACGCCCCACCCCGCTGGGTCCGTGGAAAGACTATCTTCCACAAAACTGGTACCAGGTACCAAAAAGATTGGGGACTGCTGGTCTAGACAATAAACAAGTTAAAATTTTGGACTGAAGTATAGGACTTCCCAGGTGGCTCAGTGGGTGAAGACTCCTCTGCAATGCTGGAGATGTTAGGGGAAGCACGCTGATTGAAACCGCCCACCCTGGCCAGGCACCATAGTAACCATTTGCATGAGTTGTTTTACGACAGGAGGTCCTGCTAAGGAACTAATAAGCCTCCACCAAGCGGAAGAATTCGGGAAAGGTCAAAAGGAAACACCACTTGTCCGACCACCTCCCAGAATCCTCTCTGGCATCCGTTTTTGTCTGAACAAAGCATGCACCAGCAAGAAGGACACTGAGTCAGAATGATTGGCTAAGGACAACCCGGAAACTAATCCCAGCACCATACAACCCCAGACTGCAAGCCATGTGGCAGAGCTGTTCTCCTGGGTTCCCTTACCCTACTGCTCTCCACGTGCGTGCCCTTTCCCAATAAAATCTCTTGCTTTGTCATCACATGTGTCTCTTCGGACAATTCATTTCTGAGTGTTAGACAAGAGCCCAGTTTCAGGCCCTGGAAGGGGTCCCCCTCCCTGCAACAGAGACACAGGAGACGCTGGTTTGATCCCTGGGTTGGGAAGATCCCCTGGAGGAGGGCATGGCAACCTGCTCCAGTATTCTTGCCTGGAGAATCCCATGGACAGATGAGCTGGGTGGGCTACAGTCCATAGGGTCGCAAAGAATCAGAAATGACTTAGCAATTGAGCATGCATGCATGCGTAGTATGCCAAGTACACATGTCAAAGCTGTACTGAAGCGTAATGAGCTGGACACGATGCAGCGACGGAACAACAACAAAAGTGTAATGAATTTGTTTCATGAACCGAGCACCCCTATGCAACCAGTATCCAGATCAAGAAACAGTACTCACTCTCCTGACTTCTGATAACGGACTAGTTTCTCCTGGTTTTGAACCTGAAATAAAAGAAGCATGCAATCCATGCTCCCTTGTGCCTGACCCTTTTCATTCAACCTCCTGTTTGTGAGATTCATCAGTGCCATGTGGATGGCAATTATTCACTCCCTGTGGAAGACTTTAATTGAGGGGCAGCGTGGTCTGAAGTAAGCTCTGGAAGGCTCATTTGGCTGTTGTGTGAACAGACTTTGAGGGACAAACACAGGAGGAGGGAGGCTGGTTACAAGGCAAGAGTCAAGTCGTAGGCAGCTTGGCCCAGGGTGCTGGCTGTGGAAATACAGAGAAGTGATCAGACTTCAGGTGTATTGTGCAGGTAGATGTTACAGAATTTGTGCATAGATTGTACTGGAGATGAGGGAAAGGAGAGACTCGTGGATGTGGGGTTCATCATTCAAATCCCTAGATTTTTGTCTTGAGAAGATGAGTTTTACTGAGATGGGAATTTGAGTGACGGACAGACTTTAGAATTGATTGGAGATGTCCATTTTGAACATGACTGAAATGCTACATTAATACAGAGCGACCGTATGTCCCAGTGTGCTCTGGGCAGTTCGAGTTAGGCCTGTGGTTCCAGTTTAATTCACATCACCTATTTTTGATTTTAGAAGTGTTTGGATGATGAATTATATGTTCCTCTCACTTGGTGGACATCCATGTGGCTACGTCAAGTCAAGGCTGGAAGTGTGTATTTGGGAACATACAGATGCTTTGAAAGTCATGGAACTGGCTGACGTCACCTAAGAGGAGATGGAGATGGAGATGGAGAGGGAAAGGGGGTCCCAGAATCAAGCCAGCAAGGAAGATGGAAAAGATGGGGCTTGTGAGATGGAGAAAAATGGGAGGATGTAGGGAGTCAGGGTTTCAAGAAGAAGGAAGAGTTGGCTGCCTGTTGCCAAGGGCAGAGATATCTGCTCCTTTGACAGCAGTTTCAAAGGAGAGCTGGGCACAGAAGAAAGTTGGAGGTTGAGGAGGGAAAACGCTAAGACAGTGCAGATGCAACAGTAAATAGCTCTGTCCCGTGTGGGTGGGAGGGAGGATGGAGAAGTGTACAGTAGCTTTAAGAGAGGCAGCAATAAAGGCAGTGCCTTTAAGCGGGGGAGTAACAGAGGCTGTTTTAAGGCCGTGGAATGGTCCTTCAGAGAGGGGTACATTGATTATGCAAGAGCGGGGTGACCCATACAGTGCTGCTGTGACATTCTTGCTACATCCTTGTGCACATATGCAGTCTTTTTGGCTCAAACACTTAGAAGTAGAATAAATGAATTGTGGGTTTGCGTTTTCTATCTTTCACTGCCAGGGCTGCCACATACAGTCATTATTCTTATTTTTTCAAAATTTTGGCTGTGCCTAGTCTTTGTTGTGGCATGTGGGCTCAATTGCCCTGCAGCATGTGGGATCTTAATTCTCTGACCAGGGACTGAACCTGTGTTTCCTGCATTGAATTCTTAAAATATATATATATATATTTATTTATTTGGCTGTGCTAGGTCTTAGTTGGGGCACGTAGGGTCTTTTAGTTGTGGCACACAAACTCTTCGTTGTGACATGTGGGATCTGGTTCCCTGATCAGGGACTGAAACTGGGTCACTAAGCTTGAAGTCCTAGCCCCTAGATCGCCAGGGAAGTCCCACGCTAAATATGGTTATGCACAACTTTGCTGTTTTTTGCTAGATTGTTCTTCAGAGGGGTTGTATCAATTTATGTTCTCATAAGGAGGGCCCAAGAGATCCCAGCTGTTTGCATGCTCACTAGTACTTGGTATTCTCAGACGTTTCAGTTTAGCCCATCTGAAGAGTATAAAGTACACTCATCAAAGTATGGTTTTAATTTGCATTCCCTTGATTAGCTGGTGAAAAAAAAAATCTATTCATAAGTTTATTGGACACTCAGGAATCTTCATCTGTGAATTACCTGGGCCTGTTTTTCTGTTGAATTGTTTTTATTTTTATTTTTTTATTGATTTGTAATTATTGCTGTTACAGCTAGTAATATTTTTTGTCAGTTATCTGTGTTACAAACATTTTCTCTTGGTGTGAGGCTTGTCTTTTCATGTTTTATGGCACCTGTTCACGAGAATGAGTTTTTAATTTTAGTGCCAAACTTGTGCTTTCACAATTTGTGCTTCTTTTGGTGTCTTGTCTAAAAACGTGTTTCTATTCAGAGATCACAAAGAAATCTATCTATACATTTTTCTAAAATGTTTACATTTTTTTCCTGCTGTGTATCTGTTTGCATGTGCTTTTTTTTCTTTTTTAATAGAAGAGAAGGAACAAGTGGCTTTATTTCTTTGCCAGGCAAAGGGGAAACACAGTAGGCTAGTGTCTCAAGAACTGTGGCCCCTGAATTTGTTTTTTAAGCCATTAAAATTATATCTTAGAAAGGATCCATACAAAAGAGATTATTATTACCTGTCTCCAGGGAGTGTGGACGAAGGTGATTGGAGATCAGAGTGAAAAGAAGACATTCTCTTCAGTTAGTTTTGAGTTTTGAACAAATGAACAAAATATCTATTCAAAAATAAGTGAATAATTTAAATAAAAATTCATTAAAAAGGTGCTGCAAAAACATAAATTGTTTTTCAGGAACACTTAAATCTCTAATGTACCTACAGTTAATTTTTGTGTATGGTGTGAAACAGGGACCCAACTTTAGCTTGTCCACAAGGATAGTCATGCCTTCCCATGTTTCTTCCTTATTATTCTTTTATTTGGGGCTTCCATGGTGTTCAAACGGTAAAGAATCTGCCTGCAATGCGGGAGACCTGGATTCCATCCTTGTTTGGGAAAGATCCCCTGGGAGGAGGGCATGGCAACCCACTCCAGTATTCTTGCCTGGAGAACCCCATGGACAGAAGAGCCTGGCAGGCTACAGTCCACGGGGGTCACAGAGAGTCAGACACGACTAAGCACATTCTTTTACTTGACCTCGCCAGGTCTTAGTTGTGGCACATAGGATCTTCCATCTTCATTGTGGCGTGTGGGATCTTTTTTTTTAGGTGTGGTATACAAACTCTTCCTTGCAGCCTGTGGGATCTAGTTCCCTGACCAGAGATTAAACCCAGGCCTCTGCCTTGAGATCGTGGAAATTTGACTACCAGGAAAGTCCCCTTCCCATTTCCTACGATTAGCTTGTTTATATTCATCCTTCAAAACTCGACTTAGATTCATACATTCCAATTTTGCTGCCATGATAACCTATAGAGCAGTGCCATCCATCAGAAACACGTATGTAGTTTAAGATTTCTAGCGGTCACATTAAAAAAGAAATAGGAGAAATTAATCTTAACAGTATATTTATTTAATCCAATATATTAATCAGGGTCAAAATTATTGCTATTATTCACATTATTTTTCATACTAAATATTCAAAATCTAGTAGAATGTGCCACATTATACTGGAAGGATCTGGGCTCATATCAGCCTCTGTTTATAGCCAGTGAGCTTCTAAAGGACGGGCACCAAGTTTTAATCATCTACATACTCCTTCTCTGCGTACCTAGCAAGTGATTTGAGTAGAGGTCCTCGGTGTTTGGTTGAAAGGATTGAACTCTGACTGCTTTTTTGCCTTTTTAAAAAATTGGAGTATACTTGCTTTACAATATTGTACAATAAACTGAATTAGCTATATGTATCCATTTATCCTCTCTCTTTTGGCCTTCCCTCCCCCCATCCCACATCCCACCCATCTAGATCATCACAGAGCACCAAGCTGAGCTCTCTATGTTATATAGTAGGTTCCCACTAGCTGTCTATTTTACACATGGTAGCATGTAGATGGGGCTTCCCTGGTGGCTCAGTCAATAAAGAATCTGCCCGCAACGCGGAAGACCTGGGTTTGATCCCTGGATTGGGAAGATCCCCTGGAGGAGGGCATGGGAGCCCACTCTAGTATTCTTGCCTGGAGAATCCCATGGACAGAGGGGCCTGGCGGGCTACAGCCCACGGGGTCACAGAGTCGGACACGACTGGGCGACTAAGAGCACGGTGTGTTTATGCCCATCCCAATCTCCCAATTCATCCCAGTACCCCCCACCCCAGTCCACATGGCCATTGTCTATGTCTGTCTCTATTCTTGCCCTGCAAATAGGATCATCTGTACCATTTTCCCAGATTCTACATATGTGCGTTAAGGTACGATACTGGTTTTTCTCTTTCTGAATTACTTCACTCTGTATGACAGACACCTGGTTTATCCATGTCTCTAGATTTAACCCAGTTTTGTTCCTTTTTATGGCTAATATTCCACTGTATATATGTATCACATCTTCTTTATCCATTCATCTGTCGATGGAGAACTCTGACTATTGACACACTTTTCTTTACATAAATCTCAACCTGGTTCACTGGGGAGTTCTACCCAGGGACCCTAGCTCTGCTCCCTGGAACCTCACATGAAGTGTGTGAGTGTGTGTGTGTGTGTGTGTGTGTGTGTGTGTGTGTGTGTGCTAGTCCCTCAGTCGTGTCCAACTCTTTGCAATCCATGGACTGTCACCCAACAGGCTCCTCTGTCCATGGGATTTTCCAGGCAAAAATACTGGAGTGGGTAGCCATTCCCTTCTCCGGGGGATCTTTCCGACCCAGGGATTGAACCTGGGTCTCCTGCATTGGCAGGCCTATCTTTTACTGTCTGAGCCACCAGTGAAGGTCCCCTAAATTTTCTCTTCTTCTAAATATCCCAGAGTGCTTTCCCTTCCTTCCCTGATCCCTCCTTCTCTGAACAACCACTGGGCTTGTGTCAGGACTCACATGTACCTGGAAAAGGTTTTGGTACATTCTCTATAATCATTTCTCACGACAGTATTTTAGTCTCACAATCATACTGCAAGCTCATCTCGGGGCACTGCTCCCACGTGAAATCTATGGTGCCCAGGTGGTGCCAGGTACTCACACTTGGCCTTCTCTCAGGAATAAAATTTACAGTACATCTCATTTCTTCTGCTCAGATATTTTCACCACTGTCTTTTCTGATCTTCAGAAATCAGAGCATTTCAGGGCTTAAAAAGCACACAGATATCCCAGTCCTATTCACTCATTTTTCAGTCAAGGGTAGGGAACAGCCATGAATGATGTCTTGCCCCAGATCTCAGTACCAGAACCGAGGACCAGCAAAAACCCGAGTCCCAGGTGTGGACCAGTGTTTCCTCTATTTTGGCTTCCTCCTGGGCCTCCTCTGGCCAGACGCTTCCTCAGCCCCGCTCCCTCCCAGGCTGACCAGGCTGCCCGCAGGGGATGAGGGGCATGGCCAGGGCTCCCAAGAAAGCTTTGGTGCTGCAGTCTGATGTGTAAACTGGGGTGTGTGGCAGAAGGCCAGTAGTGGGTTAAAGTTAACACCAGACAATGATGCAATCACAGACTCCAAATTGAGTGCAGGTCGCTTTAAGAAAGGAGTAGCTGTAATCTGAAGCCTGCTGGACGCTGGCTTGGGAGGCAGCAGAAAAGGCTCTGGTGCTCACAGGAGCCCCTCAGTGTGCAGACCCAGGCTGGGTGTGGAGCAGCGGTGCACCCACAGGTAAAGCAGCTCCCTGTCTGGTCAGCGTGTGTTATCAGGGGAAGATGGGAGGCTCCCCTGGGCTGGGGTGACTAGGGTGAGGCAGGTATAACTCCAGGGAGCAGAAAAGAGGGGTGCCAGGGAGAAGAGGTGGGGAGACCATAGTTCCTGCAGCTTGGGGACCAGGGTGAATAGGTGATGGAGGGCAGAGGGAGTTGGAAGTCAGAAGGTCAGAACCCAATTATCCCTAAACCACTAGAAGAAGCTGGAGAAACTGCACTACTAGAAGCCGGGACAACTCTTGAATGGAATGGGTTGGAAACTGTGGAGGAGGGCAGAGGAGGGGAAGAAGCTGAGAACGTGGCTAGCTGCTGGGTCAGGTCTGAGCAGCAGTTTGGGGTGAGGTACTCTGCAACGCTGGGGGAAAGAGGCTGTTGGGTGCTGTGCCTCCGCTGGGGAATCCATTGGGCTGCCTGGCCATGGCTTAGGCTCAGCTCCCTGTTGCCTTTTCAACATCAACCAGAGCTGATTTCAAAGGTAACTTTTCCACACTGCCAAACAGCTGGGCTGCAGGGACCCCCTCCTTGGCCGGGAGGGTAGTGTGTGCTGGGATGGAGGGCAGAGGGGTCCTTCTCTCCAGGGCCCACCCTTTTTCTTTGGCCAAGTCAGCTGCCAGTACAAGCCGGGAGATCAATGGGGTCTTGGCCTCTGGCAAACAATGACCGCTATTGAGTCCAGCCAGGGTATGGGATTTGGGGGCTTAGCTGCCAGAGCTGGAGAGGTTGGCCGCCCTCACCCTCGGTGTTCCCTGGGGACAGCCACATCGAGGGGTGGGTCTGGGCCAGAGAAGAGCTTCAGGCTTCCCAGAAACCCCATCATTGTCTGGCCCATGCCAGTCCACCAGGAGTTCAGCCCCCAGGCTGAGGGTGGGAGGGGAAGCGGGCCAGGGAATTCTGTTCCCAAGACTGATCCTTCTGGGGTGCAGGGAGCCGAAACCCTTGGGTTCTCTGCCTCCACGCATTCAGGTTCCAAGACTTAAGAAAAAGAGTTGCCTGGGGACTTGGTGGGGTCACCACGGTGGGGTGGGTCTGGAGGGGATCCCTTGGGATCTCCCTCCCAGAGCCAGGGAGGAGGGCGGTGCCCTTCCCTGCACTGCCCATGAGGTCCACCGCCATGTGGCTAAAAGGCCGCGTGGTTCTGGGAGGAGGAGGAGGAGTGATGGTGTTTGTCTCACCACTGGGTTTAATCTGAAACACATGTACTGGCTCAAATGTATCCTTCCAGCTGGTAGGCAGGATCCCAAAATTGCAATTCCTTGTGTCTCTTGATTGGGGCAATGTGGCCGAGAGGCAGGCCTGAGCTTGGCGGAGCTGGGAGGAGAGTCACCTCCTCCCCGCCCCACCCCCCAGCTTGGACACTGCCCTTTGGACGAGATGGCACCACTGTGCCTGTGCCCCTGGCCAGGTGATGGCTGCATGGCCCAGCCCACAGAGCTGTCCTCTTGGACAAGGCACTGAGTGTGCTCAGAGAGGGCCCCCTGTGCAGACCTTTACTCTCAACCCTCTCCCTGCCCTTGCAAGGGGCTTTCAAGAATCTTTCCACTTCCCTCACCCCCAGGGCTTGAGGTGGAGGGCTCAAAGAGGCACCGTTAATACTGTGTGTCCTGGTGACTGGCTCTGGCAGCTGTGGACCCGTGTGTCTTTCCCTGCCAGGGTCCCTCACCACCGCATCTTCAGTCCTCAGCCCACCCACCTGGTAACAGTGATCACATGACCCAAGGTTTGGGCTCAAACTCTGTAGGGACTCCTACAGAGAAGATCTACCTTCAAGAGCATCTGGACTTGGTTTCCTTAAACACCAGGCCAGGGTGGCATCCCTCACCTCCTCCCTCCTCACTCGGTTCCCTACCCTGGGCCAGGGACTAGAGCTAATGGCTTTTCCTCGAGCCCAGCCGCCCCTGCATCTCACTGAATTTCCAGTCTCTGCTAAACCAGTTTGCTGGGGCTCAGGCAGGGAAGGCCCCTGCCAGCTCTGGGTGGGGCTGGCCTGGTGAAGAGAGCAGATGTGAGCCTGGACGCTGTTACGGGCTCTATCTTGCCCTGCAGAAAGTTCTTCCCATTGCCTCAGTGGACAGTTTCTCCCTGAGTGGCAGGGACTGCCATGCAGAAGAGCAGCTGGCTGAAAACAGAGGGGTCAGTGGAACTCACTGGGAGACACATGCAATCAGGGTTTAGAGAGAAAGCCAGGCTGCTGCCCACTGGCCATCCAGAACAAACTCAGAGGCCATCTTTTCTTTTGCTGTCTTTCACATTGTCCCAAAGATTGTGTGTTAGTCACTCAGTCATGTCTGACTCTTTGTGCCTCATAGACTGTAGCCTGCCAGGCTCTTCTGTCCAGAGGATTCTCCAGGCAAGAATACTGGAGTGGGTAGCCATTCACTTCTCCAGGGGATCTTCCCAACTCAGGGATCAAATCTGGGTCTCTCACATTGCAGGCAGATTCTTTACCATCTGAGCCACCAAAGCAGACTTAATTTTAAGGACTTTGCCCCCAAATCGCACACTGCATTCTTTTTTTTTTTGGCCACGTAGCATGCGGGATCTTAGTTCTCCAACCAGGGATCAAGCCCAGCCCCCTGCATTGCAAGTGTGGAGTCTTAACCATTGGATACCAGGGAATTCCCCACACACTGCACTCTTAATTTTCCTATTTGTTCTGAGAAGTCAGAAAAGTATGTGTTTGCATGCCTGCGTACTAAGTCACTTGAGTCGTGTCCTATTCTCTGAGACTCCATGGACTGTAGCCCACCAGGCTCTTCTGTCCATAGGATTCTCCAGGCAAGAATACTGGAGTGGGTTGCCATGCCCTCCTCCAGGGGATCTTCCCAATGCAGGGATCTAACCTGGATCTCTTTAGTCTCCTGAATTGGCAAGGGGGTTCTTTACCAGTAGTGCTCCCTGGGAAGCCCCAAGTATGTGTTTATGGGTATACAAAAGGGAGAAAGAGCTTGAGACCCTTGGCCTGTGTGTGTGTTGCAGGGGAGGTGAGAGGTTGGGAAGACATATTACAAGTTTTGACTCAGTAATGTGAATGGAGGGAGAACAGGGACCAGCCAGAGGTCCTGACTGCTGGGACCTTATCCCTCTCTCTAACCAGAAGGCCCTCAGAAGACCTTATTTATGAACTCCTCACTGCCTTCATCCCCTCCCACTTCCACATCCTGACCCCAAGGTTGAGCTTACAGATGCAATGAATGTAGGAGGGCAAGAGATGGGGGAGCCCTGCACTCAGAGTTCCCTTTGCCCTTGTGGTCCAGGGGTTGGGTCAGAGTCAGGTCCAAAGAGGCTACTGCTGGGGAGGTGTAGGGATTTGGGTGGCCTTACTAAGACATGGTATTATTTAACTTGAATTCTGAGGGGTGTTAGGGGGGGTTCCAAGCTGGTAGGAGGAAGAGGACTTGGCTCCCCAAGGAGAAAGGGGGGCCCTGAGGTTCCAGGAGTAGGGAGATACAATTTGGCTCAGGGATCACTGGAGAACTCATCTGTCTTTGGCCCCGCTGAGTGCTATGAAGGCATCACCGAATTTAATTCTCATCGCAATAGGTAAGAACTGATTTCCATTTTACAAGACCCTGGGATTTAGAGAGGTATTAAGACACAGAACTGAGGACTTCTCTGGTAGTTTAGTGACTAAGACTGTGTTCCCAATGCAGGGGGTCTAGTTTCAATCCCTGGTTGGGGAACTGGATCCCACATGCCACAACTGAGTTCACACGCATCTAAAGTTAAAAAAAAAAAAAAAGATTCCCATGTGCTGCAATTGAGATCCGGCACAGCCATAAACAGACAAACAAAAAAGACACAGGATTGATGAACTCAGCATTTTCACTGCCTGGATCTAGGTTCGATTCCTGGTCAGGGAACTAAGATCCCACGAGTCCCTGATGAAACCACAGGTTCCAGGGCAGAGGAATTCGAGGAGAGAGTTTGAGAGCTTCTTGTTGGGGACCCAGGGCTGGACCAGATGTCCCCATTCTCTGCGTTCTATGATTCTACATCTGAGATTCTGCCCCCATGCTGTTACTAGACATAGGTCTAAATCCTACATAATGAGCTGGTCAGGTGCCCACAGGGAACAGCCTCGGTGTGCATTTGGGCTGGGTCACGCTCCCACACAGGAGCCCACTGCTGGGCTTTCACCACCCTGGAGGTTTAGGCCTGAAGGAGGGTCTCCTGGTACAGACAATGAATGAAAGCATAAGCTCGCCATAGGACTGTGGGCTGTGAGGCAGGGGGAGGTGCTGAGAGGGAGGGATTAGCAAGCTGACTGTCCATTTCCAGCCAGGTGGGGGGGGGGGGCAGCGGAGGGGGGGGGGGGGGGAGGAGGCTGGATGGAAGGTGTCTGGCCCTGCTCCCTGCCCAGGGCAGCCGCCGGCCGTGCAGGGTGGTGGTGAGGGAAGCAGTTGCCTCCTTTTTTGCTCTCTTGCAGGCCCCAGGATGCAGGCCCTTGTGCTACTCCTCTGGACTGGAGCCCTCCTCGGGTTTGGCCGCTGCCAGAATGCCGGCCTGGAGGCGGTCAGTAGGAGTTGGGTGCGGTGGGGGCCTGGGGTGCGGGGGACGTTAGCAATCCCAGCCCTGCCTCGTCAGGCAGCAGGCCAGGCTCTGGTCTTTCCGCCAAAAAGGGCCTTGGTTTTTCCAACAGCAAAACAGAAAGTGTCTTGCCCTGTCTTTCAGAGGACACAGTCGGGGGAAAAAAAAAAATAAGATCCAAGAAGGTGAAAGGCGAAAGCCCTCTAACAAGCCCTTCAGTGAAGATTTTCTAATTACCCTGCATTACTTACGGGTCTCACTGAGGAGCTGGTGGTTTTGGGTGTTTGCTCCGATCCTAACCAGGGGGCAGCAGAGATGTGAGAGAATGGAAAGGCCTCTTTCCTGTCCAGAGAGAGCACAGTCGGGCTGCAGAGGCAGATTCCAAGTAGCCTAGGCTTTGCGACAGTCGGGGGTAGCGAGGTGGTGGTGACTGTCCCGAGGGCAGCCGGGCCAGGTGGGCCATGTTGGCAGGAGCTCTGGACTTCATTGTGAGTTCCAAGTTTGAATTCTGGTTCCACCTCTCACCAGTTTTTTTTAAATTTTAGACAAGTCACTGTAACTTGAATCTGTTTTCTTATCTATAAAATGGGATGAAAAAATACCCATCCTTACAGGGCCAATGTCGACAGTAACTTTTTTTTAATCTACTGAACACCTACTCTGTAGGTGTTGGGGATAGGTGGAAATAGAAAAGACTCAGTTCTGGCCTTCAAGGAACTCAGTGTTTTAAGACATTAATCTTTGAGGATACCACTTACATCAACTAGTATGAAATGAAGTTTAACTCAAACGAAAAGAACCACCACAGAGCCTGGCGCATGGTATACACATGGTAAGTGGTTAGTATGTAAGTGGTAGTTGACGCTCAAAAATGGCCAGAGAACGAAGGGTGCCTTCCTATTGGGGCCACCAGGGCAAGTCTGTGATGGAGGAGGTGACATCTGATCAGGGCCAAGAGGGACAAGGAGGGTTTGATAGGAGGGTCCAGGTAGAGACCTGGGAACAGTAAGCAAGGCTGAGCAGACAGGGAGACTGGCTTGAGAACAGAATTTCTTGGGAAGGGGGACTTCCCTCCATTTTTTTTTTTTTTCTTTTATGAGTCACAGGCCTGAAGCTCACAGGTCACTGGTGTTTAAAGCTGGCCAGCTAACCTCTCTTGCGGGTTGCCTCTCTCCAGTGGAGCACCCCCACAGGAGTAGGGGGCACAGACTCATTCCAACAGATGGCTATACCTCCTTCAGGGACCAGAAGGGCAGTCCCACACCAAGCCATGAGACCAGTCATCCCCTGCTCATCTGCACTGGTCCTTGTACTCAAATGCAGGGCTCCCTGGCCCCTGAGAGCACGGGGGCACCAGTGGAGGAAGAGGATCCCTTCTTCAAGGTCCCCGTGAACAAGCTGGCAGCGGCCGTCTCCAACTTTGGCTACGACCTGTACCGCGTGAGATCTGGCGAGAGCCCCATGGCCAATGTGCTGCTGTCTCCGCTCAGCGTGGCCACGGCGCTCTCTGCCCTGTCGCTGGGTGAGTTCCCCACTGCAGAAAGCCTGGGACCCCAGAGCTGCCCTCTGACCTCTGTACATGTCTGACTCTAGGCCCTGGAGACACTTCACTTAGGCAGGGTGATGAGGGTTGAGAGGCTGGCCCAGGGGTCCCGGCATATATGAGTGGGGGCTCAGATGGGGGGGGGGCGGAACACTGCCAACACAGGTGTGTGGCTTTGGGACCATTTATTGACATTCCTACGTGCCCGCCTCGTCGGCTTGGCTAGATATTGGGGATGTAACTGCACACAAGCAGGCACTGTCTCTGCTCTCAGGCCACACAGCTGAGTTCATGGGGAAAAGCAATAAACAGGGAACTGCAGAACAGTCTGGTAAGTGCTGTGATGGGAGAAACACAGGGACTGTGAACCCTCACTCCCATCCTTCTATCTTTTCAGGCCTGATGACTTTGGCCTACCTTCAGGAAAACCTATTTTTCTTTTACTGCCTTCAAATTCCTTCCCACCTAGAAAGTCTCCAGGTACCAGCAGAGAGATAGGCTCATGGTTCAGTGTCCCTGAGAGCTAGGCTGACATGGGCCTGGCACGCAGTTACAGAGGCTCACACGCCTATTTCCCTTGGTAGGTGCGGAACAGCGGACAGAATCCAGCATTCACCGGGCTCTGTACTACGACCTGATCAGTAACCCAGACATCCATGGCACCTACAAGGACCTCCTTGCCTCTGTTACCGCCCCCCAGAAGAACCTTAAGAGTGCTTCCCGGATTATCTTTGAGAGGAGTGAGTCGCCCTGCTGGCCCGAGCTGCCTGAGGCGCGTGGGACTCTCTGCTGCAATGCACCTGGGGGTTTCTTTCTAAACACCAGAGCACGTCTGCCTGGGGCCAGGCCTGGCACTAGGGGGTGGGCAGGAAGGGGCCGCATGAGTACAAAGAGGATCAGAAAGAGGATACGGGCTGAAGGAGACCGCGGGAGGGTCAGGGGAAGGCAGTCATGTGAAGAGAAAACAGCAATGAGTGAACTCTGTTGTTTCCCATCAAGTGCCCGGGGAAGCTGGCACAGAGTCTGGGAGAGTCCCGGAAGGATGCCAAGCAGGGAGTTAAGGCCTGCCAAGGATCAGGCAGAGCCACAGACTGTCAGGGAGGACGCTGGGTGAGGTCTCAGAGCGCACTAACCTCTGCCCCATCTCTTCGCAGAGCTGCGGATAAAAGCCAGCTTCGTCCTACCCCTGGAGAAGTCATATGGGACCAGGCCCAGAATCCTGACCGGCAACTCTCGAATAGACCTTCAGGAGATTAACAACTGGGTGCAGGCGCAGATGAAAGGGAAAGTCGCCAGGTCCACGAGGGAGATGCCCAGTGAGATCAGCATTTTCCTCCTGGGAGTGGCTTACTTCAAGGGTGAGGGCTTCTCCACTTGGCTTTCGGCCGAGGGTGGACACTGGTTGTCAAGCGAGGGCCAGGAAGGAGGAGATGCCAAAGAAGGCAGAGGAGGACCCGGGAAAGGTCCTTGCCTGAGGGCTGCCTGCTTGTCACCAAACCCAAGGCAAACATTGGATAAGCACCTACAAAGTGTAAGGGGTGGTGGAGAAAGACCAGCAGAGATAAGGGGTACTCCCACTCCTGTACCTTTTTTGCGGCGGGAGCTGGTAGAGGATCCATGCCTGGCTCTGGCTGGAGAGACCTGCATGAACTTTGTGGCCTCTTTGAGCCTGCTTTCTTGTCTGTCACTAGGGGATGGCACACTTATTTCAGAGGCACTGTGTGTGTGTGTGTGTTGTCTCCTATCTTCTCATGGACCCAGCATCAAGCCTGGGATACACAGCAGGTACTCAATAAACCAAGTGTGTGTGTGCTAAGTCAATTCAGTTGTGTTTGACACTTTGCGACTCTATGGACTGTAGCCCACCAGGCTCCTTTGTCCATAGAATCCTCTAGGCAAGAATACTGGAGTGGGTTGCCATGCCCTCCTCCAGCGGATTTGCCCGACCCAGGGATTGAACCCACATTTTTTTATTTCTCCTGAATTAGCAGGTGGATTCTTTACCACTAGCGCCACCTGGGAAGTCCTCAATAAACCAAGTTAGTTCTCTAATAAACGTTCTTCTAGGCCATGGTGAGGAGAAGGCAATGGCACCCCACTCCAGTACTCTTGCCTGGAAACTCCCATGGACAGAGGAGCCTGGTAGGCTGCAGTCCATGGGGTTGCAGAGTCAGACATGAATGAGCGACTTAACTTTCACTTTTCATTCTCATGCATTGGAGAAGGAAATGGCAACCCACTCCAGTGTTCTGGCCTAGAGAATCCCAGGGACGGAAGACCTGGTAGGCTGCCGTCTATGGGGTCGTACAGAGTCAGACACGACTGAAGCGATTTAGCAGCAGCAGCAGCAGGCCATGGTGAGGTACCCAACTATTCCATGGGCCCAGTGTGAAGCCAGCCCTAATGATGAGCCTTGGGTGGGATTTTGGACAACCTCCCCTTAAAATGCTTCACAACTGTCTATCAGGCAGTGTTGAGAGGGAACCCCTAAACTCCCAGAGAAAAGTCCTTCATGAAGCACTGAGCTCCAGGAAGTGAAAGAATCTGTTACAGACCAGTATGTTAAAGATCACGTTAAACGATCAGCTCACTGTGTGAGCACTGGCAGGTCACTTCACTTCTCTGGGCTTCATGCTTTTTCATCTATGAGATGGTTGATGACATGATGTCGAGGTTCCTTCCAACTCTGGCCTCCCTGTAGTCTGTCTCCCGGGCACATCACTGTAGAAGTGTGTGCCAGGTCACCTTTCTCTTAGTTATCACAGAACTTGAATAAACCTGACAATATTTCTTTCTGAGTTTACAAATGGAAGGTAGTCAGGATCCTCAAAATATCATACTCCAGACTGCCCATCCCAAGACAGAGCTATTCCCTGATGTGTAAGGGCCTCTGATGACTCAGATTCCTGCTGTTGTTTAATTGCTAGGTGAACTCTTTTGCAATCCCATGTGACTGTAGCTCCTCTGTCCATGGGATTTCTCAGGCAAGCATACTGGAGTGGGTTGTCATGCCATCCTGCAGGTGATCTTCCCAACCCAAGGGTTGCACCCTCATTTCCTGCATTGGCAGGAGATGCGGGTCAATTCTCAGTTCTTTACCACTGAGCCATCAGGGAATCCCAAGATTCCTGTAGCCAGGCAATTTTCAGCAGTATGCCTTTCTGGTCTCCTGGGGCTCAGGGCACTTCATCTGTTTCACTCCAGGGCAGTGGGTAACAAAGTTTGACTCCAGAAAGACTTCCCTGGAGGATTTCCACTTGGATGAGGAGAGGACCGTGAAAGTCCCCATGATGTCAGACCCTAAGGCCGTTTTACGGTACGGCTTGGATTCTGATCTCAACTGCAAGGTCTGTACGGGCAGTGTTAGCGGCGGTGTGGGTTCAGGCAGGATGGTGCAGTGGGAATAGAATGGTCTTTAATAGCTGATAGCAGTCTGAATTATTTATTGACTTATTTACGGCTGAGCTAGGTCTTCACTGCTGTGGAGCATGGGCTTTCTCTTGTTGGGTGGGCTTCTCATTGCGGTGGCTTCTCTTGTTATGGAGCTGTCTGAATTTTACCTCCTATGTGCCCTTCAGTAAGTTAAGAGCTTTTCTGAGCCCTTACTGGAGTGGATTGCCTTGCCCTCCTCCAGGGGATCTTCCCAACCCAGGGACTGAACCCAGGTCTCCTGCATCGCAGGTGGATTCTTTAGCAGCTGAGCCACAAGGGAAGCCCAAGAATACTGGAGTGGGTAGCTTATCCCTTCTCTTGCGGACCTTTCTGACCCCGGAATCAAACAGGGGTCTCCTGCACTACAGGCAGATTCTTTACCAACTGGGCTATCAGGGAAGCCCCACTAGCTGAGCCCTTTTTCTCTAAAAATGAAGGGCCATAGCCATCAAAACTTCTCCTCTGATTCAGGGTTTGTTGCAAGGGTTGGTAAAGTGAAATTGAGTCCTCAAGACTGGGCACTCAAAGGCTGGGGTTTTCTTTTTTTTTTGTCTTTCCTTCTCTTTTTTGGGGGGAGAACTTGTATTTATAAACATCCAAGCTTTCAGAATGTCACAAACTCCAAGTTGCTGGAATTCGAAGTCTCTCCTACCTGACTTAAGAAAATTCTAAGTCAGTAGTTCTTTTTTCTTTGGGAATCTGACAAAATGCCTGAAGCACTGGAGAGAAATGCCACATATGCATCTCTGCAGGTGTTTTCAGGGGTTCTTGGGACCCCCGATGCCATCTGCCCCTTAGGTTAAAGACCTCTGCTCAGAGGGCCATTGTATCGCCGCTTCTACATTGCTCTGCCCAGTGCCCTCATTTCTAGTCCGGGGCTGGGGGGGTGGTCTGAATATAGCAGATGATCAGTAACTATTGGCAGACAAACCTTGGGAGAAAACACAGACCTGGAATTCACTTCTGGCTCTTTAGAAAACCACAGAAGAAAATTCTTTCAGCAGGTAACTTCAGCTGGTATTAGGCTGAAATAAGAAAAGACAGTGGCTTATGCCTGAAGAAACATCAGTAGATGGCTTTTATTTATTTAGCTGCATCAGGTCTTCGCTGCCTCATGCAGGATCTTTCCTTGCAGCGCACAGACTCTCTAGTTGTGGCCCATGGGCTTAGTTGCTCTGCAGCATGTGGGATCTTACTTCTCAGCCCAGGGATTGAACCGGTGCCCCCTGCAATGCCAGAATTCCTTAACCACTCTGCCACTAGGGAAGTCCCATCAGTAGACATCTTGCTGCCAGAAAGCAACAGCTTAGAGGGACAACTGTTACACAGACGAGGGGCAGGCCTGGTCCCAGGAGAGAAGGCGGCTTGGGGTGTTTGTTCATCGCTAGGCTCCTGGGTTCCAAACGACTAACCCATGTGCTTCCTTCCTGTTGTTTCAGATTGCCCAGCTGCCCTTGACCGGGAGCACGAGTATCATCTTCTTCCTGCCTCAGAAAGTGACCCAGAACTTGACCTTGATAGAGGAGAGCCTCACCTCTGAGTTCATTCACGACATAGACCGAGAACTGAAGACTGTTCAGGCGGTCCTGACCATTCCCAAGCTGAAGCTGAGTTATGAAGGCGAACTCACGAAGTCTGTGCAGGAGCTGAGTACGGCTGCAACACCTCTTTGCTCTTGGGGAGGGTGGGGTCGAATCTTTGAGCCTTCCTTCCACCTTGCTACACTGAAAGTTGCTCAGTCATGTCAGACTCTGTGACCCCATGGATTGTACGTCCATGGAATTCTCCAGGCTAGAATACTGGAGTGGGTAGCCTTTCCCTTCTCCAGGGGATCTTCCCAACCCAGGGATTGAACCCAGGTCTCCTGCATTGCACGCAGATTCTTTACCAGCTGAGCCACAAGGGAAGCCCTCCACCTTGCTAAGCAGAATGCAAAGCCTCCACGTACTGGTACTGGGGCCCAGGATGACCCCTTCGTTCTAATAGTGCTGGAGGGGAAGACTGAACTGCCTTCCTTATCAGACTCAATCCTAGGCCCCCAGAGCATACATCCTATAACAGGAACTCTGAACACTGTCTCTCAAGACAGGTCCCTTAACCTGGTTTCTAATCTTAACCTCATTGGCTGTGTGCTCTCAGGCAAGTCACTTAACCCTTAATCAGCCCAGAGCTCTACCTATGTCACAGTCAAAAGCGGTGTTCCACCCCCACTTCGCTTGCCTTCTTGAGAATCAGGATTGTATTCTTCCTTGCAGTGTTCACAAGGCAAGGTTTTAATGGAAATCTCTCTTAATTTCTGCAGAGCTGCAATCCTTGTTTGATGCACCAGACTTTAGCAAGATCACGGGCAAACCTATCAAACTTACTCAAGTGGAACATCGCATCGGATTCGAGTGGAATGAGGATGGGGCGGGTACTAACCCCAGCTCAGGGGTCCAGCCTGCCCGCCTCACGTTCCCTCTGGAATATCACCTTAACCAACCTTTCATCTTTGTACTGAGGGACACAGACACAGGGGCCCTTCTCTTCATAGGCAAAATTCTGGACCCCAGGGGCACTTAATACTCCAACTTAATGTTCAAACACCCCAGAAGAAAAAAACACTAGAGGGATGGCAGATTATATATTATATGAAGGCTGCCCCTATGTTTTAATGTATACTTTGCAATAAAAGTGCTTTATCCTTACCTTTTGTTACCCTGCTCCTCCTATTTCGAGCTATGTTAAATTTAGCCCTTTAGGAATTTGTTGCTCCCGTCTTTGTAGGCTGGGTCTATCTAAACTGCAGAAAGTCACCACATGAGATATGAACTCTAGGTAACTGCACTATACAATGCTGGGACTGATTCTCTGCTCTGTGGGAGTTTACACTTTAAGACACCAGTCCCCCTGGGAAGAGACTCCCGTCTCTACAATCAGTGAAGTCGGCTCTTAAATCCACAGGACTTTGCGTGCTAAGTCGCTTCAGTCGTGTCCGACTCTTTGCGACCCTGTGGACTGTAGCCCAGCAGGCCCCTCTGTCCATGGGATTCTCCAGGCAAGAACACTGGAGTGGGTTGCCGTGCCTTTCTCCAGGGGATCTTCCCCACTCAGGGATCGAACGTGCAGCTCTGTTTCCTGCACTGGCAGGTGGATTCTCCACCACTAGCACCACCTGGGACACACAGGACTTCAGGTCTTTATTTTTCGGCCACACTACGTAGCACGTGAGATCTTAGTTTCCCTGAGTCTCCTGCTCTGCAAGTGTGCACTCTTAGCCAGTGGACCCCCAGGGAAGTCCTGGACTTTAGGTTTTAAATCAAGCACAGATAACCCCCTTGTCAAGCTAATGTCACCTGACAACACTGGTTAACATGCAGACAGATAAGGAAGGAAGCTTGTAACTTCAGGAAATAATTCTTTATTTTATAGAGCATTTAAAGAAAGCTCTTAAGTTCACATAAAAATGAAGTCTGTGATGTAAAATTCTACCCATATTCTTTTTAAGGAAGTGGGCCTATTACAAAGTACAGCAGAACCTTTTTTCAGGAACTTGAAACTTGCCAAGTATTTCAAGAGCAAAACAATTACAGAAGTGGCCACAGGACTGAATTTTTCTTCTTGAAAGTCAGCTCTACCCAAACATCTCATTGGCCATGGCCTCTGCCACGGTGAGTTAGGAGAAAGGAAGATAAACGAGATTCTGCCTGCCCTTCATTCAAAGGTTTGAGTGCAGACCGTGTTCTGAACACTCAGCTTCTTGAAAAGCTACTGCCAGGCAGCTTCAAGGCCATTCAGTTCCTGATTATAAATGCCAGGGCAACCACCAGGCACTTCTTGGGCATGGATGGGGTGGGCAAGCTCTCAAAGCAGTGTGAATTCTTTTCCACTAACTCATCTGAACCACTTGGTCCCCACTGGTGACAGAGCACTCAGGGTTCAGACCCAGAGACTCTGGCCTTCTCACAAGGTTTAGACCGGGGTCCCCAACCTCCAGGATCTAATGCCTGATGATCTGAGGTGGAGCTGATGTAATAATAATAGAAATAGAGTGCACAACAGACGGAATGTGCTGGAATCACCCCCAAACCACCCCCACCCCGCTCCTGGTCCATGGAAAACGGTCTTCCATGAAACCAGTCCCTGATGCCAAAAATGTTTAGACCAGTGCTATACAACCAGGTAGACGACAGTTCTCCTTCCTATCTTGTCTCTTAGGTTTGAAACCACAAGCAGCCATGCCCACAACCTCAGCATCTTCTGAAGCTGTTTTTCCCCCTTTTCAGTACTTACAGAGTCTGTATTTCATATGCCTGCTTGGGGAGATAGGAAAAAAAGAGATCTCTTTTCAGGTTTGCTAATAAACATAACTCAGAAAGGACGTGTTATAAAGCCTTTGTTGCAAGCTTGATTTTATTAGTGTTTGGTCAGTGAGTCAGCCAAGAGTATGGAGTGAAATCCAGAAAACGAAGACTGGAAAACTGGTAGAAAACAAATTGAGAGTTGTCATCCTAGCCCAAGAATAAAATGGCCTCATATTTATTCCTCTATTCACAATTTATACACTACCAATTTAAACAAAGGATTTGCGGAAGCTAGATACCATAAATGAAACTGTATCTCTAGAGGTAAGGAACTTCACTGACTTGTTGCTTGATAACTATTTTTCAATTACAACACAACTATTAAGAGTTTAAGTTCCCACTGGAGTGGTACACAACATTTCATTACTGCTAGGAACCATAGGAATGTTCCAGCGAAGCAGACATCATCATTTAGAGAGGTGGCATCTAGCCAAAACCCTAGGCTAACATCCAGATGCCTGCAGATCAGCTAAAATCCTTTTAAAGGGCTTAGGCTCTCCAGATACCAGTTTGAAGTCTTTTCTGGGAAATGGGAGTTTGTGCTGGAGAGTAGTTAACTACTTCAAAAAACATCCATCAAAATAGGTGAGCCTGTCTCTAACAGCGATGCTTTCCAAGTCCTCCCAACATCTCGTACACCAGGCTTGTGACTGTCAGGCAGGTCCTGTATTTTTAGGTGACAGCTCAGCAGCAACAGACCCTCTTTAACTCATCCTACGCTATTCCTTAGGTCCCACGGGGATAGGCAGCAAGTCCAATAAACAGGATTTCATCTTTTGTAGCTCCCGGATCTCATCATTCCAAGGGCCATAGTGTACCAACAGGACCTTCTCTGCCTTCTGTATTGTGTTCAGAGCTTCAGGTATTGCAAACCTGAACCAAAAGGAGGTAAAGAGGAGTGAATCCATGTATTCAATCAGGCAAACATTAGTGGAGGGCCTACTCACATCCTGTGAAGAATACAGAGTAGATAATTTTTCTTTTCAAGAACCTTACAGTCTAGAAGGGCTGATAAGACTCACAAACACACTGAAAGGCAGAGTTTGAAATGAAAGTTACCCAAAAAAGCACAAAGATTCCAGAATCCTGAGAGACAGGCAGGTCTCAAAGCCCTTATCTGATATTTTTGTTGTTCAGTTGCTAAGTTATGTCCGAGTCTTTGTGACCACATGGTCCTATATTTACTGGAGGTGTACTCAGGAGCCTTTGTCTCAAGAGTCACCAAGTCCGTCTATGACCTGCCTCTGCAGACCTCTGTCCTCTCTCTGACTGAATGGGCTGCCTCTATGTCTCGGGTATCAGGCCCACCCACCCCACAGCCCCAGGACTGAATTTCAAACATTTCACCATACCAATGGCAGCTTTATCAAGGCTGGATGTATTCCATCTAGAAATACTGACAGTAGGCCTCCTAATGATCCCAGTTACAAAAGTGGATGAGGCCATCAACTCACCAACCCTACTGTTCTTTCCTTTTAACTTCTAAAGCTAGGTTTCTCAACCTTGATGATATGGACATTTGGGGGCCGGATAATTCTTAGCTGGGGGGTTGTGGTGCTGCCGTCTCGTGCACTGTTGGATGTTTAACAGTGTCTCCGGCCTCCACCTTGAGTCATAACAATTAAAAACATCTTCAGACATTGCCAGATGTCCCCTGGGAAGCAATTAGACTCGTGCTTGATTACAACTGCTTTAAAAAGAATAGAACCAGGAAGAAGGAAGAGGGCCTGGAGCTGAGGGTGCTGAGAATGAGTGCTGAGGGAGGGAGGAAGGAGGGGACTGAGAAGAACGGCTAAGAATGGACAGTGGGCATGGGGTTGGGGGAGCACTGGGGCGACTTCTCCCTGGGAAACTCCCTTCAGAGCTAAGAGCTTCCCCATTATCTCCCAGGAGGAAATTCTAAAGCGACAAATGTGTCAGCGGGACAGAAGGAAGGGATCGCTCCTAAAGGGGAAATAAAGACGTTTCACTTTATTTTCATTCCAGGGCCTCGTGACCTAATTTCCTAGAGAAACTGTTCGGCCCTCATCAGAGCCTCATCTCTCTTTTACTGAGCAGTGGGGTGCTGTGGGAGCAAAAAGGAATACACAGAAGAGCCTAGTATAAAATCAGTATGTGGCCCAGCGAAGGGCTAGGAAACAAGACGTACCCATTGAAGAAGACTTGGGCCAGTTTGAAGAGCTCATGGCCCATTTCCACACTGGATGGCCCGTGGTGGACCTCCACCACTCGGAGACTCTTCTGCAGGTGGGTTGCTGACTTCTCCCAATCCCCTGCAGAGAAAGGAAGATCTGGATCCAGACCAGAACCATAGTCAGCTGTGGATGAACTTGTTCTGGGAAAGGAAAGCTGAATGGAAGGGAGAGCAGCCTCAGATGAAACACTGGGAGAGAGCCAACCAGACGAGGCCAAGGTCACGACCACACACACAAGGCAGGCTCATTCCTCGGAGCGGAAGATGCAGACACAGGCCATACCTAAGGCAGCGTAGGCCTGGGCCAACGCGTCCTCAATTTCTCCCACCACGCTGTGTTCCGCAGACAGGAAGCTCTCGGCATCACTCTGACACCCCAGCAACAGCTGAATGGCTAGCTCTATCAATTCAAAGCAAAGTGAACTCGTTACAGACACAAATCCAATCTTAGAAATGAGATTCCAGCCCTTAAATCCTCTATGGGTGGCCTGAATGTGGAAATCCCACTTTGTCTCCCTGGGTTGTGATCAACCCGCAATGTTGGGTCCAATAAAGCTGCTCTCTTATGTTTTCTCTTTCAATAGCAAAAGGTGCTGGGTGAGGCCTCCCCACATGTGCTCAGGGTTTCCAACTTCAGTTTGAAGTGGGATGGCTACATTCCATGTATGGTCGTTACTTCTCTTGACTCAGAAATCTAAGCAAAAAGGTCAACTTTCATAAAAAGTAGGGTAAATAAATTCCCATGATGTCAAGCCCCAAGGCAGAGCTTTCCAGGGTAATGAGGGGTTTTGCAACTTCCCTTCTGGAAAAAGTAGGATACTTACACCCATTGGGCACATGCCCCACTGCTCTTAGAAGAGAGAAAGGCTCTGATGAGTGCAGAACAGTTTTTCTAGGAAATTAGGTCATGAGGCCCCAGAACTAAAATAAGTGACATTGAGCTTCTGGATATGCACAAAGATCACGAATGTCAGAGATAATCTGTTAGTCTTTAACTAACTCTCTGATGCCTAAGAGGACAACAGCTTAAATCAGTTGGCCCTTTTTCAAGGACATCATGCAAATTGAACTGGTAGGGGTTTGGTCTCTCTGGCCTACATAGCCATCTTGTGGCTGGCTGGGGGATAATTAAATTCAATGCTTCAATCTTCACTGAGTATCCTTGAGATCAAGGTGAACTCAGACTGAATAAAAGGGAAGGGGCTGAAGGACGGAAGCAGGGAGCCAGTCTCACCTAGTCTGCCATTTCTGAGATGCTTCTGGGCCGCCCCCACCTGCCGCTGAAGGTCCTGTAGCTGGGAGACCAGGAGGTCTCTGCCGACTGATTCCGTACAAGCTGGGCCGCCACAGCTCAGAACATCGGCTCCCTGCGGAAGTCAGTCAGTGTTGTCTTTACTGACCAGGGTCAGCTAGCGACACTGCACGTGCTTACGCTGCACGCTCCAGAACTTCTGACCCTGTGGGGGAAGGAGACTCCTGCCATAACATACAACGACCAAGGGGGACTGGATCTGGATTTGGTTTGATGGCAGCAACTGTAGCGGAAGCAGGAGCCGAGCCTTGCTTGAGATTTAGCTTCTGCAACCAAACTAAAACTGGTACAGACCACAGTCTCTTTCCATATTGCTGTTGTGTTGTGTGTTAGTCGCTTAATCGTGTCCGACTCTTTGCAACACCATGGACTGCAGCCCACCCAGCTTCTATAGTCCCTCTTACTTCTCTCTGGTGCTAGGACTTCGGATGACAGACGTATTTCCAGGGGTTATGAAACTGCCACAAGGAAACCAACAGGAAAAGGAGGTGGGTGAGGCCTCCCCACATTTGACACTGGGCTTGTTGTGACTTCAGCTTTCCAACACAACCAGCTCCATGTTCTACCTATAGGTCCGCTAAGACATTTGCTGTTTTTCAGATGCCAAAATCCGTGGCTCCATTCTCCTGAGGGTCCTTTCTCACCCTTCCTCAGTCAGTGCCTGGGAGCCGAGCAGGGAGCAGGCAGCTCTGATATGGCCCATCCTTCTGGCCCAAGTGGCTGGAGGGAAACTCTGTGCCTCTGATTTCCCTCCAGCCACAGGTATTGGGTTGATGAAATGCAGTAGGATTTTTGTCCAGATCTTTGTTAGAGTCTGTATGTTTTTATCTTTCTGGACTGGGAGAGTCTGAAGCTAGAGCTAAAGGCAGCCATCCGGCCACTCCAAGGAGGCAGGCAGTCTAAGGTTGGGCTAAATAACAGAGAAAATAGAGCTGAGGGGGCAGAAAGAAAAACTGGGTCTTGGTGACACTTCCTGAGCTCTTGGACCACAGTGTATTTGAAGCACCCTTAACCTGGGACTTTCTCGTGATTTACTGGAGCAATCCCAAATCAGTTTAGTGGGATTTTCTGCTCTTTGCAGGAGAAAGAGCATGAAACCCAACCCTTCCCTGTGGTTCCTGTAGGGGGTGATCAAAGTGTGGGGAAGAGAGTATGACTTTCAGCACCTCCAAGTCCCAACGGCGTCCTCCTAAAGATTTTAGGCCTTTCAGTTGGATAACTGATGTCCTGGAAAAGCCACAAGAAGAGAAGAGAAAGGAGAAAGATTCACCTGCAGGAGCGCTCTGCAACGGTGACAACGGAAGGCTTCCCGACCAGGCCCCGCCGAGGGTCTCTGCATCTCACGTTTGCAAGGTGGACAGTCACAGTCAAAGAAATACTGAGACCTCAGCTTCCGGCGCCTCTCGGCAACACCCATCCTGCTCTCGTGCGGTCCTGAAGAAAGACCATGCTTGGCCAATATTGAAACTGAGAGAGTACCAAACACTGCTTAAAAAGACTGCAGGGGACTTCCCTGGCGATCCAGGGGTTAAGACTCCGAGCTTCCACTGGACAGTGGGTTGCCTCCCTGGTCAGGGAACTAAGATCCTGCACGTCACAGTCCAAAAAAAAAAAAACATACTTCAGCTTAGTGGAAGGTCTGGTAATCACACATCATGCGACAAGTACCTTTTACTCAAAAGTGGGTGTAACTATAGAAACAAGCTTCAAAGTCATGGGGACAGGAAGAAAAAGAAGCCAAGAAGTTGGTCCCAGTCCATTTTTAGAATAACACTACACAGTAGTGTAGACACAGCAGGGCCTAGTGAGGAGCTTTGTGCCGCCTCCACCAGGAGAAAGACCCTCCCTGGGCAGGTGAAAGGCACCTGCTTTGCAGCTTCCCATGTGAGTTCACCCCATCCCCTTCTGCTGGAGAAGGGTGGGCAGCAAGGAAGATGGACGGCTCACCGTAGCAGTGGAAGATCTCCTGCCCTCTTCTAATCAGCTGTGATGCCCGAATGGTGGCGATGGTGCCAATGAAGGACACGCTGGTGTTGGGGCTGCAGGAATGGTTCAGGAGGCTGACAACAGGGAACAAGCCTGTGGCCAGGCGCACCTGCCGGGTGTCGGTAATGAGATTCTCTTTAGATCCTAAGAGTGCAAGAGGAAAAAGGGGAAAAATGTGTCAGGACATTTGTCCTGGCCTCGCCCTCCACTCCTCAGATGATGAGCTGGGCGATTGGGCCTGAAGCCCAGCTGAATCAGAGCTCCACAAGCCGGATCCGATATAAATCAGACAGAGCGTGACTCAGACCTAACTCTGGTCCCCAGGAAGCAAAGCAAATGAGCACATGAAAAGTCCATCAGAATCCTGGAACCTAACCACTGTGTCTCAATTCCACAAAAAAAAAAAAAAAAAAAAAAAAATCCAAAGATTAGAATTTGTAGAAAATAATAAAAAAGGAATTATCAGTAGGGAGCCTTCTAGACAAGACAGTTGCATAATTTCATGACGACATGGAAAGCAGAGCACCTGCTGAGGGTGCTTCCTAAAGACTTTTATAGTCCAAGTGCTTTTGTTTAACTGGTCTTTGAGGGGGGTAACAGAATAGATAACCTAATTGCTATCCTGAACAGGCTTATCATCTATTTTTTTAAAAAATCAGTATTTCTTATGCTCACCTCTTTATTCTGCTCTTTGTCCCAATTTGATGGGACATCAGTCAGTAGTAGTTCTCACTGAAAAAAAATCTCTGGATTACTTTTTTTTTGGCTATACCTTGCAGCATGCGGAACTCCCCAGAGCAGGGATCGAGCCTGTGCCCCCTGCACTGGAAGTGTGGCATCCTAACCACTGGACCACCAGGGAAGTCCAGGGCTATGTCTATCCCAAACAATCTCTTCTTTGAAACACAATCAGCAATTTAACTACGTGGCTGAAAATTTGGAAGGAGGCTGTGAGGCTATTTCTGCACCAAGGCTCAAGCACTTATATTCATATGTGAATTCTATTTTCCTGCAGGCCCACTTGCTCTTATTTTAGCCACAACTCTAACTGGCATAGCTATTCAGCTTCTCAGCTCACAACAGTTCAGAAACAGAACTAATAAGATGCAGGATTTCTGACAATGGCAAAGGAGACGGTGACAGACTGGGGAGGAGGCAGAACTTATACAATAACAGCCTTGGGGCAAACAAAAATACTAGCACCACTGAGTTTTACTATGACTGTACGACTTAACCAGAGGTTCGAAGACTCACACCATACTTGCACGGACTTTTTTTGTCAGCCAAATATATCTTAGGAGAATGCACAGTACACACAACCTTGAGTGTACAGAAAGGTTTAAATTGTATTCTGCAACCTTGGTATAAGCACGAGGAGATCATATTTCCAACAAAGTTGGTTGAAATATGAAAGATACTGGTACTTGAAAGGGAAATTTCAGTTTTCTGGAACACTGATAAGCCATCATTTAATTATGGTATCACCATATAAGCCAGGAGTCTCAATCTACCAATCACCAAATAATGTGGTGTAGGCACATATGAAATAAATAAAGAAAATATAAACCACCAAGTGAAAATTTTCTAGAAAGGAAAATATTAGCTATAGGAATAATACTGTCTCTCTGCAGACAGTTCTATTACCTGCTGCTGTGGAAAGCCAGAATTAGAACAAGTAAATAAAATTCGCAGGGAATCCAAATGACTCAATTTTAGTCAACAGTTCTACACTGTATTGAAATCTTTCATTAGTGCGTCTCCTAAATGCATAACTGATTTTAGTATCCTTTCCCCCACCCCTGTCCAAGGCCTACCTTCTGGTAAATGTGCTAATGAGCAGTGGAAATGCTAAAAGGTAAGGAGGCCGCAGGAAGGAGCAGCACAGGGCACAAACAGTTTGTAGGCTGAATAATCAGTCTCTGCATAATTAAAAGTTGACTTGCATTGCCAACCACTGATAACTGGCAATCTATATTAGAACAGCTGCTAAAATTTTCCCAGAAAAAAATTATCACAATGCCGTGAGTAATGCCAGCTTCGTGAATTATTTATGGATTATCCTCTAACAGAAGTAGGCCTAGGAACTGAGTGGGGTGAGTATTTTATATCAGAGTTGAATCTCTCTCCAATGATCTCGACAAAATTAAGTATTGATTTTAGAAGTTATTCAATATTTTGCATTAGTCATCTATTAGCAGAGATCAGAGAAAGTGAGAATGTGTAGGTACCTTAAGCAAACCTGTGACATTTTGTGCACAAAACAAACAAAAAGCAAAAAAGAGGGACTGATTCTTTATCTTACGTAAAGGGCACCTCACTAATATCCTTAGTACACTTAAAATGAGATTAAAGTGAAGAAAAAAACATTCATTTATAACACTTTTGGCATATGCCTCTCTTGGCAGATATTTTATGAAACAAGAAACTTCTGGGTAAAACAAGTCATTAAGGGCCCCCACGCAAGGTAGATGCCCAGTGGCTGAAGAGTGAAAGGGCAGTGAACTGACTTGAACCTCTGTAGAACTTCATTAATCCCCTTTACGACCTGAACCCAGAAACACCACGAATATGCCAGTTTCACTCAGACAGATCCGCACATACCGAGGTCTGGAGTCATTGGTGGCCAGTTCTATTCCTTCAAATAAGTGCCAAAGAGAGGTTCCTGAGGAACTATGATTAAATAGGATTTATGCAAAGATAATAACATACATTTTTATAGGTTTTTGTCAAAATCTATCCAAGTTAACACTTTAATCCTTCTTCTGAGCTACTAATGAAACAGCTGCTAATGAAATTCAATGCGAACACTAAACTGGGAGGTGTTGGAACCCCAAAGAAATAATAAAAAGGGATGAAATAAGATTAGAAATATTAGCAGATGGAGACAAAATTAGATTGACTTAAAAAATGAAAGTGAACATTGCTGGTGGGCGTGTTAACTGGTACAACTTTCCTGGAGGTCAATTTTGCAGTATGTATCAAAAAATGCTCTTATCATGTGAACTCTTTTTATTGTTTAAAGAAACTAAATTACAAAAGAAATACATGGGAGTCAGAAAAATTTTAAATCTGAAAATCACAGAGAAAATAACAGTCATTTATAGTCCTCTTAGTCAGCTATAAGGTTTTGGTGCATTATGTAAGTTTTCTTTCTAGCCCTAACTATGGAATTTTTTAACATAACTAACAACATGGTACACATAGTGATTTGTAAGTTACTTCTCTTCACTTAGTATGCCATCTCTTTATACTCTAACCTGAGATGTATACTGTTTTAAAAAAAACAAAGCAACTCTGCCAATCTGATAGGGAAAAAAATGGTATCTTGCTTAAATTACTAGAGAGAGGTTAGAAATGATCCTCTTTATCACAACTTTGATAAAGTGCTTGCTTATGTATATGTAAGATTTAACTTATATACCATAAAATTCACCTATTTTAAGTGTAATTCAACAATTTTAAGGAAATTAACCTAAGTTGTACAACCATTACCACAATCCAGTTTTAGAGCATTTTCATCACTATGTATATTTTTAAAAGTTGACTTTAAGAGCTGAGCAGTTGCTGGAAATGTTCTCTCATTTTGATTTTTCTTTATGGGTTTTGGGGGGTGGGGAGTGTTAAACCAACAACTACTTCCTTTCTTACAATGCTGTGTGCCAACAACTTTGCTTTAGCTCAGCTGAATATTTTTTCTGCTAGTCCTGCCTGGGATTACCTTTAGGATTACAACCAGCTGCATGCGGTCTTCTGAGAGGCTAGCCCAGACTTGTTCACAGGCCACACCCTCATTTTAAGAAGTAACAATGCAGCTGCAAGGTCTCTTAAGGCTTAGACTCATTAAGCCACATACCATCACTTCTACTGCATTCCACTGGTCAAATTGAGGTTCAGCAGGGGGAAACAGGCTCCACCTCTTGATGGGAGAAAAAGCAATGTCAGGTTGAAACAGAGTAAACACATAGGGATGGGACCACAGAAATTGTGGTCATTTTTGCCAATAGCCTCCCCTCGAGGCCTGGAGATTCACCTAGTCCTCTCATTACCCATGTTAGGGTACTGACCCAGCAGAGGTTGAGTAACCTGCCCAAGTTCATACAGACACTTAGTGGTTAGAGTGAGAGACCAGGAACTCACTGTTGCCCATCCAGCGTCTTCATTCCTTCAAGGACCTCTTTCACCTACATTCTTTATCTTCTTTTCTGATTACAGTGTTTTTGAAATCTGGTATTTAAGTTAAATCTAGCTTAAATTTCTAATTACCGAAATTTGGTATTATATACTATAGAAAGCTTCTCTGACCACCCTAATATATGTAGAAGTTCACTTATCTTTCTTTAGATATTTTATGGTTTAATTTTTAAATATTTAATTTTTTAACGACTTGAAGAAAGAATCTAATACTTTGGGGGGGGGGTTATCAAATCAGTACCATATTGCTTTTAATTATTGTAGCTCAATGCTGAAAGGAAATCTAGTAGTACTAAGCCCCTTCGGTACTTTTTACAAAAAAAGGGCTATTCTTACCCAGTTATTCAAGAAGAATTTTAGGACACTGTCAAAGTTTAAGAAAAATCCAATCGTGATTTCGTTGGAAATGGCATTAGACTGTTAGGTCAATGCAGGGGATTCGGCATTTTTACAGTTTTCAGTCTTTCTTTCTCAGGACATGGCATGTGTCTGCATTTATCTAAGCCTCCTTTTATAGCTTTCCAAATTAAAATATCCTTGCATTTCTGCAAGAGATTCTACTTGGTCCTATATGATTGTTCCTTTAATAAAGGATGTGACATAGCGGTGATTTTTTTTTTTCAGGGATTCTGGATCTATATTCACAAGTGAGACTCGTCTATAGTTTTTATTCTGGGCTTTGTAAAAGGAGTGGGAAGAGGTACTAGGTTGTACCCATGTCCTAGAATAGTTTATAATGTATAAAAATATCATATTTTTATAATGTTTATACTGTATAAAAATAGCTTTCTGTTCCTTGAAAGATATTTTTTAAAAGGTAGCTAAATATGTTCCTTAAAAGTTTTAAAGAACTCACATAGGAAAGAGTGGGTCTGGCTTGTTTTTATGGAAATACTTTGATAACTTTTTCAATTTCTTCCATAATCACTGTACTTTTGAAGCATTTTCCTCCCTCTGGAAAAATTTTGGCAATTTCTATTTTTCTACAAAGTTGTCTACTTAATATTTTCAAATTCAATAATCTAAAGTTGTATTAAATATTTGCTATAAACTTTAAAATAAATCTATATTCTTGGCTACACCCTTTCATTGTTTCTAATTTTGGGGCATTTACCCCTGGATTTCTTAATTAGATTTGCCAAACTTCTGTCTCTATCAGGAACCTGTAAACCGTATAGTCTGTGTGCCAAATCCTGCCTGCTGCCTCTTCTTTGCACATATGCGGCCTAAGAATGGCTTTTACGTTTTTAAAAATCATTTATTTGTTTTTATTTTTGGCTGCCCTGGGTCTCTGTTGCTGTGCACGGGGCTTTCTCTAATTGCGGGGCGAGCGGGGGCTCCTCTCTAGCTGCGGTGGGAGGGTTTCCCATCGCGGGCTCTTCTCGTTGTGGTAGGGGGGCTCTAGGGCGAGGGCTTCAGGAGCTCCAGCCCACAGGCTTAGTTGCGCCTCAGCACGTGGAGTCTTCCTGGACCAGGGACTGAACTCATGTCCCTTGCACTGGCAGGTGGATTCTTAACCACTGGACCATCATGGGAGTCCGGTGTTTACATTTTTAAGTGGTTCAAAATAAAATTCTCATGAAATGAAAAACTGTAAAGAATTCAACTTTCAGCGTCCATAGTCAATTTTTTTTGGAGCCCAGCCAGGCACATTCATTTGTATACTGTTTATCATTGCTTTCATGCTACAGGTGCAGTTGAGTGGCTGCAAAAGAGACTATATGGTCTGCAAAGCCCCAGATATTTACTATCTGGTCCTTTACAGAAAAAGTTGGCTAAACCCTGGTCTATAGGACACGGGCTTTGATGACTATATCTCTAAATTCCCTATTTTATTATGTTATCTTGGTTTCTATATTCTTATTTTGAATATATTTGATCAGAGTGGCATATTAAAGTTTCTTATAGCCATGGAGTTTTTGCCAGTTTCTCCTTGTATACTTAGTCACTTTTGTTTTACAGATACAATCTCTATGTTCCTGAGAGCTACGCTGGATGATATATTTCAGAAAAGGCTCCTTTACAAAAATAAAATGCCTCTTTGTTTTATTAGACATCTTACCTTGGGTTCTACTGTTTTATATCAATACCCTGATTTGCTTGTGATTCCTGACATGTCTTGCCCAAACACTTCGTGTTGTTCCAAGTGTCACCTGGAAAAGGTGGACAACCCACTCCAGTATTCTTGCCTGCCAGGCTTCTCTGTCCATGAGGTCGCAGAGTCAGACACAACTGAGCAACTAATACTTTTTGTAAACAGAATATAGTTTGGACCCATCCTAAAAGATTCATTTAATAGAGTTTAGTCCATTTATATTTACTGTTATAGACTCATTTTTATAATTTTCCTATCTTTTTGCTCTGTGAACTATTTTTTTTTAATGTTTTTTGTTTCCCTAGAAAGAAGGGAAAGGTATACAACCAATTTTAAATTTACTAGAATAATGTTACCACAGTGTGAATACGTGTTTTTAATTTGAAAAATACAGAAATGTTCAAAGAAAGCCATAATTACCCATATTTCCACTTTCAGAATTCATCACTGCTAATTAAGATTTTGGTATTTTTACTTCTAGTGTTGTTTTTTTCTATGTAAATACATTTAAAACATAAGGAAGAATAAATCATGCATAAAATATTAAGAACCTCATAGATGAAGACAGAGTCTCCAATCCTTTTCTGATCAACACAGGTGACCAATATTATGGTACATACCTATTTTCCTAGTTCTTTTCAGCCACAGAAGATACAAGTGTTCTTGACTATACATAGTCTTCCTACCAAAATTCATTCTTAACAACTTGTGAAATATTTTACCCAAAACTTGCTGTGTAAATAAAAAATTGACTGCAATGCAATACCATGCACAGGGCACAAAAACATTTAGGTTACGATTCTCTGACCATAAGGGGGAGGCCAATGAAGGAGGGTGGACGGGAAACACGCTCGTCCCTCTGGCTTTGCCATCCTGCCTCAAGGATTCAGCCTGAGTTAGTGGTTACCACTACTGTTTTTCCCAGACAACAGTTTCCATAGTTTTGCAAGCTACTGACATTTATACCTTTTCTCATGCGTTCTATTTAGTATTTTAGAGGCAAGACACAACAGAATCAAGAGATGGTAGCTTTCTGCTGTATAATCTGGAAGCTCCATATACTATTTTTTTATATTCAGAAAAACAAAACAAAATGAAAACAGTATTTTTTAAAATGCCAGTGAATGTACCCGAGGGAAAACACAATTCTGGAGAAACACTCAACAGATATATTTTAGAAGGTAGCAATGGCTCGAAGCAGCAAAAGGCAGAGAAGAAAATGGAGACTGGCTTGCAGTGTGATTCTGTTGTATCATGGGAGGAGGCCAGTGCTATTTGGGGGTGTTCCCTGTGCTTCAGGATGGGGAATTGAGTCCTGCCCCAAAATTTGTCCAATGAAATACCTATACACTGTATAACTTGGCAGCTGAATTAAAATTAGAGATAAAAAAATATAAACAAAAGGTTGACAGAATTCTACATTATCTCATGTGAGGCAATCAAAAGAGCTAAGCATATAGAGTTCAGGGAAGCCACATCTGATAACTGCCTATAAATCCTAGGTGTAGATATGACCTTATTCTTTCCCTCCAGAGAGCTAATTAGGAAATTGAGAAAGTATCATGAGCTGATTGAAACATACTGTCTGCTAAAATGGAGATCAAACAACAGAAAAGTTGGAAACACCATTTCTTTGCTAATAATAGTACCTGTTGTCAGTACAATCGTATTAGAGGTGGCACTCAGGATGCTGGGCACAGGTAACCTCCCCATCTACCTTAACAGCCTCATCCCCAGGGTCTGGTTCAGGAAAACAGGGCTAGGCTGGTCTGTGTCTAGCAATGGCCCTGAGACCAAAGGCAGCCCAAACACAGATATGGCAATCCATGTTTGATTAGAAACAGTCATATGGCCCACTAAGCCGTGCTGGGCCAAATTCCTCACTTGGATACTTAAAACAGAAGAATGGAGGGAAAAATCTGTCACTTGAAAAGAGAAGAGACAAGAATAGCTGTGTCACAGGACTAAGTTAAGATTCTGATACTTCAACTACAGACCCTGCTCCATCTGCAGTCTTGTTTGTCGTGATTATTTTGTCTAGATTGTTTGAGCTTTCCTTCACAATAAAGAATTAACAGTGTAGGATTTCCCTGGTGGTCCAGTGGTTAAGGATCTGCCTGCCGATGCAGGAGACATGGGGTTTGATCTCTGACCCAAGAAGATTCCACATGCTGAAGGGCAATCAAGCCTGCGCGCTACACCTACTGAGCCCTCGTGCCACAACTACTGAAGCCTATGCACCCTAGAGCCTGTGCTCTGCAACAAGAAGCCACTGTAATGAAAAGCCTCTGCACCACAACTAGAGAAAGCCTGTGTACAGCAAAGAAGACCCAGCACAACCATAAATACATGAAATTTAAAATAAAACTGCAGTTAAAATTAAAACAAAAATTAACAGTGTTAACAGGGTTTTTTTGGGGAAGGGGAATAGGATTTTTAACTTTATTTTTACAAATAAGCACATCAGCTTCACAACTCTGTAAAGTTAGGTGAGATTAAACTACCCATTTTACAGATGAGAAAGCTGAGGCAGAGTAGGATCAAAGTAATTTAAAGTCACAGAGCTTCCCTATGGCATAAGCATAAGACAGCTGTGTCTTCCCTTAGGCCACTGATTTGACTACTGTTCTCCTTTATAGTTCTTTCTTCCCTGTAAATGTTAGCTTTATCAAGAACAGTATCGTAAGGCAGAATAAAGAGGTTTCCTCTCACCTGTTTGCTGGATGGTCGTTATTGCCTGAGCATTACACTGCAGCTGTAACATGTGTCTCAGCATGGCCACTCCCCAAACATTCAGCTCTGCACACAACACAGGAGTCTCCGCAGCTTTCAGCTTAGTTGCTTTCAGATCTGTTGTGAAGGCCTGTAAACCAGCTGCTTCGAGCTGCCTGCACAGTGCAGAAACACTCAGAGCACAGAGGAATTTGTGCTCAGGGCTATGGTTTTCAGTATGGGGTAAAAGGTGGAAGACAGCATTATAATTTCTTTCATATTTTCCATTAATATCACATCCAGGAATTGGGGTCTCAACTGCTTTGTCTTTTATTTCCCCCTCTCCTCCCAGGTCATATTTGAGTATCTGCGCTGGATTCTTGCTTTTCGGTAAGCAGATGCCCTGGTTTCTCATCTCACCATAGGGCTTCTTTATGACTTTGCCAACATCCTCAAACCTAGCTAAAAGAGTCGACCTCAGGGCAATGTGACAAAACACACCCAGTGTGAGAAGCAGAGCCCCCAGAGAACACTCCACACTATGGTAGCGATCCCAGGCCTGCTGCATACACTCCTGGCTGCAATACTTGGCATAGCTGCATCCATCACAGGGAACTGGGGCCAGAGTGTGCCTCAGACATCGGTGACAGTGAAGGTCCCCATTGCTAACTTGGATGTCCCACTTGCTCTCCTGGCCATGAGGCCGTGGTGGCACTTCTCCTGGGTTAAGGACACTCACAAAAGCATCCTCTTTCATCAGAAGCTCTCCTGGGAGGATATCTTTTGTGGCAACCAGATAGCGGCCTTTTAAAGGGTCTATACGTAAGCTGACAGAGGACGAGGCGCTGGGAATTTGTTCATTCTCTTCCCTTAGTTCCACACCCTCAAAGGATTTGGTTAGAGCCTCTGGGAAGATTTCTGGGAGATTCTCCTTTTCCTGTACCTTCACTTTCACACGACAGAGGGTTCTCTGCAGAATCTGAAATTGGGGAGCTGAGAGGGTTGGCTTGGCAGCAAAGTTACTTTCAAGATCACTGATGGTCTGGCTTGCCTCCTGTGGTCTCCCCAGGGTCACCAGACACTCTGCCTTACGCAACAGCAGCTTGGGTTGCAATCTTTCTGGATACCCATGCGTCTGTGCTCTGACGATGTCTTTAAGGCATGTCTGAAAACAGAAAGGAGATTCCTAAATGACCGTTCGTCACCACTCTAAAATATTCACTTGGAAATCTTCATAAAAATCTACAAGTGAGTGAAGGATTATTAAAAATACAGCAACTATGACCATGTGCTTATTACTTTAAATCATATTGTACTGTGATCTTTTAGTTTAATGATTAGAAATACATGCTGACGGTATTATGTTTAACTGTCATTAACTATTTTTGATTCTAAGGAAAAAAGTTGTATAGACAGAAGAGGCATATTATGGTGATTAAGAGGGCATCCCAGTGCAGACTCTGCCTCTTACCAGTTGGATGACCTTGTGCAAGTGAATTAGTTTCTCAGTGTTTAAGTTTTCACATTGGAAAAATGGGGATAATGATACCTCCCAGGATAGAAGTAAAGATGAAAATAAGGTAATATACCTGAAGTGTTAAAAAGGTGCCTGGAATATAGTATGTGCTTAATATGTGGGAATCATTATTGTAACAAGTAATAATATAGGGAAGAAATAAAGGGCTAAATGCTTCACAAGGTCTTCCCATCGCTGTCTTCAGTAGCCTAGGTTTTTCTTGCTGGGGGGACAGGAGTTAGATTCTTGCTCTTCTCTTTTGGACCAAACGGCTTAAGTGTGAACTTGTGATTACTCAAATAGTTCTTTCCCCCACCCCCGCCACACTTTTATTTTTTTGTGTGCAGGGTCTTTGAAGCTGCTTGGGTTTTTCTCTAGCGGTGGAGAATAGGGGCTACTCTCTAGTTGCGGTGAGTGGACTTCTCATTAGGGGCACGAGTTCTCTCGCGGGGCACGATCTCTGGGACTCTCCGGCTTCAGGAGTTGCGGCTCCCAGGCTCTAGAGCACAGGCTCCGTAGTTGTGGAGCACGGACTTAGTTGTTGCTCTGTGGCATGTGGGATCTTCCCTAATCAGGGATCAAGCCTGCATCTCCTGAGTTGGCAGACAGATTCTTTACCACTGAGCCACCCGGAAGTTCTACAGGGATATTCTTAAACCCACTCATCTACTTATTAAAAAAAATAAATAACCCAAACAAATAAATAGTTTGCAAACACTTAGAACCTAAAGCATTATTAGCATAGCTGTGTATGTCACGACTGATCTTAACAGCGGAGCACGGCGGACCCACTGGGTAGAGTCCAAAGCCCTGGGGAACGTGTGTGTCTCTTTCCTGCCAGCCAGCACTACCCTACATAATAACCTGTGACAAGGGAAGTGAACGATGAGAAAGAACAAGTTCGGGAGGATATCAATTTGCTTCTGATTCAACCAGTTGCATAGGGCCAACTTTAGTGTTCTGAGGCAGAAGCAAGGGTGAAGGTCTAGTGCCCCCGGGAACTCCCTGCAGATCCTCTCCAATCACACCAGGCATTCTGATACTCACTTCATACTGACGCAGGTGGAAGAGGGCTGCAGAGCGATTGGCATAACACAGTGAAATGTCAGCAGAGTTGGGCCCCGAATGCGATACTCCCTGAAGAACAATGAACCGATTAAAGGTATATACATGGAAACTAGCATCTTCAGAGTTTTTTGTTTGTTTTTTCAGATAACAGGGGCTCTGCTACAAAAGACTGTATGCAATTGGGAAAGTTACTGGATCTCTTTGTGCTTCACCTGCTTCATTTTTAAGTACCTTAGAGCAGAGTTGAGAAGATTAGGTGAGGAAATAAATATGTGAAGCATTTTGATGACAGCAGCTTCAGACAAGTGTCGGCCACAAGACAACACTCAAGGTAAACGAAAACTGAGGAGTATAACCTGGCGCATAACAAAGTGTGAGGGGAGCAATAGCAACTCACTTAAGATGATATGTGGGAAACAATTCGTTGATAGACAGTCAAACACACGAAAGTGAAAGCAGACAAAGGCTACTTTTCTCTACCACCAAATTGGCAAGGAATAATGATAAAGGTGGCATTTCCAGTCACTGGAAAAAAGACTGGGATTATTCAGTGAAAGTACTGGGACAAGTAGCCACTGAAGAAAAATAAAGTTGGTTCTCAACAGATGATACAATTTTCATTAGGATAAATTCCCAATGGATCGAAACTTTAATGTAAAAACTGAAACTGTAAGATCACTGGAAGAAACTGTATGAATAGTCCAAATTGACAATGGAGTGAGAAATACCTTTCTAATTATGACACAAAACCCAGAAGTCATACAAGGTTAATAAATGTGGCCACATAAAAATAAAAAATTTCTCTGGAGCAAAAACCAATAACAGTATCAAAAGACAAACATTGAACTGGAAAAAAATATTAGCAACTCCTATTACAGCAAAGGGCTCATTTCTTTATGAACAGTCCTACAGATCAATAAGATGACAAGCAATAATTTAGTAGGAAAATAAGCAAATGATAGGAACAATTCTCACGGGAAATATAAACTGCCCTTAAACAAATGAAAAATGCTCAACCTCATTCATAATCAGCAAAATGCAAATTAAAACTCTGCTGAGATGCTATTTTTTACTTATCAGATTGGCAAAGAAAAGTAAAATTGATAGGATACTCTGCTGGCATAGGAATGAGATACACTTTTTCTACATTGCTAGTGGGAATGTAAACTAGTTGCATGATTATTGAGGCAATTCAGCAATATATATATCTCTTAATATATACGTGCTGAGGCCTTCCAGTTGGTGTCAGTGGTAAAGAATTCACCTGCTGATGCAGGGGACACAGAGACACAGGTTTGACCCGTGGGTTGGGAAGATCCCCTGAAGTAGGAGATGGCAACCCGCTCCAGTATTCTTGCCTGGAAAATTCCACGGGCAGAGGAGACTAGTGGGCTACAGTCCATGGGGCCACAAAGACTCAGACACGACTGAGCATATATACTATATTTATATATATATCTGTATCTCCATTGACCCAGCAATTCCTCTCCTAGGGATTTATCTTACAGATATAATCTCTCATCCTACACATATATGCAAAATAACATACATGAAAGGCTTCTCATCACAGAATTGTTTTAAGAAACAAAAGACAGCAAATAAATATGGACCCAGAAGACACTAATAAATTAACAGTACATCCATACAACGGAACAGAAGTGGAAAAAGCACAGTGCTTACCAGTGTGTGTAGAATGTTATTTACATAAAAAGAGTGTATGTGTGCAGGAGTGGCAGATTATTTGTATTTGTATCTGGTGAGGTACCTCTGGAAAAATACCTTTTAACAGCATCAGTGCTACTAGCTTCTGGGGATGGAAACGAGGGGGCTGGGGAGCAGAGGAAGCAGACGGCACTGTATATTCTTACACCTTTAAAATTCTAACTATGTAAGCACATTTCCTATGCCAGAATAAATAGACAAAATAATGATAATAACACCATAATAATCAGTACTGCTTAGGATATAGAGAAATGAACATCCCATGCTCTGTTGGAAGGGGAGTAACTAGCTTTTTCTTGAAGAAAGATTTAGCATCAAGTTCCAAGGGGTAAAAAAAAAAAAAATTACATTCAATTGACCCAGCAATTGCCCTTAAAGGAATTTATCCTGAGGAAATAATCAGGTGTGTACAAATATTTACATAGAAAGATGCTCCTTGCAGCTTTATGATACCAAACAATCTGCCAACATTAGGAGATGTTAAATCAAGTATAGTTCTCTGTAATGGAACACTAAGCCAGCCGTAAAAAATCATGTTCTAGCGGAAAATTTAATAACAGGAGAAAACGGTCACAATAAATTGTTGAGGGGAAAAAAAGCAGGTTACAAAACAGTAAGTACAGCATTATAGCAATTTTGTATGAGAAAAACATATTTTCAGAGGAAAAAGAGGCTGGCTGGATGTAAGCAAAAATGTTAACAGTGCTTATCACTGGTTATGGGATTTTTCCCTTACTCTTTATGCTTCTCTATATTTTCCAAGTAAACATATATTACATTTACAATCAGACAAAAGCAACAAATATTATTTCAAAAAAGAAAGAAAACAGCAACTCTATGGGAAAACGGCAAAGTACCATAATCACCAAAATACTAGCTTCATGAAACAGGAAGGCTCATCTCCCTCTGTATTCAGAGCAAATCTTAATTTTTCATCTGATTTTACTTTATTTTCCTTGAGCAACTTCCCAGTGATCATATTTGACATGCATGCATGCAGCTGAAGAAAGATTAGCTCTGAAAAAGAACTCTTAAGGCATTTATTTATCAGTGATCATTACATCTAGTGGGTTTTAGTTCTTCAGCTATCACTAACACGTTATTCAGATAAATACTTTCTTGTAGCATCACAAAGCAGAGCTTTTATCAATTTTAAAAGATACTGTTGTTAGTCTGATAGTTGGAAAACTAATTCCAAACTTTAAGCATAAGTCTGTTTAAGATGCAGAGTAGGGGATACCCATTTCAAATGCACTGGCTTCCCTGATAGCTCAGTTGGTAAAGAATCCACCTGCAACATAAGAGACTCTGGTTCTACTCCTGGGTCGGAAAGATCTGCTGGAGAAGGGATAGGCTACCCACTCCAGGATTCTGGCCTAGAGAATTCCATGGACTGTATAGTCCATGGGGTCGTAAAGAGTTGGAGATGACAGAGTGACTTTCATTTTCACTTCAATTGCACACTCATTCTTTCAATAGACAAGGTTCACAGACCTGGTTCAAGGGATTGATCCATTCTTGCTTTAAACCCATACTTATCTCTAAAAAATTATGGAAGGAAGTCTCTCAGGAATCTTTTTCCAGTTCCTACTCTGGAAGCCTTCTTACACTGTTCATGGGGTCCTCATGAACAGTAGATCACAACAAAGTGGAAAATTCTCCAAGAGATGGGAATATCAGACCACCATACCTGCCTCCTGAGAAATCTGTATGCAGGTCAAGAAGCAACAGTTAGAACCGGACATGGAACAACAGACTAATTCCAAATTGGGAAAGGAGTATGTCACCCTGCTTATTTAACTTATATGCAGAATACATCATGTGAAATGCCGGGCTGGATGAAGCACAAGCTGGAATCAAGATTCCCAGGAGAAATATCAAATAACCTCAGATACACAGATGACACCACCCTTATGGCAGAAAGCAAAGAACTAAAGGGCCTCTTGATGAAAGTGAAAGAGGAGAGTGAAAAGCTGGCTTAAAACTCAACATACAAAAAATGAAGATCATGGCATTCGGTCCCATCATTTTATGGCAAATAGATGGGGAAACAATGAAAACAGTGAGAGACTTTATTTTTTGGATCTCCAAAATCACTGCAGATGGTGACTGCAGCTGTGAAATTAAAAGATGCTTGCTCCCTGGAAGAAAAGCTATGACCAACCTAGATAGCATATTAAAAAGCAGAGACTTTGCCAACAAAGGTCCGTCTAGTCAAGGCTATGGTTTTTCCAGTGGTCATGTATGGATGTGAGAGTTGGGCCATAAAGAAAGCTGAGCGCTGAAGGATTGATGCTTTTGAACTGTGGTGTTGGAGAAGACTCTTGAGAGTTCATTGGACTGTGAGATCCAACCAGTCCACCCTAAAGGAAATCAGTCCTGAATATTCATTGGAAGGACTGATGCTGAAGCGAAACTCCAATACTTTGGCCACCTGATGCGAAGAACTGACTCCTTAGAAAAGATCCTGATGCTGGGAAAGATTGAAGGCAAGAGGAGAAGGGGACAATAGAGGATGAGATGGTTGGATGGCATTGCCGACTTGATGGACATGAGTTTGAGCAAGCTCTGGGAGTTGGTGATGGACAGGGAGGCCTGGCGTGCTGCAGTCCATGGGGTGGCAAAGAGTCGGACATGACTGAGAGACTGAACTGAACTGAATCTTAAATCTAAGTCACACTGACTATAAGCTAACCTGGTGGCTAGCCCCCAAATCCAACTTCTCTAAATTGGGACTATCACACACTAACAGCCTCAGCAGTTATTCAGACAAAGAAGGTACACAATTCGGTGAGAGCTGACAAGACACTGGTGAGGGAGGCCAAGGCGTCCAGTAAGGCTTGCTACCCTTGTGCCTGAGGGAACGTGTGAAGACAAGTTTCTTGACGGAATTTAGGACATTAATACAAACTCTCCTTTGTTTCAGAATATGAACAGAAGCAGAGCTGTACCAGTTTTGTTTTTCAAATCCAATCAAGAATTAATAGACAAAGTTACTAGCGGCTATACCACTTAGCAAGAATGGCTCTATCTTTTGAAGAAGTATGTACTGTTGAATTGTTGACAGAGCTCCTCCTGCTTGGCTGGGCGGGGTGGGTCTTACCTTAGAGTACAGCACTGTGGCTCCCATATAATCCTTCTCCTGAAATTTTTTGTTTCCTTTTTCTCTGTAGAAAAGGGAAGCGTCAGGGTCCTTTCCAACAAGGTAACCTTCAGAAAGCCTTTTTAAAAACATCTCATCTTCAGGTCTTCACGAAGAAAGAAAAAACAATGACAAAAAAACAAAAGCACAGGTTTGTTATTTCAAGGAAAATGAACCATTGCATCTGAAACAGGAGTGAGTGCCTATAAAATACTGGGACACAAGAGGCTGGATGTGTTATGTAGTGTGACTGGGGAAAACATCTTTGGTCTCAGAGACAAAGGGACTAGAATTTCTATTTAGAGGACAGAATACAATTTATTTACTTATTTATTTGGGGTCTTCACTGTGGTGCATGGGCTCTAGAGCATGTGGGGTCAGTAAGTCCACATCATGTGGGATCTTTTAGGTCCCCCAGCAGGGATTGAACCAGAGTCCTCTACACTGGAAGACAGATTCTTAACCACTGGACTTCCAGGGAAGTCCCATATACTTTTTATTCTATATCTCATAATTACTGGCCAATAAACCATTCCTTGGATTAATGCATTATACAGAAGTTTGGGTGTGCAGAATGACATAATATACAAGAGTCTGTACTAAGACGTAGTCTCCACCTAAACTTCATTGAAAATACCTGAGTGAACAGCTGACAGAGTAGGAAGAGGGAGGAAGGGGGAGAGAAGGCTGAAGAAGATGAAGAGAGAAGATGTATCATAAAGTTAGCATAGTGAACTGTTAACATCTGGAGAGTCTGAAAGAAGGCTGCTGCACAGCAATTCTTTACCTTATTTTTGCAAGTAAATCTGAAATTGTTTCAGCCTGCAAAGTGTTTAAAAGTAAGTATATGAATTCTCTAATATAGAAATATACACCTTTCTTCCAATAAAGAAAAACAGTATAGAATAACCTAGCCTATACTCTGACTATACAGTGCAATGAAGCAAAATATGAACAAAAGGGGAACTAAAAATCCTCTTAAGCAACTCTTGGGTTAAAGGGGAAATCAAAGTCAAAACTGCAGAATGTTCAGAAAACTATTTTTCAAATTTTTGTTTACAAAGATCCACCTTAAGAAATACCTTTCAGGTTGTGATTCAGTGTAATGCATCTGTGTGTATATGGAAATTTCACAAAACATCTTTCATTTAATGTCAAATATGGTTTTATTAATACTTAAACACAATATAAAAAAATCTCAAAATAAATAACAGAGAAAGAAAAATAAGGAAAGATTTTATTTAATTCAGAAGGTGTGCTTCTCTGTTCAAAATTTATTCCAGTCCAGAAAATATGAGGACAACAACCCACGCATATCTGATACACCACAGATCCTATTCTTTGTTCTATTTGTTTTTGTGTTGTTTTAAATTAGGTTAAATCTGCAAATCCTATTCAAACAAAAAAGCTGTGATGAACAGTAATAATGGAAAACTCTTCTTGCCTACCAATGACTATTCTTTAATCTTAATCCAAAATGATGACAAACTCAATGTTTTTGTAATTGTTCTTCAGCGTAATTAAGAACTAAGCTGCAATAATTCATTCTTTCTTGCAGCACCAAGTTTAACTCTGTAATTAAAAGTTTTGAAAAGCAAATGGATAGTCTTTCTTTTTTTAATATTTCAAATTTTCTTTTGGAATGTTAAGATAAAAAATGTATGGAAGTGAGATGAAAAACATTTTTTTTGCAGGTGTGCGCTCTCTGGCATGGTAGCTGTTAGTTCTCCATCCAGGGATTGAACCGGTGCCCCCTGCTGAGGAAGCGCGGTGTCTTAACGGATGGACCACCAGGGCAGTCCGAGATGGAACAATTTTCTGGTTAACTTTTTTTTATTGTGGTAAAATATTTTAAAAATTATAATTTTAACTATTTCAAAGTGGACAGTTTAAGTACATTCATAACATTGTGCAATCGTCACCACCATCCATTTCCAGAACTTTTTCACCAGCCCAAACTAGAACTCTGTACTCATTAAGCAATATCTCTCTATTCCTCCCTCACTCCAGCCTTGGTAACCTCTATTATACTTTCTGTTTCTATGAAGCTGTCTATTCTAGGTACTTCATATAAGTGGAATCGTACAGTGTTCATCCTATGTCTGGCTTGTTTCACTAAGCATAACATTCCCAAGGTTCTTTTTTTACAGCTGCGTAATATTCCATTGTGTGTATGTACCACAGTTTCTTTATCCATTCATGTTAGTGGACATTTGGGGTTTTTTCACTCTTCTGTTATTGTAAATAATACTGCTCTGAACATTGGTGTGCAAATAAATCTGTTTAAGTCTCATTTTCAATTCTTTTGGGTATAAACCCAGAAGTGGCATTGCTGGATTACATAGTAATTCTGGTATAAAATTTCTGCAAAACTGCCATGTTGTTTCTCATAACGGCTACACCATTTTACATATCCACCAATGGTGCGCAAGGTCTCCAATTTCTCTGCATCCTCACCAACACTTGTTATTTTATTTTTCTTGAATAGTAGCCATCCTAACGAGTATTAGGACAATAAGTTATCTTGCTGTCATTTGACTTGCATTTCCCTAACGATTAGTGATGTTAAGAGCATCTTTCCATATGCTTTACTTCATGTGCTTATCTTCTTTGGAGAAATACCTATGCAAGTCCTTTGTCCATTTTTAATTGGGTTTGTTGTTGTTGTTTCTGAGTCTTAGGATTTCTTTATATAGTCTGGATATTAATCCCTTAGCAGCTATATGATTTGCAATATTTTCTCCCATTCTGTCAGTTGCCTGCAGACAACTGCCAACAGAATAAATATTCTGTTCATATTGCCACTTGAGGCGCTATATTTCACTTTTCATGAAGTCTGATTAGCTTATTTTTTCTTTTGTTGCCCGTGCCTTTGGTTTCAGAGCCAGGAAAAGATGCCAAATCCAATGTCATAAGCTTTGGGCTTATGTTTTCTTTTAAGAGTTTTGTAGTTTTAGCTCGTAAATCAACTTAATAACTTGAGTTATTTTTGAGTTAGCTTTTGTACATGATTTAAGCTAAAGGTCCAACTTCATTCTTTGGCATATAGAATCTAACTTGAAAGCAGATAGAAAGAACCAGGCTCTTTCCTCTAGCCATGCCTTCTTTTTCCAGAGCCTAGAGAGGTTCAGTTCAGTTCAGTCGCTCAGCCCTGTCTGACTCTTTTCGACCCTGTGAACAGCAGCACGCCAGGCCTCCCTGTCCATCACCAACTCCTGGAGTCCACCCAAACCCATGTCCACTGAGTTGGTGATGCCATCCAGCCATCTCATCCTCTGTTGTCCCCTTCTCCTCCTGCCCTCCATCTTTCCCAGCATCAGGGTCTTTTCAAATGAGTCAGCTCTTCTCATCAGGTGGCCAAAGTAGTGGAGTTTCAGCTTCAACATCAGTCCTTCCAATGAACACCCAGGACTAATTTCCTTTAGGATGGACTGGTTGGATCTCCTTGCAGTCCAGGGGACTCTCAAGAGTATTCTCCAACACCACAGTTCAAAAGCATCAATTCTTTGGCGCTCAGCTTTCTTTATAGTCCAACTATCACATCCATACATGATCACTGGAAAAACCATAGCCTTGACTAGACGAAGCTTTATTGGCAAAGTAATGTCTCTGCTTTTTAATATGCTGTCTAGGTTGGTCATAAGTTTCCTTCCAAGGAGTAAGCATCTTTTAATTTCATGGCTGCAATCACCATCTGCAGTGATTTTGGAGCCCAGGTAAATAAAGTCAGCTGTTATTTCCACTGTTTCCCCATCTATTTGTCATGAAGTGATGGGACCCGATGCCATAATCTTAGTTTTCATGTTGAGCTTCAAGCCAACTGTTTCACTCTCCTCTTTCACTTTCATCAAGAGGCTCTTTAGTTCTTCACTTTCTGCCCTAGAGAGGTAGAGCCTCTTATAAGCTTGACAGGCAAAGCAGAAAGGCCCAGCCTCAACAGAGTACAGAAGATTAGGGCTGAGAAGCTATAGCTTAATAACTAGCATCCATTCACACATGTACATTTTTTTCCTGAAAGTAAGTGCAGTCATCATGGAAGTTCACCTCTAAGTATTTCACCATGCCTCTGCTAAGAATAAGGACATTCTCCTATATCTTGATATTGCAATATTATCATCATGCCTAAAAAATTAACTCTAATTCAAATATCATTTAAAGTTGCTCCATTATTCCTAAAATAATAGGAATTTTTTTTTCTTACCCCAGCCTGATGCAGAATCAAGGTTTTAATGTACTGCACTTGGTCATTACTTCTCTTTAGTCTCTTTTGAGATAGTTTCATGATTTTTGTTTCATTTTTCACGACTAAATTTTCTGAAGATTTGGGCCAGGAAAATGTTCTACATTCTGGTTTTGTCTCATTGTTTCCTCATGATTAGATTCAGATCAAACAATTTTTGCCAAGAGCATTAGTACATTATTAAATCTGTATACTTTTTGTTGTTTCAAACCAGGGGACACATAAAGTCAAGGAGTCAGTCCTACCACCACTGGGGATGCCGTTTGGTCTTTTGATTGGTGACTGTTAGATTTCTCCAATATACAGATAACTTGCCTCTTATAGTTAGTAACATTAATAAGTAATCTGTGGGGCTACATTTTGAGGCCATGGGAATAATCTGTTTCCAGTGACCTTTCTTCTAATGGTTTGAGCATCCATTGATGATTATTGACAGAATTCAGTTATTACAATAGGGGTTACAAAATGGTGATTTTCTAATTTTATCATTATTTTTAAACTTATTAATTAGCATTTTTCTGTAAAGACAATTGTTGCCTCCTTTTCTTCTTTTACTTATTTATGTATTTATTTGAATATCACCATGGACTTAAAAAAATTCATTGTTATAAACCATTACCATCATCATATTTTTTGATGCTCAGACTGTCCTAAATTTGGCCAGTGGAAACTCCTCAGATTGGCTCCTATGTTATCTTTATTTACATAAATCCATTAGTCTTTGAGCATTTCCTTGATTTCTGGCAAGACAAAGTATTCCAGTTGTACCAGTATAAAATCAAAACAAATGGAAATGCAGTGAGTACAGATAACAACTCTGTTAAGGATTCCCTAGGACACTGTAGATTATCAGTGGGAGAGGTTCACTTGTCTCAGGAGGTCTTGATATTGACAAAAGGCATTTAATTTGGGAAAATATTCCTAAAAGACTGTAAATGTCAAGAAAGAAAAGTGCATGCCTGGCTTTAAGCTTTAAAGGCCCAATTCACATTTTCCTTTAATGGATAAGCATGTGTAGATTAGAAATTAAAACCTTTTTGGTCATTTTAGATTATGATTGGCTAATTTTACAAACAGCTCTTCAGAACTAAGTTGTTAAGTAAAGAAGTTTGGGGATGAAGTAGTGAGAGATACACAGAACAAATAAAAACAGAGGGAATAATTAACGTCAGGGAAAACAAGAGTTGTATGAAAAAGGAAATGTAATTCAAAATATACTTTGTGGTTCACATGATATCTATACAGACATAATGATATACATAGTGAAAACTGGTTTAACCAGTATTATATTCTATTAGCTATACATTTGTGGATCACCACAAACTGCGGAAAATTCTTCAAGAGATGGGAATACCAGACTACCTGACCTGTCTCTTGAGAAATCTGTATGCAGGTCAAGAAGCAACAGTTAGAACTGGACATGGAACAACAGACTGGTTCCAAATCAGGAAAGGAGTACATCAAGGCTGTATATTGCCACCCTGCTTATTAAACTTATATGCAGAGTACATCATGAGAAACACCGGGCTGGATGAAGCACAAGCTGGAATCAAGACTGCCGGGAGAAATATCAATAACCTCAAATATGCAGATGACACCACCCTTATGGCAGAAAGCAAAGAAGAACTAAAGAACCTTTTGATGAAAGCGAAAGAAGAGAGTGAAAACGTTGGCTTAAAACTCAACATTCAGAAAACTAAGATCATGGCATCTGGTCCCATCACGTCATGGCAAATAGGTGTGGAAACAATGGAAACAGTGACAAACTACTTTTTTTGGCTCAAAATCACTGCAGATGGTGACTGCAGCCGTGAAATTAAAAGATGCTGTGCTCGCTTCGGCAGCACATATACTAAAATTGGAACGATACAGAGAAGATTAGCATGCCCCCTGCGCAAGGATGACACGCAAATTCGTGAAGTGTTCCATATTTTTATATGTAAACCCATGGTAATATCATGACAATGTATGGCAAAAACAATAAAAAAATAAAAATAAAAAGCTCAGTAATTGGAAAAGGAGGAAAACATTAATGAAAATGAGGATGTTTGTTGAATGTTTATTCTGCCCCCAGCCGTAAGCTACATATTCTTTTGCATCATGTCTATATTTGTCAGTTTTTAATGTATCATCAATTAGCTCCAAGCCCTTACTTTATATCTTTTCATGAGATGCTGGGTCTGGAAATCTGCAACCTATCTTTCCCAGAGCCAGCACACAGAGCATAAAAAAAAAATAAAAAAATAAAAGATGCTTGCTCCTTGGAAGAAAAGCTATGACTAACCTAGAAAACATATTAAAAATCAGACATTACTCTGCCAACAAAGGTCTGTCTAGTTAAAACTTTGGGTTTTCCAGTAGTCATGTATGGATGTAAGAGTTGGACTATAAAGAAAGCTGAACACCGAAGAAATTATGTTTTTGAACTGTGGTGTTGGAGAAGACTCTTCAGAGTCCCTTGGACAGCAAAGAGATCCAACCAGTCCATCCTAAAGGAAATCAGTCCTGAATATTCATTGGAAGGACTGATGCTGAAGCTGAAACTCCAGTACTCTGGCCACCTGATGTGAAGAACTGACTCCTTGGAAAAGACCTTGATGCTAGGAAAGATTGAAGGTGGGAGGAGAAGGGGATGACAGAGGATGAGATGGTTGGATGGCATCACCGACTCAATGGACGTGAGATTGAGTAAGCTCTGGGAGTTGATGATGGACAGGGAAGCCTGGCGTGCTGCAGTCCATGGGGTCACAAAGAGTCAGACATGACTGAGTTACTGAACTGAACTGATACATTGTAAACTATAATATAGTTATGATGACAGAATGAGGGAAAAACAAAAATATACATGTGAATTTGGGGTAAGAGAGCTAGATTTGGCCATCTAAAACTAAAACTCAAAACTACCACTATTAGCATACTGTTTAGCAATATGAAATTAAATACTGGAAGAAAGAGTTACAATAATTTTAAACATCAGTCTTTGGGGAACAGAAATGGGGAAAAGTAAGACGGAGATTTGCTGTTTTTCTTTATAAGCTTTAAAGTATTATTCGACTTCTTACATTACATGCATATTCTGCTGTGCTATGCTTAGTTGCTCAGCTGTGTCCAACTCTTTGCAACATCATGGACTGTAGCTCACCAGGTTTCTCTGTCCATGGGATTCTCCAGGCAATACTGGAGTGGGCTGCCATGCCCTCCTCCAGCGGATCTTCCCAACCCAGGGATCAAATCCAGGTCTCCCACATTGCAGGCAGATTCTTTACTGTCTGAGCCACCAGAGAAGCCTGATATGCATATTACTCTGATAAAAAATGAACTACAAAAGGAAAATATTTCCACTTAATAAGGTACCATGTCTACACAGTTTTACAAGATTTTTTTTACCAGCTTTAAAGAATCAAATAATCCCTACAATACATAAATTATTTCAGAGCACATAGAAAGATGAGAAACTCTCCAGTTCAGGCTATGAGGCTACCATAACCCTGATACCCACTCCAGTGTTCCTGCCTGGAGAATCCCAGGGACGGTGGAGCCTGGTGGGCTGCTGTTGTCTATGGGGTCGCACAGAGTTGGACACAACTGAAGTGATGCAGCAGCAGCAGCAGCAACCCTGATACCAAGAGCTGACAAATAGAGCACAAAAAAAGAACATGCCATCTCACACCATTTCAGAACACAGATATAAAAATCCTAAAAATAACATCAGCAAATTGAATCTAGCCGTATGTTTAAAAAATGATAGATAATAACCAAGAGTTTACCTCCAAAACAGTTCAACTTTAGTACATCTACTGATATCAATTCTGTATTAACAGATTAAAGGAGAAAAAGAAAATGATCATTCCTCTTAGAAGATACTAATATTAAAAAAAAAAAAGAACTGATAAAATTCAGCACTTATTTATGATGGAATGTAAGGCAACTTCCATAAATTCAGAAGGGTATTATATAATACTATATACCTGTAGCAATGTCCTAAAAGACTATTACTATTCAACACTGCACTAGAGGTCCAACTAATGCTATAATTAAAAGGTAGAAGAGGTACAAATATTGGAAAGGAAGATTACTGCTTGCAGATATACTTACTAAAAATTCTAACTGGACTGGCATAAAAATGATGAAATAATGTGAAAGTACAGTTAGGTGGCCTATTATGATTCCTAGCTTGCATTTATACCATCAGTCATCAGTTAGATAATTTAATTGGGGGGGGATAAGTTTTATTCACAAGAAAAACAAAAGCCTTGTAAGAGGTAAGAATAAATTTGAGAGGAAATGTATAAGATCTGTATAAAGAAAATGACAAAAATTTTACTTATGGACATAAAAGAAGCCCTAAATATGTGGCAAGACATACCCTTTACTTGAATGAGGAAATTTAATATTGTAAAGATGTCAACTCTCCCTAGATGAATCTATAAATCCAACACAATTCCAAAAACCCAATGACACTTTTTATTGAACTTGACAGTCAATTCCCAAGTTCACATGGTGGAAATGTACATAAAAATAGCCGAGATAGTTTTGAAAGAGAAGAATAACCCTGTATGTATATGTGGGAACTTCGCTTAACAGAGAGCAAAGCCACATTTGTACCAGACTTTCCTGCCTTCAAGTGCTCCTTCTCACTACGCCTGGAAATAAAATCTCAGGGGAAAAACCATTCCTTGTGGGTGAAGGAGGACTGACCCCAATTTCACAAGAGAGTTGGGCATGTGGTACAGGCCTGGCCACTCAGAGGAGCCCACACCTTTGGTTGAAGGAGTATGCATGCCATCAAAGATAGGTGGAGCAGAGTCCAACCCAGACATTTTTTTTTTTTGCCAAAACTCTTGCGAAAGATGACCTCTTCTCTTGTAGTTATTAAGCTATGATCAGGGTGTGCTCAAGGCTACCAATGGCTATCCTGAGTACTAGGGGGAAAGAGTGCCTGACAGATGAAGAGACAGGAGTCTGATGACATCGTCTGAGCTCTGTGTAAAAACAGGTCTACCTTTCTGAACATCCTAGTTTCATAGCCTGTAGATTTCCTAATTTGGGCAGGGTTCTGTCACTTGACTGAAAGAATTCTAATATGATACTATAAAATCACAGTAATTAAAACTCTTTGGTTCTGGCACAGAAATAGAGCCTAGGAACACATTTACAGATAAGTGGGAATTTAATTTTTAATAAATGTGGCATGTTGAGGCACTGGGGAAGGGATGGACTATTCAATTAATGATGTCAGGAAGTCATTTGGGGAATAAAACTTAAAACATTCCCTCACATCATATACAAATAATAAATTCCAGATGGGTTAGAGAGCTAAAAGTAAAACACAGAGCTACCAAAAAAGTTAGAGGAAAATAAAATATTTTTTATAATCTTGGGGAAGAATAGACTACCCAAGACACATAACCCAGAAGCCATAAAAGAAAATGACAGATATGGCTGTATAAAAGTTAAAACACATATACACAGTTTATACACAAGAAATACTATGAGTAAAAATTTTAAAAAGATAAATAATAGAAAAATTAGTAGCATGTACCATAAAGCAATATATAGCCAGAGTCATGAAGACTTCTTATAAATGAACGAGAAAGATAAAATGATCCACTAGAGAAATGGGCAAAGACCAGGAACAAAAAATTAACAGAAGAAACAGAAATGGGTAACATCACAAATGGTGTTACTTTTAACCAGTAATCAGAAAAATGTGAATTGAAACAACGTTATTTTTGTCCTTAAGGGTGCCAAAATTAAAGACTGTTGGTTTCTAACGCTGGTGAGATATGTTTATGTTAAATGGGTAAAGCCTTCTTGGAAGACAGTTTGGCAGTATTTATTAAATTTTCAACGCTTATAACCATTGATACAACAAATCCTCTTCGAACAATCCATCTTAAGTTATAAATATATGTACAAATATATATATATAAGCTGTTCACTGCAGCACTGTTTGTAACAGTTTAAAAAAAAAGCAACCTACAAAACTATTTTACCATTTCCCAAACACAAGAACCTTAAACCAATTTAACACCATTTACTCATCTTGCCCTTTGAACTACTGATGTTGTGTCTTTAAACTGTTTTAAATCCCGTAAGATGTTATTAACATCATTGTTTCATTTTTTTTCATCATTTAAAATAATTAATTCAAAACTATTTACCCACATATGTACCTTTTCTGGTGCTTTTCATTCCTTCCTGCAATTACAATGCTTCCTAACCTGAAGAACTTACTTTAGTATTTCTTAAAGCTCTGATTTGCCAAAGAAACAGTCTCAGATTTTTCTTTTGCATTTATTTTTGAAAGGTACTTTCATTAGGTATAGAATTCTAGGTGGGAAAGTTTTGTTTTACTTTGTTTTTCTTTCACCACTTTAAATGTGCCATTCAGGTGTCTTCTAGCTTCTATAGTTTCACTGAAAAAAACTAGCCATCAGTCATATTCTTTCACCCAAAAGGACAATATGCATTTTTTTCTTTGGTTATTTTTCAGATTTCCTCTCTTTTTTTTTCCTTTAGTTTTTAGCAGTTTGAGTCTGATGTCTCTAGAGGTGATTCTATTTATGTTTACACTGTCTGGGACTTGCTGGGCTTCTGGAATCTGTGGATTGATGTATTTTAGAAAATTTTTGGTCATCCTTTTAGAATATTGCTTCCATCCGACTCTCTTCTTTACTGACACTCCAATTACAGGTAAGTTAGACATTTGATTGTATCCTATATATCTCTGTATGCCATACCATTTTTTTCCATTCTTTCCTTCTTGTGCTTTGTTTTTCATTAACTTTAAACCACTTTCTTAATTTAATTTTCCACTGCATCCAATTTTCTGTCAAGCTTAAGAATTAAGTTGATTTCAATTACAGTATGTTTTGAATTCTGTAAAGTCCACTTTATTGCCTCTACTATTTAAAAATTACTTTTATTATGGTAAAATACACTTAAAAAATTTACCATCTCATCCATTTTAAAGTATATATTCATTATATATCAGTATATATAACATTATATACATTCATAATGTTACATAACCATTGTCAACATCCATTCCCATAACTTGTAAAACTGAAACTCTAAACTTATTAAACAATAACCCTCTATTTCCCCCCACCCTCAGCTCCTGGCAATCACCATTTTACTTTCTACCTCTTTGATTTTGACTATTCTGGAATACCTAAATTTGATTTTTTTATAGATTCTGATTCTCTGTGGCAATCTATTTTTTCATCCACTTAGTCCATCTCCTCTAGCTTCTTCAATGTGTTAACCAGAATTATTTAAGTCTGTCTACAAACTCCTGTATGTAGACATCAATCAATCCATTGCTAATGTTAATTTTTTTCCTCTTCATTATTGGTTATTCTTCTGCCTCTCTGCATGTTTAGTAAATCTGTGTTCCTGACACTGTGTACAAAAGACATAAGGAAGCAAGACAACATCTTCCACCACGAAAGTGTCTCCTTTCCTATACTAGCCAGACAGTATGAGGGCTGGGCTACATTTATCCAATCAAGAGTTGAACTGGATAGTGTTGGGCTACAGGCTTACTAAAACTCAGTACATCTGTGGTTTCCTTCTCTTTCTTGGGTGTGGACCTTCTGAGCTTTTGGTTGAGAGACTAGAAGGACCCTTGTCTCCTCATGCATGAAAATTTTGGTCTCTGCATGTTTTGAGCTAAGATTTTTTTTTTTTAATAAAATTTTTTTTTTAGCTGTGCATGTGGGATCTCTTAGTTCCCCAACCAGGGATCAAAAATGTATCCCCTGCAGTGGAAGCAGAAGACCACTGGACCTTCAGGGAAGTCCCTAGGATTTTCAACTTACCACAACAGAGGTGCAAAATGCAGCACATGGCTTGTGAGGAAGATTGTATGTGTGTTTTTGTATACAAAAATAACATAGGAAAGACCTATGGCCAGTGATCTGGAGGGCTTCCCTGGTGGCGCTAGTGGTAAAGAATCTGCCTGCCAATGCAGGAGACACTAGAGACTCACATTCAATCCCTGGGTGGGGACGATACCCTGGAGGAGGGCATGGCAACACACTCCAGTATTCTTGCCTGGAGAGTTCCGTGGACAGAAGAGCCTGGGGGCCTACAGTCCATGGGGTTGCAAAGAGTCAGACACGACTGAGTGACTAAATTGCCACCACTTGGATGTCTACTGGATATTGCCAACTGGAATACGAATCATTAAACTTCCTTCCCAAAACAGCTCCACCTGCAGCTTTCCCAGGTATGGAAATTTCACCCTTCTACCTTTGGCCCTGTAGGTCTACATCACAAGAGCCACTTTTGACTTCTCTCATTCTCTAATACACCATATCCCATCTGTCAGGAAATGCGATTAAGTCCACCATCGGAATTCAACCACTTTTCATCCCCACTACTAACAACCTGGCCCAAATTATCATCACCTCCTCTCACCTCCCAACAAGTCTATTTCCACTCTTGCTCCTCCTATGAAAGTGAAAGCCCCTCAGTCCTGTCCGACTCTTTACGACCCAGTAGACTATATAGTCCATGGAATTCTCCAGGCCAGAATACTGGAATTGGTAGCCCTTCCCTTCCCTAGGAAATCTTCCCAACCCAGGGATCGAACCCAGGTCTCCCACATTGCAGGCAGATTCTTTACCAACTGAGCTATCTGGGAAATGTTCCTCCTATAGTGTACCCTCAACACAGTGGTAAGAGCAATCCTTCAAAACAGGGATCAGCAAACTTTCTCTAGAAAGCCAAAAAGTAAACATTTAGCCTATATGGGCCAAGAGGCAAAACTTGAGGCTGTTACACATGTACTCATATAACAAAAGAAAAACATGCTTGTAAAACTTTTTATTGACAAAATTCAAAATATAATAGTAATAACTGAGTACATTTTTAAACAAGGTCTACTAATGAGAAAATGAAAAGCAAAAAATTTTTAAAGGATCCCATTTTGCTAAACTGGAGCTTAAAGCCAATGTCCCCCACCATCAAATTGACTACAAATGTTTTTCTGTAAAAACCATTCTTAGCTGCTGCTGCTGCTAAGTCACTTCAGTCGTGTCCGACTCTTTGCGACCCCACAGACGGCAGCCCACCAGACCCTGCCGTCCCTGGAATTCTCCAGGCAAGAACACTGGAGTGGGTTGCCATTTCCTTCTCCAATGCATGAAAGTGAAAAGTGAAAGTGAAGTCACTCAGTCGTCTCCGACTCTTAGCGACCCCATGGACTGCAGCCTACCAGGCTCCTCCGTCTATGGGATTTTCCAGGCAAGAGTACTGGAATGGGATGCCATTGCCTTCTCAGATTCTTAGCTGAGGGCCACACAAAAACAGGTAGTGGGGTGGATTTACCCTGTGGGATGTTGTTTGCTGATATCTGTTTTAAAATATAATCAGTTCATATCACTCCCATCTCAAAACCCTGTGAATAGTTTTCTATTGTTGTGTAACAATTACCACATATTCAGTAGGGTAAAACAATACCCATTTATTATCCTCAGTTCTGTAGATGAGAAGTCCAGGCGGGCTTGCCTGGGCTCTCTGCTTAGGGGTCTTAAGAGGCTGAAATCAAGGTGAGTTCTACAGAAGGTCTGGGAAAGAATCTGTGCCTAAACTCACTCAGGCCATTCACAGAAGCCAGTGCCTTGCAATTGTGGGTCTGAGGTTCCTATTTCCTTGCTGGCTGTTAGCCAGGAAGCACTCTGGGCTTCTAGAAGCTGCCTGCATTCCTTGTCTTGTGGCTCCATCTTCAAAGCTAGCCCAAGCACATTCAAATCTTATGCTTTGAATCTCTCTGATTTCCCTTTCTGCTACTCTGTGCTCCTAAAGGTCTTGCTTGATTAGGGTTATGCTCACCCGGTAATTATATCACAAAGTCAGCTGGCCTGGGAGCTGGATTACATCTGCCAAATCCCTTCCCAGCAGAGTTTAGGTTAATGTTAGATTAAATAACCAGGGGACAAGAATGGTGGGGGTGAGGGGCATCTTTAGAATTCCGCCTACCACATGCCGCAATTACTTCCTCTTCAGAGTAAAAAGATAAGGCACTAATAAAGGACCCACTTGATTTGTGCCACCTGCCCCCAACTCCCATGTATGTCCCATTACTTCTCTGACGGTATTTCCTACCACTCTCCCTCTGGCTTACTCTGTTTATCCACAACTACCTGTTTACCCACTTGCTGTTTTTTAAACCAGGCCAGATGCTCTCTCACCTTAGGCTCTGTGCCTAGAATTCTCTTCTATCAGATATCTACTTTGTTAACTCCTGTATGGCCAGGACTCTGCTCCACTTTTGCTCTTTCAAGAGGCATATCTGACGATACCATTTAATACTACAACCCTGTACTCTCACTCCTAGCACTGGCTATTGCTCCCACTCCATTCAATTTTCCTTTTTTCAACTGCAATTATCAGTTTTAACATATTGTATATATTATGATGTTTATTTCTGTCCCTCCTTGGTAGTAAGGATCTTCGTCTATTTTTTAAAATTCATCTATTTTTGGCTGAGCTGGGCCTTCATTGCTACACAGACTTCTCATCGCAACAGCTTCTCTTGGTGCAGAGCATGGGTTCTAGGACAAGTGAGCTTCAGAAGTTTCGGCACACAGGCTCAGCAGTTGTGGCTCCCGGGCTCTTGAACACAGGCTCAACAGTTGTGGCGCATGGGCTTAGTTGCTCCGCAGCACATGGACTCTTCTTGACCCAGGGATGGAACCCGTGTCTCCTGCATTGGCAGGCAGCTTCTTTACCATTGAGACACCAGGGAAGCCCCTCTATTCTTTAAAATGATGTGCTTTAGGTTTACTAAGCACCTAGCACAGTAGCTGGCATGAAAGAGATGTTCAATAGAGTACTGGAATGGGATTCCAGTACTCACTGAACGAGGTTTTGGGAAATTGTTTCAGTTTCATATATACATGTGTATAGGTCGTGATGTGCAATATATTTCTTATTGAAGAGTGTAGTCAAGAGTGTTTGAAAACTACTTAGGTTGGACTATATGACTTCCGCGGTTCTTTCCAAATAGGAGAATTTTTTAATTTCTATGTGCAGCCACTGAATCTGCACTGTATCCTTTGGGATATGGCAAGGTGTACAGCCTAGTGACTACCGCAAGGCATGACTACGAGATATAATACTAACACTGACAAAGCTAACGTTTCCATCCACCTGTCAACGCAAGAGACTCAAGAGACAGGTTCAATCCCTGGTCGGGAAGATCCCCTGGAGAAGAGAATGGCAACCTGCTCCAGTATTCTCGCCTGTAAAATCCGAAAAACAGAGGAGCCTGGTGGGCTACAGTCCAAGGGATCGCAGAGAGTCTGACATGACTGAGCACACACATACCTGGTTCTACTGATATAACAGGTTAGAAAGAACTGTGGAAAGAGCAAGAACTGTTGAATGCCCCAAAAGAGAAAAATCTGCACTTAACTCTTCCATCAGAAAGAGATATAAGTCTGAGAGGAAATCATAAGTGAGAACACTTTCCAGATCAAAACTTCCCTGACTGAAGCTTTCATTCACTTACTGAAGAAGCGGAGATGAGTGAAGAAAGAGATCATTCAAAGTCTCTGCTGTAGAAATGATGACCTGCATGGACTTGGGGAGCAAAGACCACTTCTGAAGTATGTAAGATTTCCACTCATCCACGGGCAGATCCATGCTACTTTAGATCTAAAAAATGAATAAGAAAACAAGGAATTCAGATTTCTACAAATGCATAATTCTAGAAAATCAAGACTTCATTCAAGCAAGCATGAAGCAACAAAATCAGATCGTGTAGTCTCTTCCTACAGTTGTTTATATGCCAATGAAGGATTTATCGTCTCTCGCACCAGTTCACTCAACATCCCTTCATTCAGAAATATTTACTGAAAACTGACTTTGTTCCTGGCATCGTACTAGGGTACGGTTATACAATGATGAATCAGATTTCTTACACAGTTCAGTTTTTTCTTTTCAATCCCAAGGTCACTCATTTAGTTCAAGCCCTCACCATTTCCTGTCTGGCATTCTTTCTCGAGGGTCATAATGTCTTCAGGCCTTCAGACCTCGCCTCCCTGTTCCCCCTTCCCAATTTAGTTCATCCTCCATACTGAGACCGATGTCAGTTCTCTGCCTTAAATTCACTGACGCTCCTCCTAGAACTTAGGCAAGCCCAGGACAAACCCTTTACTATTTGACCCCTGGCTCACTTTCTGATCAAGTCTCGCCTTTTCCTCTACACCCTTCTATCCGAATTTCCACACATCCGTCAAGACCCAGTTCAAATGGTTCCTACTCCAGGAAGCCTCCCCTGATTTTGCTACCTGTGACAACAGAAGCACACTTCGCGTCTCTCCTGGGGCCCAAACCACGTCTACACTGAGTTAAGGCTACTCACATTAGAAACTCCCTCGACATACTGTGCTCCCCTCTGGGAGCAGGGACCGGGTCTTATTTACCTTGAGAGACCCCCACTGTGCCAAGCTCAGGGTCTGGCACCCGCGGGAGCTCAGCTCAGGGTTGCTGAAAGCAGCGAGTCACTGCTTTGACTACTTTCAGCAGCAGAATTATGAGGGAAGCCCTCGAACACTCCTCTGGGCTAGCAGTCTGTGGCTGCCCGCCCAAGGCCGAGTACGGTACGCTTCCTAGAGCCCGCGGGTAAAGCTCCCGGAACGCCTCCGCCCGGCGCCCTCGGCTGCCACCGCGTCACGCTCCGCGCGCCCCGCGGCTCGGGCCCCCGCCCCCAGGCCCCCGCCGCCCCGCGACTAGGCCCGGGACCCGGACTCCGGTGGGTCACGTGCGCCGCGTGCCGCGCCTCAGCCAATGAGGCGGCCGCTCGGCCCTCAGCCCGCCCCCGTGCCGTGCGCACGTCGGGAGGCGGGGGTGGCTCACGCAGCTCCTCCGGCCAATCGCCTCGGAGCGCGCGGGTCCCCGGGAGTGAAGCCAGGCCTGCGGGGGGGAGCCGGAGCGCGGGAGTTGGTGCGGCGGAACCATGGTGGGCCACCTGAGCGAGGGGGCCATTGCGGTGAGGCGACGCCTGCGAGCTGGGCGCGGTCCGGGGCGGCTGTGGGCCCTGGGGCCGTGCGGGTGGAGAAGAGGGAGGGAACACAGGAGCCGGAGTGATAGCGGGGGCTGGGGAGGGACTGCCGGATGACTCCCTAGAATCATCAGTTAACGCAGTTTTATCGTCATCTTTTTAAACATGCTCATGTTTTTCCTGCTTAAGGAGTTGAAACAAAGTATACAGTTGATTTTCGCCCATCTCTCTCCTGCAGCCACTCTTTCTTCTCCCCTTCCCCCATTCGCAGCGAAACTTTGTCCAAGAGTTGTCAGTTTTCAGTTCTTTTCCTCGCCTCATATTCCCCTTTAACCGACTCCAATTAGTCACTCCCCTCCCTGATCGCTGTAACCCTGGCTGAAGTCAGCAGTGCCTCCTGGAGTTGTTAAATCCAACAGATAACTTTTGAGATCTAAATTTATCAGTTCTCAGCAGCGTTTGACTATTGGGCATCGCTTTCTTCCGGTAGCATCCTCTTCTTTTGGTTTCTGTGGCTCAGCTTGGCTTGTCTTTCCCCGTCTTATGTGCAGATCATTCTGTAAATTTTTGTTGACTCAAGGCTCAACCCTAGGCCCTCTTTTCCAAGACAATCAAATTACCGTCTCTATGTCAATTGCTCACAAGTTTTTTTTGTCCAAGGCCAGCTTTACTCTGAAAGACAAACCTCTATCATCTGTGTACTTGATATCTCAAAAACATTTTAAATTCAACATGTCCCAAAGCAAATCTAATATCTTCCTAAATTTGGGCCTCTACTTCCCCTGTCTGGATGCATAGCACCATTATTCATTAAGTTATGCCAGCTAGATATTGTGGAATCATTCTTCCTATAAACTCTGTCACCCTGGCTATCCAGTCCGTACCTAAGTTTGGTTTGTTACACCTTCACATATGTCTCTTAAATCCAGCTACTTCTCTCCAGGTATACTGGTACCATTATTTGTGCCTGGCCTTCTCCCTTTTACCCAGCATAATCTTACTCCTGCCATTCCCAACATAGCATATTCCTACCCGTTCTTTTTTTTTTTTCCAGACTTTTTTCATGTAAATTGTAAATTCCTGGTATATTTCACACTCCTGCCTTCCACAGGGGCTTTTAACATTCTTTAACCACTGCCTGGGTGGTTTTTTTTTTTATTGCTATTAAATTTTTTATTTTTTATTGAAGTATAGCCAGTTAACAACGGGTTGTTCTTCATTCTCTCTTGTTGACTAACATAATCTTCAAGTCTCCACTCAGTTACTTCCTCAAAGAACTCTTCCTTGACTCACTTTGCTAGGCTTAAGTCCTTTTATTTTCAGACCCTAATTCCTGTTTGTTCACCTGTTATCTGTGATTTCAGGCAAAATATTAAACTCTGCCTTTTCTCTTCTGTCACAGGCTAATCATACCTAGTACCTGTTTCTTATGGTTAGTGGAAGGATTAAATGAGCTATTAATTTAAAGTGCTTAGTTCATATCTGATACATAATAAATGTTCATTACTTGTTACCTATTATTAACAAAGATATGATTTTACATTAAATATTATTAATTTCATTAATGTCAGTTTCTTTCTGTCTCCCCCCACTGGATTGTAAATGTTCTGAAGTCTGAAATCTTGTCTTTTTTTGCCCAACACAGTCTCCCTGATTCCTGGAGCAGTGCTGGCCAGTATTAGGTGCCCAATAAATGTTTACTAATTGTGTATGTGGAGAGGGAAATGGCAACCCACTCCAGTATTCTTGCCTGGAGAATCCTGTGGACAGCGGAGCCTGGTGGGCTGCTGTCCATGGGGTCACACAGAGTTGGACATGATTGAAGCGACTTAGCAGCAGCAGCAGCAGCAATTGCGTATGAGGCAGTGAAAAGAAAGGAACAGGTGGATGAAGAGACGCAGTTGGCAAAGTGGAGTGAATATTTTAGTAAATTAAAAATAACCTTGTGAAGTGATTGCAAATTGTAGTCCTTGTTTCCTTTATAGCTGCAACCCTATGTCTTTAAGACAAATTAGTAATTGTTCTTTACTTTTAAAAACAAGTGACTACAGTATCATTTAAATAAATTGCTGAATTAGTTTTTGTCACGTTCAGAATTTTGGAAACATTTCCAGTGTTAGCTGTAGTATTAGATCTTGTTCATAAATGACAATGAAAATTTATGTGTGTGTTTTGGTAGAGAACCTTTGTCAAATTTCTCATCTAAAGCAAGTAATAGTTTAGTTCAAAAGGCATAGAGACCCCCAAGGGCAAGCAACTAACCCACACACATAGTAGGGACATTTTCAGCAAGAGCTAATAGAGATTATTCATGGAAGTATTGTGGTAAATAGAATAAATAGTATTTTTATCTTAAGTAACTAGGTAATACAGAGAGAGGGGAAGGGAGCTAATATTTTTGACTGTTTCCAATGTGCCAGATACTTCATTATAGTCAGTACTTACAATAACCCTGTAAGGTAGATTTTTATCATTAACTGTGTCTTACAGACGAAGAAATTAAAATGCAGAGAAGTAGTTTGTGGACCAGCTGAGAATTTGAACATGTACTTTTGAGCATCACATTCTGTTGCTTTGTATTTTTTTTCCTTCCAGTTTTACTGAGATGTAATTGAAATACCACACTGTGTAAGTTTAAGGTGTACAGAGTCAATTTAGTGAATATCTGTCATCTCACACACATGTGAAAGAAAAAAATAGTATTTTTTTCATTGCGATAAGAACTCTTAGGATTTACTCTCAATAATTTTCATATGTAGCATTGTTAATTATATTAATCATATTGTACATTACATCGAGTCTGGTACTTACAACTGGAAGTTTGTAACTTTTGAATAGATTTGTTCAGTTCCTCCTCCCTGTACTTCCTGCTTCTGGTAACCGCAAATCTGATCTCTTTTTTTCTATGAGTTTGTTCATTTGCTTGTTTGTTTTTGAAGTGTAATTGGTGTGTAATACAGGGTTAGTTCTTGGTGCAGGACATAGTGATTTGATATTTCTGTACATTACAAAATGATCACCATCGTTGGCTTCGTATTTTTACTAGCAATGGTAGTTTGGAAAATTTAAGTCAGTTCTGCCTTAAGTGTATATGTCATGTTATATGTCCCAGAAGAGTAAGTCTTATATTCACTATTTATTGATGGCACAAATAAAAAGAGTGATAAGGAAATACATGCATTTGGTTTTAGACTCAGAGTAGAAAGGTGCTTGATGAAATTACTGACCTACCCCTTCCCCCAATTCTGTTCCCCAGAAATGGCTACTTAAAAAAAGTCAGACTTGCTTGGCAGTCTAGTAGTTACAGTTCTGTGTTTCCAGTGCAATGCAAGGGGCTCAGGTTCAATCCCTGGTCAAAATCTAAGGTCCCACATGCTGAGGGGCATGTCCAAAATAAAGATCACATTTACTGAAGTTTAATTAGATTTACGTAAAATAGGAATTATATTGCATATGGTTTGCACACTATCAGTTTGTAATACCTCAAACTGTATGCAGTAGTACATCAAGCCGTATGCAGTTTGATGAATTTGGACAATTCAAAAAGTATAAAAGGATGCAGTACAAGGTCTGCTCCAACTTGTGTCCCCCATCACCCAGTTCCTCTCACAAGAGGCAACTAGTGGTATATAAACACTTTCTAGAGGCTGCATAATATTCTGTTTAAGGGTTTGCTATACTTACTTGTCTGATTCCCAGTTAATGGGCAGTGTAGGGAAATAAATGTGCTGTTATGAATGAGACATATGTGATGCCAGTATTTTATGAATACATACATGAAGTAAATGTATATTGTTGGTAAGTATGAATCCCACTTTTATGATTTGTCCAGAGTGATAAAGAAGTTAAAGTGGATTCTCAAATGGTAAGCTCTGAAAGGGTCTTTTAATAATGTTATCTGTGGTTTATTCCAGATACCAAACTAAAAATATGTCAAGTTTTAATCATGATTTGAACACCTGTATCACAAGAATCCGTTTTTACTTTTTCAGGCCATCATGCAGCAGGGAGATACATCTATAAAACCCATCCTCCAGGTCATTGTGAGTACCTCCATATTTTTATGTCAAGCATTTTTTGAACTTACGTATAATTATAAATTACATTTCACAGAGGACATTCAGTTCACTTTAGGCAATTTGTCCACTCTAAATTCTCTTCATCATCACAAAATTAGTCCAGTCCATGTTGTAACTCTGAGAGAGAAACTGGGCTTTATTTTTCCTGTTAGGTTAGTCAGAGTTTGACCTCTGGAGGTTCTCATTTGAGGCTCTGCCTTTCTGTTCTTTCCACAGTTAGTGGATACTGTATTGCTACCCATTTTTATTTATGAAAAGTATCATTTCTGTTTTTGCTACAACATGATTGTTATTCCCACTTCATAGATGAGGAAACTGAGGCTCAGAGAGGAAGTGACTTGTTCCAGTTTATACAGCAGGAAGCAGTAAAATCCTGATTTGTACCCAGGTGGTCTGACTCCAGAGCCCACCCGCTGAACCCCTGCTCTTGATTATCTCATCTTAGGAACAGCTTTCTAACCCAAGTTCAGTACGTCATCATTCTGTTATTCATAAATGTTGCCTTTGCACCTGTCATTTTTCAGCATCCTAGATAAACTATTTGAATCTTATCACAAGAACATCTGCTACCTGTGAGCATCTGGAGATTATAGGATTCCTATAAACCCTTTAAAGTCAGTAGAGCCCAGAGTGACATAATCTCTACATAATATAGAATGTGGGCTTTCCTGGGGGCTCAGCAGCAAAGAACCTGCCTGCCAATGCAGCAGACTTGGGTTCAATCCCTTGGTCAGAAAGATCCCCTGGAGAAGGAAATGGCAACCAGCCCCAGTATTCTTGCCTGGGAAACCCCATGGACAGAGGAACCTGGCAGACTAGTCTGGTGTCCAGAGTCAGGCCTGACTTAGCAACTAAACAACAACAAAATACAGCATTACTTCTGCTTCCTTGGTGGTTCTGCCGTGGGGTTTGTCTTGCTCAGATCTGCCTCATATCTGGCCTCTGGAGCTCTCTACCTGAAAAGAACTTCTCTGCTTAAAATTCTTCATTAACCTTACCAGTCATTTAAGGAGTTTTCAAATTTTGCTGAGGATTTTAAAAATCAATAGGCGCAGAACATTGGACCATGATTGCAGATTCTGAGTCAGTAGGCCTGATGGTTTGTCTCCCTGTTGCTCCCAAACTCATTGCCAGTCTTCTTAAAGCTGTTTTCATATTTCATTTTCTTCAGAAAGCTACGTCTGATTTTCTTCATGCTGAAATAAATGTCTTGGCTCTGTTCCCGTGTCATTATGCGCACATCTCTGCTATTCTCTGCCTCCATCTTCACCCCACTTGTAAGCCTCTTCAAGGGAAGGAGTCACCCCCGCCCCACTTTGTATTTTTATCATGTTTCCTACATAGTATCTTACCTATATTAGCTGCTTTGTTGTATGTGGGGTTTTTTTTAATTAAATTTTCAATCAGATTTGAGTTAAGAGAGAGAGAACATAAGAGTATTGGCAACTTATTTTGTTTTTATCTATGTTGTGTTTAATAATGTTAGTAGAGAGAGGTTGGTGGGAGAATCATCAAGTCCAATTTTCTTTTGCTTGGATTTAGTTGTCGAGAGAGTGGGCAAGCAGCTCTGTTTCTGTGGGACTAATGGCAAACCCACTCTCCTGCCGCTTACGTTTACTTATCCCTGGGGACTGGGCAGACAACCTGGCTAATGAATTGTGTTTTCTCTCCTAGAACATCCGTCCCATTACTACAGGGAATAGTCCACCCCGTTATCGACTGCTTATGAGTGATGGATTGAATACTCTATCTTGTATGTATGATGTATAAATCTAGGAGTTTGTATTTTAATAATAAAAGTGTGCCCAACACCCTGATTACAGTAATTGGAGCATTCCAGAAGTCTACATTTGCTTGGCTGTGTTTTCAGTCAGACAGAATTGCAGCTGGCAGAGAGCATTCTAACAATAGACTAGGTCTAGTGGAAAGCTGCCACTTGGCTTAATTAATTTTCTCTAAGTGGTGCTCTTTGCTTTCTTTGATTAATTTCCCTTAGGGTGATATTGACATTTAGTGGATATGATGGGTTAGCTGTCCTATACTTGTCTTTTTGGGGTTTTATTTCTGCATTGGAAGCTTTACGGGGAGAAAGCGAATTTGCAGAATATATATTTAACTATCTCTAGTCACAAGGTCAAGGACCTAGAAGAGATTTTTTTTTTTAGTCTTTGTCGTGAAACCTGAATGATTGAAAAGATGATTTGGGGCACTTCAGGAAATACTTAATTTCATCAAAGCAGCAGATGTTGAATGCATAGCAAATTGTTACTGTTTTTTACCATATAGAGTGAGTAGTTTTAATTTCAGGAATGTCTTTTAAGGCGTTGTTTTTCGTTTTCCTGGTACAAGTATGATCACTTTTTAGACTGTCGTGACTGAAATGTCTTATAGACTAAGGTAATCTCTGTGCTTTTCAGCTTTCATGTTGGCAACACAGCTGAACCCACTTGTTGAGGAAGAGCGATTGTCTAGCAACTGTATTTGCCAGATTAACCGATTTATTGTGAACACGCTGAAAGATGGAAGGTATGTGATATATATATATATTTTTTAGTATTATTTGACTTCATCAGGTCTTAGTTGCAGCATGCAGGATCTTTCATTGGGGTGCTCAGACTCTGCTGTTGTTGTGAGCAGGCTTAGTTGCTCCGTGGCATGCGGGATCTTACTTCCTCAAGTAGGGGTCGAACCTGTGTGCCCTGCATTGCAAGGCAGATTCTTAACCACTGGACCACCAGGGAAGTCCCTGTGGTACGTTTTTTTCTGTTGTATTGGGTTGTAAAATTGGGGGCTAATTGTTGAACATAGAAGTTTATTGGATGCCAAAACTCAATTAGGAATCAAAGAGGCAGTGGTAAGCTGTCATCCAGGAGTTTAGAGCTACTGAGTTCTGAACTCAGGAGACTGAAAACAGGACAACGATAGGACAGAAATATGGAACCAAACTGAAGATTGCAGAGCAGGAAATTAAAGCTGAATTGTAGAACTCATATTTCTAAACTCTTCAGCAGCACTGATTCTAAGATTCTCTTTCTGAGTATCTTTAAATGAAAAAAGGGTCACTTTTTAGGGCAAAAGAAGATGTAATTCATTCTGTAATACTGCCCCTTTCCTGCTATCTTGAATCTTTCATAGTAAACACTTTCTTCAGCCAACAGAGAGTACTGTAGAGTACCTACAAGATGCTCCATGCTAGAGACACAGTGGTGAACAGAACTGTTAGTCACACCTGAGTAACTGTTGCTGAAATAGGTTCTTTTGGTGGCATGTAGAGTCATACTTGCCAACTCTAGGGCAGTTTAAAAACCAAAGCAGTGAGTTCCCTGGCAGTCTAGTGGCTGATGCTCAGTGCTTTCACTGCCATGGTTCCAGGTTCAGTCTCTGTTGGGGAACTAGGTTCCTTCATACTGTACGATGTGGCCAAAAAAAAAACCAAAGTAAATAAAAATAGTAGCATTACAACTGATTGAATAAAGTAGGAATTCATAAGTCCATACTGAATAAATGAATACATGAGGTGGAACAGAAAGCTTTAATTACAATGGAATGCCATCTACAAATGTAGATGGATTGATGGAATTAGAAAATCACCATTTGGCGACCATCATATATGCAGGAAACATTTAATAGGTGCTGTGTAAGTTTCCTATGGCTACTCTAACGAAATACACGTTTAATGGTTTAAAACAAACTATTTCTGGAATAATTTCTGAAAGTCAGGAGTTGACGTCAGTGTCACTGGGCAGAGATCATGGTGTTGGCTGGGCTACACTCCTAGGAGTTCTATGGGAGAATCCATTCTTTGCCTCTTCCAGCTTCTGGTGGTAGCCAGCATTCCTTGGCTTGTGGCTGCATCACACCACTCTCTTCCTCCATGATCACATTATCCCTTCTGTCTGTACCAAGTCTGCCTCTACTTCCTCCTTTTTTTTTTCTTTCGACTGCACAGTGTGGCTTATAGGATCTTACTTGGCCAGTCAGGGATCGACTTTGTGCCCCCTGCAGTGGAAGTGTGGAGTCCTGACTCTGGACCACCAGGGAACTCCATCTTCCCTCTTCTTAGAAGGATATATGTTGTTGCTTTCAGGGCCCATTGGATAATCTGGGGTAAAATTGCCACTTCAGTCCTTAATTAAATCACACCTGCAGGGTCCCTTTTTGCCATAGAAGATTCCAGGCGTTAGGATGTGAATGAGTTTTGATCAGGAGTGTTCATTCAGCTGACCACAGATGCTGAAACAGATGGTGAAAGTTTGATGAAGAACCAGTTATTTTTAGAGTTAAAGTATATCCCCCCGTCACACACAGCATAATTATTAGTTGTAAAAGGAAAAGAAGCAATTTACAATGGAGACAACTAGCAGATGGCACCTTATTCCGTTGCTGACATTAACCTTACCAGTAATGGGACAAAGAGAAGTCAACGTGTTACCTGACTGGGTGCAAAGAGAACATAGTGTCAGTTCAGTTCAGTTCAGTTCAGACACTCAGTCGTGTCCGACTCTTCGAGACCCCATGAACTGCAGCATGCCAGGCTTCCCTGTCCATCACCAACTCCTGGAGTTTAGAGCTATTGAGACACCGACTTGTGTCCTTTGGGTCAGTGATGCCATCCAGCCATCTCATCCTCTGTTGTCCCCTTCTCCTCCTGCCTTCAATCTTTCCCAGCATCAGAGTCTTTTCAAATGAGTCATTTCACATCAGGTGGCCAAAGTATTGGAGTTTCAGCTTCAGCATCAGTCCTTCCAATGAATATTCAGGACTGACCTCCTCTAGGATGGACTGGTTGGATCTCCTTGCTGTCCAAGGGACTCTCAAGAGTCTTCTCCAACACCACAGTTCAAAAGC